>CM076578.1:949908461-950508461 GCA_034641835.2 Pinus albicaulis
ACTATCCTCATGACACATTGTTTCATGGTTTAAGGAGCTTGACACAAGACAAGGAACTCTGCTCCAGAGAGCTTGTTTCATTTTTTAAGGAGCTTGACACAAGAAAACGAACTCTGCTCCGACAGTCTTGTTTCATTTTTTAAGGAGCTTGACACAAGAAAAGGAACTCTACTTCGATCGACCTCATCATAATGAACAAGAATTCATGGCTTCCAAGAGTTTCTCTTCCGATGGAAGGAAAAAATCTTGGAAGTCTAGACCCAATGCCCCCAGTACACGATGTACAATGGCACTATCACTGAGTACAGGCATGGGGTAGGTAGCCACATAGTTGACCTGCGGTGGGGCAGATACAACGGGTGGATAAAAACTAGAAAGGGGTGATGGTGGGCCAGTTTCCATGTCAGGACCAAAGAAGGAAAGCTGATCAATGGTCACGATGCATCCTTCATGTGGAAAACAGACCACAAGAAAAAGGGAGGAGACAAGCGCTCCCATGGCATAGGTGTAATCGTGCCCCAAAAGTAGATTAAAATCCAAGGGGCCTGGAACAACCATCATGTCCATATGGACGGTTTTACCTCCCAAAGTAACAGGTAACCTTGGAAGGATCCCTAATGGTAGACTAGTTCTTCTGTTAAATGCCAACAGATTTTGCGTAATAGGCACAAGTGGTGGCGAAACGAAAGCTTTCCAAGTAGTTGAGGATATAATACTAACAGGCGTGCCTTCGTCTATAATGGTGCTGGGTACGACTAGACTAAAAGCTTGTACCGTTATCTCAAAAGGCACATAAGACGGAAGGCGGTATCTCGCAAATCGATTCCAATCAAAGGAAGTGACCAAACTACTAGGAGGGGCCACCATCGAACCGAGATGGTCTTCCCCTAGTGTTACGGTAGAAGAAGGAGTATCCTCCATGACCTCTATCTCGAAGGTGGGAGGGGTATCCTCCAAGACCTCCATCACGGGAGGCAGAGGAGCAACTTCTTGAGGTGTAGGGATAGGAGAATATTTCTCCAAATCCGAGGAATCTGAAGAAACAAGAAGAACCTAAGGGATGCGAGGTCCACTCTCAACGGAAAATACCTGGTGCACCACAGATGGGGCCAGTTCAACTGATCCCACGACCAATGGTTGGTTGGGAATGGATTCCTGAATTTGAATTTCCACAGGAGCGGGATTGACCAAGGATGACTCTTGACCAATCGTAGGATCAGCTGGTGGAGGACTCAAAGAAAGCTGTTGGTAACCATCCAGAAGGCACGGCACAGAAACAGTCGAGTTTTCCAAAAATCGCTTGGCTTCATCCATATATGGACAAAGGTGAATGGCATGGTGCCCTTCACACAACTTACAGGGATTGGCAAGCTTACCCTACTTCTTAAGAGTTTTACCAGCACTAGCTGAAGGCGTGCCCCCAACCTGACTCCCGGAAGCCAAAGGTAATGGTGGACGACTCTTGGACCATATTTCGAGCACCTTGGGAATGTCAGGGCAGTCTCGAAGAATATAGTTTCCCATGCACAACATGCAAGGGAACTTGAATTTCCGTGGAGGGTTGGGATGTTTATCAAGAGGAGGTGCTTTAGAAGCAGTAGCTGCAGAGCTAGCCTCTCCTTAATATAACTTCTCCTTCTTTTTCTTCTTCTTCTTCTTCTTCTTAGCCACCTGGTTACTAGAATCCATACTTTCACCAGGCGAAGTAGAAGAGGAGTACGAAAAAACCGTTGAAGAAGGGGAGAGGTCCACCTTGGAATCAACATGATGTTGTTCAGGCGGAGGAACCGATTGAACAGTAGCCGAGACATTCAGGACCACAAAGGTTGAAAACAACCAAACAGGCAACCCAACAGTTAACCTAGGAAGAGACAATCTTGCCATATAAGGAGCACCAACATTCCCAAAAGGAGGAAAATGACCAGGATTCCCATCAGGGGGGATTCCTTGGTTGGTGAACTCCGGAAAAGTTTCCATCAGAAACGATCTTCAGAACAACACCCTAAGGAAACTAACTTTAACCAGGAATATTTCGTGGGCAATTAATTTTTAAAAAATTGAAACAAAACTCTACTGTTTCATCTTTTAAGAGTCGAGAAATAGACAAAAGGTGAATCTATCGCTTTCATATTGGAAACAAGTGTGAAAGGACAAGTGCTTGATGATATTTTGAAATTTAATGAGTCAGAAAAGATGAAAATGACTACTCTGGAACTCTAGGCAAAAGGGTGTACCAAATAACCGTGAACTACAATATACACCTTGGTTCAAAAATGAAAGAGAAATCAACCAAGGACTTAACGTACGTGCAGGAAATTTCCCCGAATGTTGTGTCCAGTGTATCACGAGTATACGGTGGTAGAATCGGCTTCCTATGAATAAAGGATAGAAACCTAGTGGGGTCTCCCTTTATATACGCAACGGTATGGGGAGCACAAGTCCGTACTAGTGCTGTCTAAAGCCAAGAGGCGAACGAAAACTACTAGGTTTAACTAAATCACGCTAAGACGCAAGTTCCTAATTGCAAAACACCAAGATGCGACAAGAGGCCTACCTTAATTCCTACGTTGCTGTCATTTGTGGAGAAGATGGCGCTTCCGTCCCCTGCTCTGGAAGATCACAATTCTCCCACTCAATGCGATCGAACACCTACACATACAAGAAGAAACAACAAACAAACAAGCATAAAACCTAATACATGCAATTATGTATCAGTCAGAGAAGATACAACTCATAACATGAAACATGAATATCTGAGTGGAACCATAATCAAAGTCGTTTATTATTAATTAGAACAAATAAATATACAACCTGAGCTCTGATGCTAGATCTTCCTTTGGCGGGTCGACAGAGGAGTACGTCTCGGTAAAGCTCGTTGGGAATAAGAAAAGTCTCTCTCTCTTTGGTTGTCTGATGATAATCTCCTTACAATTGATTCAGCTCTATTCAGGCTAGCAAGACTACTTTGCTCAACCATTCAGCCAATTCAACCATTCAGCTAGTTCAACCATTCAGCCCCTTCATCAATGGAAGATTCCTATATTTATAGAGGAAAGGGGGAGGTTGGGATCCCTACAATAGTGGAAGGGAGGCCTTATCCCTTGGGAGGTTACCCATAAGATGGAAACAAGAGGCCAAAGGAGGAAGAACGTGGTTATTCTGTTGAAACCACTCCTCATGACTCATCCACGAAGTTGTTGTAATCGAAAATTTTCCTCTTTTTTTTAAAAACTTTCCATAAGTATATTGGCACAAGTGCTTAACTGGGACAGAGCGCCAACTGGCGCGGGCTCAGTGTTAATTTTCCTCATTGGCGCGAGGACATAATGGGCTACCAACGCCAAGGAAAAAACATGTGTTTTTTGGGGTCTTCTCAGGAAATCATCAACAAAAGGAATGTTGTCCTCATGGCAAGGGATGCAATGATGGTATTTGCAAGGCATGACACTACTTATTCATCATAGAAACGACCCTCCAATGGGTGAGATGGGGATTGCAGGGATGGTGAAAAATTACTGTGTAACAACAAGAAATACCTTGATCAAAGGTGTTCGAATAGAAATTAATGTCTATATAGTGAAAGAAGAGAATGAAGCATGCCACATAAGCAAACTTGATTTCATGGTTATGGCATAGAATATTGGGACACCTAAACTTTGACCACATCATTAGTCTAAGCAAGAAGAATGTAGTCAGATATATGCCAGCAATAAAGAAGCCTTCAAATACCATATGTAAATCATGCCAACTGGGAAATCAGACCCACATATCTTTCAGGACCAAAGAGATACTATCTACAAGTCGTCCTCTTTAGCTTGTACACATGGACCTGTGTGGACCTTCAAGAACTAAAGCACCAAGCAGAGAATCTTATTTCATGATGACAATAGATGATTTTTCCATATTGGCGTGGGTATCATTTCTCAAATATAAATCTGAAGCACTTAATAAATTCAAGATATTCAAGGCATTGGCAGAAAATCAAACAGGATGCAAGCTAAAGTGCATTAGATCAGACAGAGGAGGTGAATTCAAAGACTATGATTTTTCAAACCTATGCAATGAGCATGGGATAAAACAACAGTTTACAATTGTAGGTACACCTCAATAGAATGGAGTGGCACAGAGGAAAAACAGGTTAGTACAACAGATTGCCAGAGCTATGATGCAAGAATGTAACATTCCCCAAACCTACTGGGCAGAAGTAGTACACACAGCTGTTCACATTCTCAACAAAGCTCATCTAAGATCGAATTGTGACAAGACTCCTTACGAATTATGGCATGGTAAACTAGCATCAATCAAGCACTTTAGAGTCTTTGGAAGCAAGTGTTTCATAAAAAATAATGATGGAAAACTGGGGAAGTTTCATGCAAGAGCTGATGAAGGAATATTTTTAGGATATGCATCCAAGGGTAAGGGTTACAGGTGCTACAACAAAAGACTGCACAAAACTGTGGAAAGCATTGATGTAAGATTTGACGAAGATCTACCAAACAGAAAAAGAAGCACAAGATGCACCAATCCTCCAGATGATCATGAAGCTGAGAACCAAGATAATGTTGAACATATCAAGACAATAGAAGATACTGAATTAAACTCAAAAGGTCCCTCAAGACACGCTCAAAAGAACCATCCAGAAGATCAAATCATTGGGGACAAGAGTGTGGGAGTCCAGACAATAAGATAACTTGCTGAACATACAGAAGAAGTATACCTAGCCATGCTATCTCAAATAGAGCCTAAGAAGTTCGAAGAAGCCAGCAAAGACAAAAACTGGGTAAATGCTATGAATGAAGAACTAGACCAAATTGAGAAGAACGATACCTGGGAATTAATTCCAAGACCCACTAGGAAAAATGTCATTGGCATAAAATGGATATTCAAGAATAAGATGAATGAACAAGGTCAGGTAATCAGAAATAATTCCAGACTTTTATGCAAGGGATAATCTCAAATCGAAGGTCTTGATTATGATGAAACCTTTGCCCCTATAGCCAAAATGGAAGCAATCAAAATGTTTTTGGCCTTTGCATGCTATTATGATTTCAAGGTATATCAAATGGATGTGAAGTCTGCCTTCCTGAATGGAGATCTAGAGGAAGAATTCTACATGGAACAACCTGAAGGATTCTCATTAATAGATAAAAATGACTATGTGTGAAGATTAAATAAATACTTATATGGTCTAAAACAAGCTTCTTGTGCATGGTATTCAAGGCTAGAAAAATACTTGCAAAAACAAGGGTTCAAGAAAGGAGGAGTAGAAAACAATTTGTACATAAAGGCTAATGAAAATGAACACTTAATTGTAGTAGTGTATGTAGATGAAATAATGTTTGGAAGCAACAAAGATGAGTTAGAAAAAGGATTTGCTGAAGAAATGAAATCATATTTTGAGATGTCAATGATTGGAGAGCTCACCTTCTATTTAGGACTTCAAATTCAACAAAAGAACACGGGAATATTCATTTCGCAAGAAAAATACTTAAGATAAATGTTGAAAGGGTTTCAAATGGAAGACTGCAAACTTGTGTCAACTCCCATGATCACTGGATGCAATCTATGTGCTAATTATGGATCAACAGATGTAGATCAAAAAATTTACAGATCCATGATAGGAAGTCTACTATACCTAACTGCTACTAGACCAGACATTATGTTGGCAGTAGGACTTGTGGCAATATATCAAGCAGCACCAAAACAAAATCATTTACTTGCAATAAAGAGAATATTTAGATATCTACAAGGAACTTCACATTATGGCCTATGGTATCCAAAAGGAAAAAGCTTCACATTGATAGCATAGACACATGTAGATTGGGCCAGCTGTGTGGATGACAGAAAAAGCACAAGTGGATGTGCATTTTATTTGGGAAATTTTTTGGTGACATGGCTAACCAAGAAGCAAAATTCTATCTCTCTATCTACAACAGAAGCAGAATACATAGCAGCAGCAGCATGTTTCACACAGGTAATGTGGATGAAACAAACTCTCCAAGACATGAAGGTAAGCATTGATGAACCCATTTCTATCAATTGTGACAACAAAAGTGCAATAAGTACATCAAAAAATCTTGTACTTCATTAAAAAAACAAAGCACATCCCAATAACGTACCACTTCCTCAGAGAAAAAGTTGGAATATGTACCAACTAAGGAACAAACAACAGAAATATTCACAAAACCTCTTACTAAAGAAGCATTCGAATATCTAAGAGACAAACTACGGGTAGTGTCTACAGATGTTACTCTCTGATATAATTATAAATTCAAATATATATATATATATAAAGACAACATAAAAAGAATGGGATCAGAACAAAAGTCAAGTGATAGTCAGTAAGTCAAGGAAGCATCATTTCAGGGGTAGAGCAGTCAATAAAATTGTCACAAAAGAGTTAAAGCAATGGAGCAGTGCATGGAACAGGTCCTCAAGATTAGAGTATTATGAAAAGATAGAAACCACACTGGGAAAAGTGCAACTCTTTGCCATTGATATCAAAGGGGGAGGAAAAGCAAGAAAAATAAGAAAGGCTCTTCTGTAAAGCAGTCAAAGGAAGAAAGACAAGATACTTATCAGAATGAAAGGGGGAGGAAGTCCTAAAGGAAGTATGGGAGTATTGGTGGATGTGTTTCCATCAATGCCAAAGGGGGAGATTGTTGGAAATATTGTCATTGATGGCAAAGGAGCACAAAGGAGCAGCACCTGAACTATCACTAAGGAAAAGGAGCAGAGAAGAACCAACAATAAGGCAAAGGATAATATGAGGCAATAATGCAGTAATAAAGCATAAAAGAGAGGCAAAGGAATAGAAAAAGTAGAGAAACAATGAATGTAGAGAGGCAACAGAGAAGCAGCGAAAGAATAAAAGGAGCAAAGGCAGCAAAACAAGCTCAGGAGGAGTAGCATGGAGGGACTGGTGTCACAGAGAAGGACAGTGTAAACAAATGGAAAATAGACTAAGGCAGACGCATTCCAAGTGAGGTGAATGGACGGTCACAATTAGATCGCAACAACAAAGGCAAGAAATGAATGGATAAGATTCATCGCAAGGTAAGTGGTGAACCTGAATAAAATTTTCTAAAGAAGAACCTATAATTCATGGCACAGTGGACTAGAGGAAGCGGAATGGCACGGTAGATTAATTGTATTTATGTGGAGTTATAATGGAACCAGAAGTTTGGAAAGGATAAGCGAGAGAAACCTTGGTCAACAGAGTATGGAACCATGAATAAATACCAGAGATGGAACAGTGAAGACGGTTTCAAAAACCAGCAAATGTGTTTTCGCATAGCTTTAGAGTGGTAAGTGGTAAAAGTTTAAATTAACACAATAGCATTAAGGAGTTGACACATAGCAACACAAAACCTACTATTTCTCATGAGATTGAAAAATTAAAGGCCATGTATCGTTGTTATGCGATAGTCGTCAGATATATGAGCAATTAGATTGACGGTGTAAAAGGTACGTTGAAATAAATTTGCAGGCCCATAAATATTTATATGGTTTATTTGGGGTTTAAACCATAGAGTTGAGAATCATAAGTAGAGATGATATTATGCTAGTGCTTGAGTATTAATCGGAAGTGCCAACAGAAACGAGGACCATAGATATGGAAAGATCAACGGTGATGATCGCATCGGTAGAAATCAGATCGTAAATCGGAAGCAAGAGGAATGCGATGTGATATTGTGATGTGATGTGGCGATGCGAAGGGACACGTGGCATCACAACACAATATCGCATATAGGCAATGTGAATTTCATCACATACCATGATGTGGCGATGCAAAGTTGCGATGCAATGTGGTAGTGTGAAGGGACACATGGCGACACAGCACAATATCGCACATCGACGATGCGAATTTTATCGCATACCGCGAAGTGGCGATGTGATGCGATTAGAAGTAGCGATGCAATATTACCATCTCATATCACAATCGATGATGCTTATGTGATAATAATTCGAAAGTTATATAAGCTGCGATGGGAAGTAGCGATAAATTCAAGTGGGACCCATCGCATATCGCATATCGGGAGCTCAGATGGATGAAGGCACATGGGATAGCTGGAATCACCAAAGTGCGATAAAGAGAGCGAACACGATGCATATCGAAGCTGAAGCCTAAAAGCTTTCAAGTCTGGGAGTATGGATTTTCCCTTTGTAAATCTCATCAGAGAGAAAAAGAGCGATATATCAAAGAACGATTGAAATACCTAAATTCTATAGAAAGCAGATGCTATATAGTTCAAAGCTAAAATATAAAGGAATTTAAGTCTGGTGTGGCACCCTATAAGCCCTTGTTTTGTATATGTTAAAAGCACCATAGTATAATGTTTACAGTATTGATCATTTTAAACGTATGTATGATGAATAAATCTCGGATTTGTAATCCATCGTGAGAATAAAGGAAATAGTATGTGGGCCATACTCTACAAGTCACAAAGGAATGGAATGAACGCATAACAGGAACTCGTGCAAGACAGTGGCATGACAGCATGGGCAGATGAAAAGGGTGAACACAGCACAAAAGATACAGGTAACAAAAGAAACAGGGCAGTTATGCAATAGAGCTGGAATATAACGGCATAATAGAAAAGGCAAAAGGATAGCAAGCAAAAGAGGACGAATGCTCAGCAAAGCTAAGAAACTAAAAGTGCTCAGTAAATGTTTGATTGTAACTGTAAATGTATTATTGAATTTATATTGTTTGTGATGCAAAGGCAAGTCTCCGTAGTCAAAGCAAAACTCCACTATAATACACAAATGTATACATTCCGTTATATTATTCTGAATGTGTTGGACAAGGAAATGAGAAGGGGGAAGGCAAAGAGTCATACCTGTTCATTTCAAATTCCCTGTGGAATGAAAACAGTTACGAGGTGATCTTTATAAATAATTTTATTAGAATATGCATAAGGAGTGAGAGAATGGAGAAAGAGGTGAGAGAATGTAAGAAGAAGGAGCAGAGAGAGGAGTTGTGAAGATCCAAAGATTATATAAAGAAAATTTGAAGGCTTGAAGGATAATAGTAAAGAAGGAGAAAAACTGAGCTAATATCCAGGTAAATCAGCATATGATTTTATTGTACAGTGAGGAAGTTGGTGCTTCCATTTTAAGTTGTAGCTTGATAGATGTCCAGTTGTAGCTGGCTGAGGTAGGAGCCTCCTATAGGTTGTATCTTGTAGGAAACAGATGGGAGTTGGAGCTTCCTTTCAAGTTGTAGCTTGCAGAATTGAGGTAGTAACCTCCTATAGGTTGGAGCCTACAGAAAATCAGTGGTGAGAGGGAGTTGGAGCTTTCCTTTGCATCACAACAATAATAAGATGTGCTTTTCTCCCTTATGGGTTTCCACTTATATCTATTTTCTATGTGCATGATAATTATATGTTGATATTCTATATTTAATCTCCTTAATACCTACTGCTCACTTTATAAGATTGTTGTTCCATTTCATATTAAGTTGATCACAAAATGAAGACGTAAATAAGTGTAAAAGAAATTTTTACAAGACCATGACTACATTAAACTGATTCACCCCCCCTCTCAGTTTAACCAAGGTTTCAACAATTAATACTGGCAAAGACGTATTGGTCCAAGGCATTGGTGTCTACGAAGAAATTGACAGTGTCCAGTGGGTTGTTTGTGACACAGAGCAACTCTACAATGAAAACTTCCATAAATGTAGTGTAATTGGTTTCGGTGACATTAGAGGTTATATATGCAGACATTTTCCGTGTGTTAGTTTCCCATTTCCAGCAATGACTGTGTTTTTTTGTGAATTGCATAACAATTAAATCAAATTCTAAATTGTGGTGATTAGCGTGTTGCTTGGCTACGACATTGAGTTATAAATTGTATTGGTTTAGGTGAGCATGGATTCAAATATAAAGATTGTGTTGAGTTTGTTTGGCTTTGTTTTGAAATTGTTTTATGTACAACCATGTCCCCAAAGAATGATGTCCATAGTTTGGAATGAAGCTTGCATAAAACCACTACCACAAGCTGGATTGTCATGTGTTAATAGGAGTGGAAATTGGAATTGCACATAAAGTAGTGAATCAACTACATCAGTTTCAAGAGTAGGCTTGGGCCTAAGAAAAAAATTGCATATTTTACTATACTAGTTTGGAAGAGTGGGAATTGGGTTCTCCCACATCATTTTGGAATTGGGAAGTTGTAGAGTGAAGCCGTGAAAGCGTGAGGAAGAACAAAACTCAAATTTGGAGCTGCTGAAAGGGCATATTTGTTGCATTTTTGCATCAACGTGCAAACCTGGTTGCCAAGACCGCATTAACCTCTGATGCTATCACAGTGGATTTGGGAGGTGATTACAGTATGAAGTCAGATTCATAACTGTTACAGAACTTTTTGTCACCATCCCTGCAATCCCTTGCCCCGCATATTGGAGGGTGTTTCCCGTGACTTGTGAGTAGTGTCATACTCTACAAATACCTTCTTTGCATCCTTCTACATAAGAACATCTCTTGTTGAACATTTCCTCAGAAAGCCCACAAAAACCTATGTTTTAGCATTAGCTTGGGTAGCTAGTTCACCCCTCGCACCTGTTGTCGATCCTAGAGACAGCCTTGAGTTGTGAAAGACCAGTGCCTAGGACATATTTATATAGCAAGGAGCATGTGGTATAACAGGGGGAGTTATGAACAAAAGGCTCTCATGCTATCTCTTGAAAACAAGAAACATTAATTTGAATGGGACCAAAACCTTCAGAAACTTGACATAGGGAAAGGAATACTGCAGAGGCAATATATGAAGAACTCTAATACAAATGCATCAGACAGTTCAAGGGCAGCTTACTGTAAAGAGGGTTGATTCAAAAGATACATCACAGAAATAGATAATCAGGAGGTGTTTACTGTGTAAGCAAGATGTAAGATGATACTAACTGTCATTGAGATGAATATCTATATACACAATATCACCATGTAATGGGCTTCCCAATTTAAGAATCCATACATGACAATAGAATTTTAAAAATAACCTCCCAAAGAAGCTAATATAGCAGAAATATGGTTGAAGTGAAAAGTGAAACAGTATATCATGCCTGAGCCATATTTAAAGCGCTTGACTAATTCGAGCATGGGTATCAACTAGGATTAATCCATACCAAAAACAAGTGAGCCACTCACATTCCAGAAACATGATACAAGAAAGGTGGATGAAACGAAATGAACAATTAAATTAGCACATATAAGAGAAAGTTACACACTGTGAGACACCAAAGACCAGAATCCTCTTTAAAGACGAAACTCCTCCTCACTGAAACCCAATGGGCTCTGTACATTCATATAATATTTTTTACAAAATGCATACAAAAATTCTCTCTCCGCTTCTTGATAAAATCTAGAACCATCAATAATCTTCTCTTGGGGAGTTTTATAGAAGAAAAAGAAAACTTAGTAAAGGAAATGGATGATGAACATTTAATTTTCCTCATTAAGACAGGATGGCGGAAACGTGCACGCCCATACTGCTTGATGACTCTGTAGTGATGTATGTACTCTGTGGCCTTCTTTATGAAATAAATGCACTGGGTGGAAGTCTCTTCAGGAACACGGTAGAGAAATAAAAACCACATGGGCAGTCTGTCCTTCCCTAGAAAGAAAATTCTACTGAAATGCAACCTTGAGGGTATTGTTTTCTGTGCATGGACCTTTTGAGTGATCTACGGGGTCTTCGATCTAGTATTCTGTCATCAAATGGTTAGGTTAAGGCTTAAAAATCTTCAATTATACGCCTTTAACTCTCTTCCTTTCACTGATACTCTCCGTCTGCAATATTAATGTCTCCGATCATGAAATCTGCACTTTCAATGACTCTGGAAGGTTTTGATAGAGTTTAAACCTACTTCTTTAATGGAGGTCATGTTGTAACAGCTTCCCAGGCCTTTCTCCATAATTATAGCCTCAAAAAATGGTCCTTTCCGGTGTTCTCTGTTACTGTAATTGAGACTGTGAATCATGGCGGTTTATCGCCACTCGTGACCTGCAAAACACACAAAATCGTCAAGAAAACAAATGCATGCAAAAATGGATGCAGCAGGGATAGTGAGGATGACAGCGCAGCATGGTGAAATGGTGGAAAAATGGTCTGGTAATGGTTGGAGGGATGTAGAAAATTTAAACGCAAACGATGGACATTTGACCTTCGAATGGAAATAAATGAGGGGCGGAAGAAAATGTGACAAAACTCATGGACAGATGACGGGGCGGAAGGCACGTGTCGATGGTAGGCAAGCAAGTAATCTAGACCGTCTGATCTCAGGAGGAGATCGACGACTGAGAGCACGTTGGAGAGCGAGAGAAGGTGGGCCAGGGGCACTGTTTGTCGAGTTTATCGCTCGAGCATCTCGGCGATGCGATCACCGTCAGATGGCACACCCAAGATTGGATGGTGCACAGCAATATCGTACCAGGTTTGTGGACAAACATTAATGCACAATAGAGGGTATTTTATGAATAGTGCGTGGGGCCACGTGTCATGCGATGAGTGGAATTGCTCCGAAACGAGAAGTACAGCCTACCCCTCGAAAGGTGGTGCGATGGAAATTGGCAGGTTTTGAATAATGCTTTTGGGCACGGGGACCACAAGGGCAGGTGAGCTGCTGACTGTTGATTTTCAAGTTGATCAGACGGTGGACAGTTGATCGAAGCAGTGAACGGGTAATACTGTGATAAGTGCTCTCCAAGCTAGTGCTTGGTCTAGTGCCCAGGTCACGTGGAGAAAAATATTGAAGGGGCTAGGGCCGAAAGGTGCTAGGCCTTAAATATGTTAAAATGTGTGATTTTAACCCTTTTTATGCAATTTTAAGTTTTAGAGGAGTGAAACAATAGGCGGAAGAAAGGATTTTTAGGCCAAACGAAGGGGTTTTAAAGGGGATTGTTTGTCAGAATTTAATAGGGGGCTGACACAATCAACATTGGCTCCACCTAGGGATGGAACGTTCATCCCTGTGCGTGTCAAGAACTTCGCAGATCACTGGTTAATCTTCTATGCGGACACTGCTCTTCAGCACTTCTACTTTTCTTTTCATAATTCATCAAGACACCCACATTATTCAAACAAGGATGAAAATAGGAAACTAATGTACAGTATGATACACCAGGCTATCTATGCCTGAATCAGAACTATAAGTAGGGTTTAAGTAACTGGCCATTTACAGGGGCATCGAGCAAGTCTCCCTGTAAATTTTCCAACCTGAAAGTGTTGTTTCCCCCTTGTTCCAAAATTTTAAAAGGGTCGAACTAGAGTCGGTCGAATTTACCATGTTTCCCTTTTTCAGCTCTTCAGACATCCCATCTGAGCACTAAATCCCCAATTTTCAACTTCCTTTCCTTGGCATGCTGATAAAAAAGGTCCTTCATATTCTCTTGATATTCAGTTAACCTTTGACTTACCTAGTTGCGTGTTTCTTCCAACTCCACCAGCTGATTTATTCTCCTGGTCACATCATCAGGCTCTTCTTAACTTTCTTTTATGGATCGGGCTACTGGTAAGGCTAACTGAATAGGGAATACTGCTGCCCTCCCATATACTAATTCATATGGGGATTTCCCAGTTTCTCTCTTGCTGGTAATTCTATTGGACCACAGAGCAAATTTCAACTAGGAATCACAATTTTTCTGATTTTTGTTGATAGCCTTCTTCAGTGCCCTCAGCATGGTTTTATTTGAAGAATCTGCCAAGCCATTTACTTGTGGGTAATAGGTTTTAGAGTGACTTAGTGTGATGTTATATTGCTGGCAGAAGCTCACAAAATTTGCAGACTTGAAGGCCTAGGCATTATCAGTTACTATTCTGGCAGAGCAGCCAAACCTAGATATGATGTTTTCTTCCATGAGCTTTATTATCACAGCATCTGTTGCATTCCTCGTAGGTATGGCTTCCACCCATTTTGTGAAATAATCAGTGGCAGTTAATATCCACTTATGCTGAACACTTGATGGAGGATGTATTTCACCTATAAAGTCAATTCCCCATTGCCAGAATGGTTCGTCCACGTGAACGGGAATCATGGGCATAGGTGCCAACTTCTATCTTTCAGCAAATTTCTGACATTTCCCACAAGCTCTAACCTAGGAAAAAACATCTCCAAAGAGCTTGGGCCAATAGAAACCAGCCTTCAGGATTTTGTGAGCAGTGGCCCTCCAACTGTAATGACCCCCACAGATTCCTTCATGAAATTCGGCCATTATACTCTATACCTCATCCTCTGTGAGACACAGGAGTAGAACGCCTGAGGGATCTCACCAGTATAGCTGGCCATTGGTGACTATGTAATTCTGTGATCTCAACCTTAGCGTTCTGTATTTAGCTTTATCACAACTTGGAGGGCAACTGAGTGTGAGGAGATATTCTACTATCTCTTTGTACCACTGACTGGTGAGGTACTTTATATGTGTTTCTGGAGTAGTTATCTCTACTCCCTCTCGCTCTTCTTTCTCCTCAGATTCCTCACTTGCTATTATGGACAGATTTATACCCAGAGCCTGATAGTTTGATTCAGATAAGATTTTGGCTAGCCCTTTTCCTTTGATCAGTTTGGTAGGGTGGATGTCTAGCTCATACTCCTATATTTTGGCAATCCACTTCCCCTTTTTTCCTTCACTATCCCCTTGGATAAGAATATCTTTTTGTTGGGAAAAATACTGAGAGGGGGGGGGGGGGGGGGTGACTTAGTATTTGACATCTTCAAAACTTTTTACTTTTTCACTCTCCAAAACCCATACGCTACTTTCTTTTAGTAAACTCGAGTATATACGCGGATATCCTTCATACGACTCGCGTATTAGCAGAGATATAAATATGGAGATATTATTAGCTTAGTTCTTTTTCACTATTCAATCATCTGATGTTAAGTTAACAGAAAACATGTGCAGTAACAACAGAATAAACCATCACACAAAGCATCACACATGAACACCAGGATTTTTAGGTGGAAACCCAAGTCGGGAGAAAACCACCGCTGCAGTTGCTCGGCCTTCAATATTTTATTATAGAGAAAACATATTACAACATATGTGCTGGTGCAGACTCCTACCAGCACGCAGGCACCCACCTGCGCTCGTTTACCAGCCTCTCCTGGAAGGGAGCTCCAACCCCCTGACTCGTTTACCAGCCTCTCCTGGAAGGGAGCTACGACCCCCTGCTCTCGTTTACCGGCCTCACCTGGAAGGGAGCTACAACCCCCTGACTGAAGGCTACAACCCTCAGCACCTCTATGGACCACGTTTCATCAATTTTCACACTGGATCCAACAACTTCAATAGAACTCAACTTGTAGGCCACGTTTCATCATATTTTCAGACTGGACCCTCTTCATACATTTAAGCACAGTCAAACATCAATAACAGATAGCTAAAACAGTGCAGATCAGATCAGAGATTTCATACCCCTTACTTCAGCAAACCCTAGTTTGCATACACGCTTTTCTTTCACTGATGTCACGTATATACACGCTTCCGTCCACATCAACCAGCGTATACATCTGCACATAAACTTCATTGCGCATACGCGCTTTTTATTCGAAGAAGCCGCGTATATACGCGCTTCCTCTGTAGCTAACTAGCGTATGGATCTTCAACCATTACAGAGCTGCATACTTCTTCAGATCAGATATTCAGTTCAGATTCAACCCTTTTCTTCAGACAAATGTTCGCCTCATCACAGATCTAATCACTCCATAAACAGATCTAGTAGATACAAATACATTTCAGATCTAGATATCCCACTTCATCATTTCTTCATAGGTGCATCATAGATTCAGATCTATCATCAAACCTTTACCCTTTCCATATAGATATACTTCACAGAGAAGTATTCATTCAAGCTCAGACATCTTGCACCCACACTCATGATTTGCACAATCAATTTCTTCTCCTTATATATGTTTACCCTTTTTCAATACCATGAGCCCCTTTTTCAATACCATGAGCCAAAACAATACCATGAGCCCAAAACTACATTACTTCCGATGGTATTCCTGGACGGGGTCATTTAGACGAATCATTACCCATTACAATGGGTCAATACCATGGTGGTTACCCCTGGTTTTGCACTTTTTGAGCGCTTTTACCCATACGCGACTTGGCACGTTCTTTTCCACGTGCATACGCGACTTCCCCTAGACAGATCCGCGTATGCCTTGAGACATACTCTTTTCACCATAGATTTAGCACATGCTGAATTCCTTTCTTCATTGCCTTCTATACTCACTGTAGATACATCAGATTTACTACATCAAGAACATATTCTATCAAGCACAACTTCATCAAGTAAGTTTCCATCATCTTCATCAGGTGGGTTTCCATTCAAGAACAACTCTCTACATCATATTGTCAACAAACATCATATCACATCAGATTTACATCATTTACCAAGTCCATCAAGTCAAGAATAACTTCATCAGGTGTATTTCCATCAAGGAAAACACATGCCAACAATCTCATGTCTTCATCTTCATTCAGTGGGTTGCCATCAAGGACAACACTCTGCATCATATTGCCAACAATCTCCCCCTTTGGACTTGATGGCAACCACGATGGTGTTTGATCATCACAACAGATAGGTACATTAAGAATACAATGACACCATGTCACTCTCCCCATTCTTTGAATCTTCATTCTAAGAATACAATGACACCATGTCACTCTCCCCATTCTTTGAATCTTCATTCTAAGAATACAATGACACCATGTCACTCTCCCCATTCTTTGAATCTTCATTCAAACACCATGTCACTCTCCCCCTTTGACATCAAGGGCAAAGGGCGGATCAAAAACCAACACACTCTCCCCCTTTTCTCCTCATGTGGAAGAAGTGTTCTGCAGATCTGATATATGCTGAAGTGACCAAGCTCCCCCTGAGTTCATGCTGAATCTTCAAACATATTTTCCAATGAAGGACATGACTCTATGAATTTCCTATCACCAAAGACTCATACATACATCAAATATCCAGCCAAGTGGATTTACACATGAGACTCAAGTACCCAACCAAGTGGGTTTACACATTTCAATTCAACTACCCAACCAAGTGGGTTTACAAAAATTGACAAGTCCTTACATGACTAAATATTACAATTTTACATCATGGGTCTCAACATGACCTTTTCATCAAAAATACAAATATGAAATTTCATAACCAATACCAAAAAGACCTCAAGAGAGATCATAAATCAAAACCACCATAATGCCAACAATGCATTATACTCAGCAAGACTAATGCTCCCCCTGAATCTGTGCATCCAAGCATCCTTTCCATATGACTAAGGCTCCCCCTTAGTTTGTGCATCCTGAACACTTTCACCAACAAATCATCAAGGCATCTTTATCAAAACATCAGGGATCGAAAAAATATTATAAGAACTGGACCACCACCAGAGATACCAAACAGTATCAAAGATACCAAACAGCACTGCAGATGTGCTGAAGAGAGCTGATTCCAAACAGAAAATTCTCAGCAATCATACATACGTGGTTTTCTATGCATGAACTCGCGTATATACGCGACTGTGTTTCAGGAAACCCGCGTATCCAATACCATCTTCTATATTTTAACCAAATCTGATCCTCTGTGCGAAAAAGACAGTGTTCAGGTTCTTTCTGAGATATTTGAATGCTTCCCTGGACTACAGATAGATAGAACAGTGTAGTTGTGTCTTCAAGCGTCATCCAATGGTTGTAGCATAAGCACATTAGTAACCAAGCCTTCAGATTCTTTGCAGCATCAATACAATCTTTCCAAGAGAGATTATCATACCAGAACAACATCTTCAAATATGTATCAAGCAATCATCCATGTGGTCCAATATCATGAAGTAACATATGTAGGCAAAAGATCTCAACCATAGTAATAAACTCTGCATGATTTATTTCTGAATCAAACGACTTCTAACTCATCCATGTGTGAGCACAAAAGATAGTAAACAGGGATCAAAATCTCATCATAATAAACCATGTACCAAGTCATCATCATTTGAGCATGAGTATCACAATAATCAAGGAATAAGCAGTCATAGTGCCAACAATGCAATGATTAGTATTCAACCTGCTGCTCCCCCTGAACCAGTGCTCCTTCTTAACTTGTGCAACCTGAATACGCTCATCAGCAAGTCATCAACAACAATATCTGCATGAACTACCCTTATCTCTGAATTATAAGACTTTCATCTCAACAATGAATACTCTTCATCAAAAAGCAAATAGGACTCATCCATAATCTTCAACATAAGAAACCATGTATCATATCATCATTATTTGGAACTGAGAAACTAAGCTGATATTGAGTCAATAATACAGTTATTAACAGTCAGACTGATGCTCCCCTTGAACCTCTGCTCCAGATCTTCAGCTATCATATAAATTCTCTTATCATCAATGCATACGCGACTGTGTCTGCTGGAACTCGCGTGTATACGCGAATTTTGTTAATATAACCCGCGTATGGAAAGTGAAGCATAGAAATTTTTCACATTCCTTCATCTCCCCCTGAACTTGTACTTCCTGTACCTGTCTTCTTCATATCAGATGCTCTGTCAGAAACACATATAACCAGAATAATCAAATCAATCATGAGAGACATCATACATTGCTCCCCCTGTGACGATACATTACTAAATCTCATAATGTATCCCACATCATTCCTACAGTCAATCAGAGAAGTAAGCTTCAGAAGCGGATGACTGCAGTAGGGTCAAAATTCCCTACGTTTCTGATCAGTCCTCCATCTTTTTCAGATTTGTTTGAACTTTCTATTTGTGTGCGGGAAGTTATCCAATTTCTCATATCTGTTCAACCTGCATTCTTTTTCTACATGTCCATACTTGTTACAAGAATAACATCTCATGTGTCCAGAGAAATAAGCATAAGAATCATAATGAGTATTTCTAATCTTCCTCCTTTTACAATCAGCTGCTTTATGTCCATACTTGTTACATGAGAAACAATATCCCTTGAAGAAACCAGAGTACCTTTCTATGTAGGAACTGTTTGATTGAGGCTGAAATGATCTGCTCCTGCAATTTGCTGCAAGATGCCCATAATTATGACATTTAAAGCATTCAACTTTATTGACTGATTTCCTTTGAGATTTCATCATTGTTGGTTGACCTTTTGTTTCTTTCAACACTTTAGGTTTTGCATTGACATCCTCTGAATTTTTAACACTTCCTTGTGAGATAGATTCTCCTTTAACAGTTTCATGGAAACCAAGACCAAGTTTGATAGCAGGAGACCTTTGATTACTCAGAATATTGTCCAAAATGTTAGTACTATCTTGAAACCTCAAAATTTTAACTTTTTCTTCTAATTTACCTTTGAGAATGTTTACCTCAACGTCCAAGGCTTGAAATTTCTTTGTCATGCTTTCTTCTTTCCTTCTTCCATCTTCTACTTGATCCTTCATATTTAGAATCTCTTCTTTCAACCAATTTTCGTTTTCTTCACAGGTTTGTTGCAGCTCTTCATTCTTCTTATTTGATTTTTCCAAATATTCTTTGAGGGAGATGATTTCTGCTTCAATACCTTCCTCTTCAAATGATTGTAGAGGTTCCTCATTCCTCTTATTTTATGTTTCGAGATATGCTTTCAGAGAGATGATTTCTGCTTCAAGTTTTTCACCTTGATTAGTTGCATAAGCGTACAACCCTTGATACTTGTCTATCTGTCCATTTAGTGTTTCTATCTTTTCATTCATCCTAGAGATCACATCTTTGTAGATAGATTCCTTCCTTTCAAATTGACACCAATCATGACTTTCATCATTTGCTTCTAGGCTTTTACTATCTTTAGATGATTTTTTCTGATCTTCAACTTTAATCTTGACAGCTTCTTCTAAATCCATAATGTTACTTTCACTATCTTTACCTTTGCATGTACAGTTAAGTGAAATACAAGAACAATGATTAATACCTGTTTCATCTCCTTCAATTTCTACTATACAAGATTTTTGAGGTATCTCCTTTCCTTGAGTAACCTTCTTCTTTTACTTCTTTTCCACGAGCACTTGTAGAGCTTGGTCAGAATCTTCTTCATCTTCACTAGACACATCATCATCATCTTCATTTGTATAATAACTCTTCCTCTTTTCAAATTTTTTCCCTTTACCATGTTTTTCTCTATAAGGACATTTAGCAGCATAGTGACCAACTCTTCCACAATCAAAACATTTGAAGGGAAGCTTACCTTTGAATCTTCCAGTACCTAGTTGGAGTTTTCTCACAAAATTCACTTCTTCTTCTTCGGATATATAGCTGGATTCTTTGACAAATTCCTTTTCTTTTCCTTTTGCAGATGCCTTAAAAACAACTTCTTTGATTTGAGGAGGACCTCCTTGTCTCATTTCAAAAGCAGTCAGAATACCATGTAATTGAACAATAGTAAGATTTTGCAGATCTTGCCTTTCTTCAATAGCTGAAACTTTAGAGTCAAATTTTGAAGTCAAGGATCTTAAGAGTTTTTCCACCAGAGTAGTATCGGTTATGGTTTCACCCAAATTTCTCATTTGATTTACAATATCGTCCAGACGTAAGAAGAATTGGGCAATACTCTCATCACTATGCATCATCAAATTTTCATATTCAATTCTAAGAGTTTGGAGTTTTGCACTTTTTACCTTTGTATCTCCTTCATAGCTCAGAATGATTTTGTCCCATATTTATTTTTCTGAATTTAGCTGCATCACTTTAGCAAATTCTGGTTCAGACATGCTTCCTAATAAGACATTCACTGCTTTGGCATTGATTTCATACTTCTTCCTTTCAGCTGCATCAGTAGGAATACTTGCCGGATATTGATAGCCTTCTTCCACGATTGCCCATACATCTGCACCAAGACTTTGTAGATATGCTTTTGTTCGTACCTTCCAGAATATCAGATTGCTTCCATTGAATAGAGGTGGCTTTATAGACATTACTCCTTCTTGACTTCCCATTACGACGGATCTCTTTCAAGCGATCAAGCTTCTACAGAAGAACCTGCTTTGATACCAATTGTTGGGAAAAATACTGAGAGGGGGGGGGTGGGGGGGGTGAATCAATATTTACAGCATCTTCAAAACTTTTTAATTTTTCACTCTCCAAAACCCATACGCTACTTTCTTTTAGTAAACTCGCGTATATACGCGGATATCCTTCATACAATTTGCGTATTAGCAGAGATCTAAATATGCAGATATTAGTAGCTTAGTTCTTTTGCACTATTCAATCATCTGATATTAAGTTAACAGAAAACATGTGCAGTAACAATAGAATAAACCATCACACAAAGCATCACACATGAACACCAGGATTTTTAGGTGGAAACCCAGGTCAAGATAAAACCACCGCTGCAGTTTCTCAGCCTTCAATATTTTATTATAGAGAAAACATCTTACAACATATGTGCTGGTGCAGACTCCTACCAGCACGTAGGCACCCACCTGCGCTCGTTTACCAGCCTCTCCTGGAAGGGAGCTACAACCCCCTGACTCTTTTACCAGCCTCTCTTGGAAGGGAGCTACGACCCCCTGCTCTCGTTTACCAACCTCACCTGGAAGGGAGCTACGACCCCCTGACTGAAGGCTATAACCCTCAGCACCTCTATCGACCAGGCTTCATAAATTTTCACACTAGATCCAACAAATTCAATAGAACTCAACTTGTAGACCACGTTTCATCATATTTTCAGACTGGACCCTCTTCATACATTTAAGCACAGTCAAACATCAATAACAGATAGCTAAAACAGTGTAGATCAGATAATAGATTTCATACCCCTTACTTCAGCAAACCCTAGTTTGCATATGCGCTTTTCTTTCACTGATGTCACGTATATACGCACTTCCATCCACATCAACCAGCATATACATCTGCACATAAACTTCACTGCGCATACGCGCTTTTTATTCAGAGAAGCCGTGTATATACGCGCTTCCTCTGCGGCTAACTAGCGTATGGATCTTCAACCATTACAGAGCTGCATACTTTTTCAGATCAGATATTAAGTTCAGATTCAACCCTTTTCTTCAGATAGATGTTCGCCTCATCATAGATCTAATCACTCCATAAACAGATCTAGTAGATACAAATACATTTCAGATCTAGATATCCCGCTTCATCATTTCTTCATAGGTGCATCATAGATTCAGATCTATCATAAAACCTTTACCCTTTCCATACAGATATACTTCACAGAGAAGTATTCATTCAAGCTCAGACATCTTCCACCCACACTCATGATTTGCACAATCAATTTCTTCTCCTTATATAGGTTTACCCTTTTTCAATACCATGAGCCACTTTTTCAATACCATGAGCCCAAAACTACATTACTTTCGATGGTATTCCTGGATGGGGTCATTTAGACGAATCATTACCCAATACAATGGGTCAATACCATGGTGGTTACCCCTGGTTTTGCACTTTTTGAGCGCTTTTACCCATACGCGACTTGGCACGTTCTTTTCCGCGTGCATACGCGACTTCCCCTAGACAAATCCGCGTATGCCTTGAGACATACTCTTTTCACCATAGATTTAGCACATGCTGAATTCCTTTCTTCATTGCATTCTATACTCACTGTAGATACATCAGATTTACTACATCAAGAACATATTCTATCAAGCACAACTTCATCAAGTAAGTTGCCATCATCTTCATTAGGTGGGTTTCCATTCAAGAAAAACTCTCTACATCATATTGTTAATAAACATCATATCACATCAGATTTACATCATTTACCAAGTCCATCAAGTCAAGAATAACTTCATCAGGTGTATTGCCATCAAGGACAACACATGCCAACAATCTCATGTCTTCATCTTCATTCAGTGGGTTGCCATCAAGGACAACACTTTGCATCATATTTCCAACACTTTTACAGTTGTTGTAGGCACAAATGCAGTGATATGGGACTATAATACATACATGCAAAATTATTTAAGGGATTTCACTAGAATGTATGCTTGCTTTTCTAATATGTTATATTTTAGTTCTGCATCACGAAGCACCTGACTGAAGAAGGCGATGGGATGCTCGTACCCTTCTTCATTTTTCTGCAATAAAACTCCTGCTATTGTATGAGGTGATGAAAAAGAAAAGATCATGAATGGTTTAGCATAATCCGGTCCAGCTAGCACAGGGGCTTCTGCAAAAGAATTTTTTATCCTAGAAAAGGCCTCTCGTGATTCCTGGGACCACTTTACCTCATTATTTTTCTTCATCATGTCAGTTATATATCTAACTATCTCAGCATAGTTAGGAATAAACCTTCTCAGAAAATTGATGCGCCCTAGGAACACCTACACCTCCTTCCTATTTCTGGGAAGACGAATGCCATTTATAACCTCTACCCTCCTAGGATCTATCTTTACCCCATCTTTGGTTACAATGTGTCCCAAAATTTTACCCTCTTCTAATGTGAATAATGACTTCTATGGATTAAGAGAGAGACCATACCTTCTGCATTTCTCAAAATTTCTACGTAAATGCTCAATGTGCTTCGTATCGCCCTTTGAAAACACAGTGATATCATCGAGGTATACCGCCACAAACTTATCTTGCTTCCCAAAAAAAGCAATGTCCATGGCCCTCCGAAAAGTGGCCCCTGCATTAATCAACCCGAAAGGCATCCTAGCATACATAAATGTCCCCCATGGTGTGGTGAAATCAGTCTTATTCTGATCTTCTGGAAGTACAGCCACCTAATTGTAACCAGAGAATCCATCCATCATTGACATCCTAGAAGCTCCAACCACTTTCTGCAGGATGCGATCCATCTTGGGCAGTGGATAATTATCTTTTAAGGATGATCGATTTAAATTTCAGAAATCAACACATAGCCTTATTTCTCCATTCTTCTTTCAGACAAGGACTAGGTTTTCCACCCATTCAGAGTACCTCAATGGCACAATTATTTTTGCCTTGAACAACTTATTAATTTCTTTCTCAATGTAGGGAAGCAGCAGGGGATTTATCTATCTAAGCTTCTGCTTATGAGGTTTCACATCTCCCTTTAGTGCAATTTTATGCTGCATTATACTGATGTCAAAAGTTTTTAGGTCCTGATAAGACCATGAAAACACATCTTTTTAAGACTGAAATAATTTCTGGTATAGCTTTTTATATTCTTCTGGGACCTTCTTGGATAATTTTACAATTTTGGGGTTAGCATTAGTACCAAGATTTAGGTCTTCTACCTAATTTTATTCTACCACTTTGCTTGGCTGCAGTGGGACATCGTTCTTGTTAAATAATTTTTCTAAAGGCACCAGCCCTCTAGGTATAACATTTCCCTTCAATTGCAACACTTTATTACCAGCCATTCTCTCCTCCCAATTTCTTTCTGAAGTGCCTTCAGTCCCTTCTTATTCACAAGCATCAATATCCATATTGGAGAATTCCCCTACTATTTCCAAGAATCTCTTCACCTATTCTTCATCCTCAAATACCTGCCAGTGCTTGATGTTATCTGGGATTGATGGTCAATAACGTACCTCAATTTCATACCTTAAGAGAGGGTTCTAAGGTGAACGGAATTTACTAGCAGCCACAGCAAGGGAATCGGCCATCCTATTTTATTCCCGAGGCATGAACTGGATATTAAATTCCAAGAAAAAATTATCTACCATGTCCCAAACTTCATTCCTATAAGCCCTCAGCCGAGGATGTTTGGCTTGACAAAGATTCCTGACTAGTCTAACCACCAGTTCTGAATCTCCCAAAACTTTAAAATTTGTATATTCATGCTCCTGGCTGTCTGTAACCCTAACAGAAGTGCTTCGTATTCAGCCACATTATTAGTGGCTTCATATTCTAGCTTGAAAGATAATGGGACCCATTTTCCTATAGGAGAAATAAATAGTATTCCAGCTCCATTACCTTCTCTTGAATTTGATCCATCGAAATGAAGTGTCCAGATTCCTACTTCATGGCTCTCTAAGGGCTTCTCAGTCTTGATCTGGCAGAAGGATGGTTCACGAGCGTAATATTTATCTTCTTCTAGCATCAAGCACGAGAAATCTCCTTCTCTACTGTAGACTGGTGAATTAACAGAGTTGTCGGCCTTAGTAACCATCTTGACAAATCTAGTTTCCCTGTACAACCTCCTCTCCTGGCCACCAAAAACTGGGATAGTGGCATATGTTAAGTCCAACTTGATTGACCCACCAATTTTTGTCCCCCAGGACCTTGACAACAACATGCCAAAGCAAGCTGGGATGTTAGCCACCACGATGTCCATTACCACACGTTTTGCTAGGATTTGGGCCAAATTAACCACCAAATCCTTGATCATCCCCACACATTTAACTCTTTTGGAATCAAATGAATAGAGGTCCTTGTATGGACCGATGATTTGTAATCCTAGTTATTCCATGACTGACAGAGGCAGTAGATTATGGGAAGCTCCAGAATCTAACATACAGTTATGTAATAGCAGGGCGTGAATCACTAGAGACACATAGAAGGGAGGAGTAGAATCATCGGATTCCCCAACATGTGGGCCAAATACAACCAAGGGTCTTTCTTCTTGAAGGTTGAGACTATATGGGATGAGTGCTGCTTCTAGAGGGACCATGAAAGAGGTGACTTTGGATTGATAGTCAGGTTGCTTCAACAGTTCAATCAAGGGAACTGTGATTTTGACCTTCTCAAGTTCCTTTTGCAGACTGAAAGTAGGAGAGGAATTCTCTATTACAACCTCCTTTGACTCTTTATTTTCGGCTGATGTTTTGACCTCTTTTGACACATATTTTGCATTAGGGGGAATGACTACTTTTGAAGAGGAAGTAATTTGGTCATTAGACTGCAAAGGTTTGTTTGAAAGCCCCTTACCTTTTTCTGTGACTTTCTGCATTGTTGGCTCCTTCTGAGTGGGTGCTTCCTTCTGGGGTGGATCTTCTTCTTGATCTTGAGTACGAGTCCTCTTCCCATAAGATCTGAGATCATATCTTCTATTGAACTGTGCTTGCATGAAATCAACAAATTTATTGCAATAGTGATCAATCTCTAAGTCTTCTGTGTCCCTAGCCTTCTCTTCTTCTCGCAATGAGAAGTTAGTTCCATCACTTCCTTGCAAGGGGTATTCTTCTCCATCACTATTCGAGAAAGAAATATTTTCATCCTCCAGTTCATAGGCAGTGTCTTCAGTAGGACCATCCACTGGACCTTCCAAGTATAATGGGTGTGGTACTTGATCTTGTTGTTCCTTTAGTTCCCTTTGAAATATTTGCAGGGTTGGTTTCCTATACTGAGGATTGTAACCCCTGTTTGGAGCATTCTGGAAATTCTTGGAGGCTGAATTCTTGGCCTCCAATTCAAGCTTGACCAGCTTACCAGAAAGGTTCTTAATCATTTTGTTCATTTCTTCAATTTTTTCATTAGCCGAGTCTCTGTCTTGGTTAGAAGTAGATACCTCCTCTTTGCCCCTTCTTCTAGTATCTTGTTCAGATTTTCCCTTTGATTTACCAGTGGAGGCGAAATTTTCCTCCAACTCTAGCACATCTGTCTGAGCATCATCTAGAGTGGCTGGCTTTTGTTCTCTCAGAGAGAAACCGAATTCTGAGTCGAAGGTTGCTACGAAAACAACTTTAGCAGCAGTTTGATGAGGTTTCATATCAGCAGGAAGACTCAAATAAAATTTATTAAATCTCTTGATGAAATCTGACACCCCTTCGTTATGTCTTTTCTTGAGTGTATTGAACTCAGTAAGACAATGTCCATGATCTTTCTTCTCTCCCCATTTCCTGAGAAAAGTATCTTTCATTCCTTCCCAAGTGGTGACAGAACAGTCTCCCAATGTCTTAAACAATTTTTGGGCTTCACCATCAAGATATTGGACAAACAGCCTTAAGACTACATCTAAATGTTCCATATTAAAGTTCTCTGCAAAAGAGAAGAATACCTCAAGATGTTTTTGAGCATCAATCTCATTTTCCCCATTGAATCAGGGTAAAATCTTCAGATAGTCCTGCGGCATATCGTTTAACACTTGAGGTAATGCCAGGGGGGTATATTTATTCAACAAGAATTCAGGAACATTGGCCACTGGAGGAGGTGGAGGTAGTGCATGAATTTGATGTGTAATTGGAGGAGGAAAATGTGGAATTGGAGTATGAATGACAATAGGAATGTAATGGACTGTAGCTTGAGGTGTTGAGGGGAACAATGATTTGTTAATAGCAAATACTTCGGTGACTTCCTTGACCTCATTGACCTCAGGAGTAGGGTGAAAGTTGTCTTTAACTTGGAAACCTCCTCAGGGTGGACTATTTGAATAGTAATCAGTATCTCCCACAGTGGAGTCAGGACCTAGCACTTGGGATACTTGAGAAGAAGAGGATGGAAAGTTTTCTACATACAATTTAGGGATTTCAGTGTGGACTGATCGCCTTTCCCTCAAACTTCTTATATGTATGATATTCTCTGGGTTAGACACTAAAGGTGTCTTTGGCTATGACGTATCTGACCTCAGGTGTGGCTTACGAGGAGTCAGGACTGCAAGTGAATTTATCTAATAAACGAATGTGGAGTCGCCAAGGTGAGGGATCTACAACTCTCAACTCTCCATACTCACCAACTTGAAGAGTGAATTAGTTTTTTTCGAGGCCCAGGGATTTAAATTTTCTCAAATTTTTTCCCCGGCAACGGCACCAAAAATATGTTGTCGAACCCAGAGATAACCTTGAGTTGTGAAAGACCAGTGCCTAGGACATATTTATATAGCAAGGAGTGTGTGGTATAATAGGGGGAGTTATCAACAAAAGGCTCTCATGTTATCTCCTGAAAACAAGAAACGTTAATTTGAATGGGACCAAAACCTTCAGAAACTTGACATAGGGAAAGGAATACTACAGAGGAAATATGTGAGGAACTTTAATACAAATGCCTCAGACAGTTCAGGGGAAACTTACTGTAAAGAGGGTCGATTCAAAAGATACGTCACAGAAATAGATAATCAGGAGGTATTTAATATGTAAGAAAGATATAAGATGATACTAACTTTCATTGAGATGAATATCCAGATACACAATATCACCATGTAATGGGCTTACCAATTTAAGAATCCATACATGACAATAGTGTTTTGAAAATAACCTCCCAAAGAAGCTAATATAGCAGAAATATGGTTGAAGTGAAAAGTGAAACAATATATCATGCCTGAGCCATATTTAAAGTGCTTGACTAATTTGAGCATGGGTATCAAGTAGGATAAATAATACCAAAAACCAGTGAGCCACTCGCATTCTAGAAACATGATACAAGAAAGGCGGATGAAACGAAATGAACAATTAAATTAGCACATATAAGAGAAAGTTACACACTGTGAGACACCAAAGACCAGAATCCTCTTTAAAGATGAAACTCCTCCTCACTGAAACCCAACGGGATCTGTACATTCATATAAGAGCTTTTACAAAATGCATACAAAAATTCTCTCACCGCATAATTTTCTGATAAAATCTGGAACCATCAATAATCTTTTCTTGGGGAGTTTTATAGAAGAAAAATAAAACCTAGTAAAGGAAATGGATGATGAACATTTAATTTGCCTCATTAAGACAGGATGGAGGAAACGTGAACGCCCATACTACTTGATGACTCTGTAGTGTTGTATGTACTCTGTGGCATGCTTTCTGAAATAAATGCACTGGGTGGAAGCCTCTTCAGGAACACGATAGAGAAATAAAAACCACATGGGAAGTTTTTCCTTCCCTAGAAAGAAAATTCTGCTGAAATGCAACCTTGAGGGTATTTTTTTCTGTGCATGGACCTTCTGAGTGATCTACGGGGTCTTCGATCTGGTATTCTGTCTTCAAATGGTTAGGTTAAGGCTCAAAAATATTCAATTATATGCCTTTAACTCTCTGCCTTTCACTAATACTCTCTGTCTGCAATATTAATGTCTCCGATCACGAAATCTGTGATTTGAATGACTCTGGAGGGTTTTGACAGAGTTTAACCCTGCTTCATTAATGGAGGTCATGTCGTAACAACTTCCTAGGCCTTTCTCCATAATTCTAGCGTCTGAAAGATGGTCCTTTTCGATGTTCTTTGTTACCGTAATTGAGACTGTGAATCATGGCGGTTTACCACTGCTCGTACCCTGCAAAACACACAAAATCGTCAAGAAAACAAATGCATGGGAAACTCGATGCAGTGGAGATAGTGAGGATGATAGGGCAACATGGTGAAATGGTGGAAAAATGGCCTGGTAAAGGTTGGAGGGATGCAAAAAATTTAAACACAAACAATGGAAATTTGACCTTCGAATGGAAATAAATGAGGGGCAGAAGAAAATGTGACAAAACTTGTGAACGTATGACGGGGTGGAAGGCATGTGTCGATGCCAGGCAGACAAGTAATCTAGACCGTACGATCTCAGGAGGAGATCGACGGCTGAGAGCACATCAGAGTGCAATAGAAGGTGGGCCAGGGGCACTATTTTCCGAGTTTATCACCCGAGAATATCGGCGGCGCGATCACCGTCGGATGGCACGCCCCAGATCAGACGGTGCACAGAAATATCGAGCCATGTTTGTGGACGAACATTAATGTGCGATGGAGGGTGGTTTATGAATAGTGCGCGGGGCCATGTGTCATGCGATGAGTGGAATCGCTCCGAAACGAGAAATACTGCCTACCCCTCGAAAGGTGGTGCGATGGAAACCGACGGGTTTTGAACAGTGCTTTTGGGCGCGGGGACCACAAGGGAAGGTGAGCTACTGACCGTTGATTTTCAGGTTGATCGGACGGTGGAAATTTGATCAGAGTAGTGAACGGGTAATACTGCGATAAGCGCTCTTCGGGCTAGTGCTTGGTCTAGCGTCCAGGTCACGTGGAGAAAAATATTGAGGGTGCTAGGGCTGAAAGGTGCTAGGCCTTAAATATGTTAGAATGTGTGATTTCGGCCCTTTTTATGCAATTTTTAGTTTTAGAGGAGTGAAACGATAGGCAGAAGAAAGGATTTTTAGGCCAAACGAAGGGGTTTTAAAGGGGATTGTTTGTCAGAATTTAATAGGGGGCTGACATGATCAACAATGCCAAAGGGAAGATTTGCATATCAGCCTAGGCCACCTGGCACTCTGTCTCTTTGTTGTGCCTATGCTAGCCTTTTTGGGAATGTTTTTTAACAAATTAGAGGCGGAAGTTTCCTTTGACCACCTCAGGGAGAGTCACAAGAAGTGGTTAAACTTGATAAGCCACAGATCTCTCCCCTTAGGTAGTGGTTTTTACCTCCCATGGAAAATTCTTTGAAGATAATACTCCCCTCCATGATTATAGGGATCCTAACCTCTCCTTCTTCCTCTATATAAACAGACCTTCTCCCTTTACAAAAGCTAGCTAAACATATAGCCAAGAAGCTGAACTTTGAGAAGATATACTATAGCTGAGTAATCTCTATTGGGAAGGTAGAACCAAAGAGAATTTCGTAGAGAGAGCCCCGTCCAAATTCCCGACAAGCCTTTGTGAGACGTGCTTTGCTGGAACCCTATTGGAGGAGATCGCAATGTCAAAGCTTGGTTGTACTCTTCCTTTCTTTCATTAATATACTTGACTATGGTATTGGTTCCATCATTGTGTTATTTTTATCTAATGCAATTGATTTAGTCTTCTTCGATTGACTGATAGGTACGAATGCGAAATAGTTTTTTTTATATCATCATTATTTCTTGTGTATGTGCAGGTATCCAAGCGTGAAGGCGAGCGGATCATGATCTGTCAAACAAAGACCGAGAGGCAGTCACTCTTTCCGACGACGACAATAGTGTAGGAATTTTGTTATGTTATCTATCGAATCTCTATCCATTCGTTAACTAGGAAGCAACATTATAGTGTGTCTCGTTTATGGCTAGACCCACTCTAGGGCTAGTGGGATCACCTCTATCCATAGAGGGAATTTACCTCACCAAAAAATTGGAGACTCTGTTGGGGATCAGTGAGAGTTTTTCTTTCGTCCATTAGGTCTTCTTCTTGGTCTTTGCTTCCTTAGCTTGCCTTTTCTGATTATTTTTGCTAAGTCTAAGACCCCTGTTTAGCCCCAGAGGATCAGATCTGACCTCTGCTTTTCCAAAATTTCCCTTTTTCTAGGGTTGGCTTGATTGGCGTGGTTTCCAGTCTGACAGTCGCGCCCACTGGCGCTTGTTTCTAGTTGAGCACCCATGTCATCCCTTGTCTAGTGCTGATTACAGCCAGACAGTCGCGACATTTCCTGTAGGTGTTAGGGTTTGCCCTGTTTTCGAGTTTTTGGTCAGCACTTATCTCTCTGGGTGTTTTCTTGACTTGATTTGAGTGCTTTGGGATTTTTTGTGACTATGAGCAGCCTCCTTCCTTCGGTTTTTTTTCCATTTCTTTTCATCATCATAGCCTTAGTGTTTTCTAGTCCTTTGGTATGTTGAGCTTCCTGTAAGAGCATCGGTCTTTTGTTTCACAACCACCTTCATTATTTTCCTGATTTCATTTAGCTCCCTTGATCCATTTGAGTGATTATATATGGAGGAATGAGTCTTGAATGAGTCTTGCCTCTTTCATTCAGTTGTGCTTCATGTCACTCCAAGCATAGATTACACTGCTTGTATGGGTCTATTTCAACATATTTCTTCGATTTGAGAGATTGCAACATTGGTTTGAGTTTGTGTTTTGTTTTCTTTTGAGTTGATTGAATTGTTTCATTTTGACTCTCACATCAACATTCTCAAACTAGTGTGAAGTTTTATTATTCATGTCATTTAGTGGACTCTTTGTTCTATTACATTGAAAAATCAAAAATATTTTTTTCTTGCATTCTTGTTTGCATTGTGGAATTGGAAAATCTTTCACATAACTAGCATTGGGCATTCTAGGAAATATTTATCATTTTTATTAGCTTGCATCAGGTACTATAGTGGATGCTTCTGTGTGTTCTCATTATTTTCTATCTCTTGGAAACTCCTAAAATTTCTCGTAGATAGCTTTTCATAGAACGAAATGGTATTTCATGGCATGTAGCTTGCATTTAGGGATTCGTGAGATTCAACATTCGGTAGGACCTTGGAATTGAAACATAAATACAATATCAACTTAAAATTTATTCAATTAACCTAAGGCAACACTGAAACCTAATGAAACATTTAGTGGTATAAGTTAGAGACATGCTCCGGTGTCTTTAAATCTAGCAGCTGTCACTCACCATCTAGATTCAGACAGCACTAGTATAGACTTACACTCCCCATACCGTCGAGTATATAAAGGGAGATCCATCTAGGTTGCAATCCTTTTATCCATAGGAAGCCGAGTCTACCACCTTGTAACTATGATACACTGAACATAGCATTCGGGGAGACTACCTGCACGTACGTCAAGTCCTTGGTTGATTATTCTGTCCTTTTATAACCAAGGTGTATATGGCAGTTCACGAGAACCTGGTACACCCTTTTACCTAGACTACCTGAGCAGTCATTTTTGATCTTTACTGACTCCTTAAATTTGAAAATATCATCGAGCACTTGTCCTTTCATGCTCGTTTCAACCTGAAAGTGATAGAGTCACCTTTTTCCTATTTATTGTCTCTTAAAATATGAAACGACAGACTTTGGTTTCAGTGTATTAAAATTAACTGCCCGCGAAATATTCCTGGTTAAAGTTAGTTTTTCTTAGTGCCTTTTTATCGTTGTTTATGATGACAACCTTCCCGGAGTTTACCAACCAAGAAATCCCCGCCAAAGGGAATCCTTTCCCTTTTCCCACTTTTGGGAATGTTGGTGCTCCTTACATGGCAACGTTGTCTCTTCCAGGGTTAACTGTTGGTTTTCCCATGTGGTTGTTTTCAACCTCGGTGATCCTGAATGGCCCGATCTCTGTTCGACCATCACCTCCACCTGAACAACACCATGTTGATTCTAGGGTGGACCTCTCCCCTTCTTCGCCTGTTTCTTCGGCCTCCTCTTCTACTTCTCTTGGTGAATTTTCGGATTCCAATAACTAGGTGGCTAAGAAGAAGAAGAACAAGAAGAAGAAGAAGAAGTCAAATAAGCAAGAGGCCAACTCTGCGGCTATTGTGCTTAAGAAACCTTTCATCGAGAAATCATCCAACCTCCCACAGAAATTCAAATTCCCTTGCATGTTGTACAAAGGTGACTACCTTCTTCGAGACTGCCCTGGCATTCCCAAGGTACTTGAAGTTTGGCCTGACAGTCGTCCGTCGTTGCCTTTGACTTCCGGAAGTCAAATTGGTAGCACATATTCGACTAGTGCTGATAAGACTAATAAGAAACACGGTAAGATTACCAACCCCTGTAAGTTGTGTGAAGGACATCATCCCATTCACCTTTGTCTGTACATGGATGAAGCCAAGAGAGTGTTGGAAAATTCTATAGTTTCTGCACCCTGCCTTTCGGCTGGTTACCAAAAACATTCTTTGAGTCCTCTGCTAGATGATTCCACGATCGGTCAAGAGTCATCCTTGGTCGATCCCGCTCCCCCAGAAATTCAAATTCCCAAATCCATTCTAGACCAAACATTGGATGTGGAATCAATTGAATTGATCACACCTATGGTTCATCAGGTCTTTTCCATTGAGAGTGGATCTCATCCCCCCCAGGTTCTTCTTGTTTCATTATATTCACCAGACTTGGAGAAAGTTTATTCCATCCCTATAGTTCAAGAAGTTGCTCCTCCTACTCCCATGATGGGAGTCTAGGAGAGTGCTCCTCTTGCTCTCGTAACACCAAGGGAAAACCATCTCGGTTCGATGGTATCCCCTCCAAGTAGTTTGGTCGCTTCCTTTGATTGGAGTTGATTTGCAGGATACCACCTTCCATCTTATGTGCCTTTCAAGATAACGGTACAGACCTTTGATCTGGTCGTACCCAACACTATTGTAGATGAAGGCCTATCTATTAGTGTTATGTCTTCCACTACTTGGAAAAATTTTGGTTCTCCACCACTTATGCCTGTTACATAGAATTTGTTGGCTTTTAACAGAGGAACCAATCAACTGTTAGGAATCCTTCTGAAGTTGCCTATTACTTTGGGAAGGAAAATCATCTATATAGACATGATGGTTGTTCCAGGCCCCTTATATTTTAATTTACTCTTGGGCCGTGACTATATTTACGTTATGGGAGCGGTTGTCTCTCCCCTCTTTCCTGTGATTTATTTTCCACACAAAGGTCGGATCGTGACCATTGATCAACTTTCGTTCTTTGGTCCTAACGTGGCATCTAGTCCACCATCATCCTTTCCGTGTCTCTACCTGTCGATTGTATCCTCCCCACCACAGGTTAATTATGTGGCTACCTGTTCCATGCTCGCATTTAGTGATAGTGCCATGGTGCATCGTGTGCTAGGGGCATTGGGTCCTAATTTCTGAGATGTTGTTCTCCCATCCTGTTTGGAAATATTGGATGCCATGACTTCTTATTCAAAATGATAAGTTGTAGATGGAGCATAGTTCCTTTTCTTGTGTCAAGCTCCTTAAACAATAAAACAAGGTTTCCTGAGGATAGTTCATCTTCTATGTCAACCTCGTTTAAAAAATGAATTAGTTATGAGGATAGTTATTTTAATGTGTCAACCTCGTTAAAACAATGAAACACGTTCCCGTCCAATTCAAGTCTTTGCTCAGATCTCCTAAAATCCCAGCCAAGTCTTTCTCTCATCTCGTAATTTAAACCTTCACTCCATTTTCCTTTCATGTGGACTGAATCTTGGGGGGCATGTACCTCGAATTGAGTCACCATGTTGGGGGCATGCTTATTTCTTCAAGCATAGTTTGTTTCCATTTCGAGCTTGTGTAAAAATGAAACCGGTTTCAAGAATAGTTTATATTGATTTAAAGCTTGTGCAAAAATGAAACCATTCCCATTTTATCCCTTGTGATTTCCATCTTATCAACCTATATTACCAGATGAGCCTTGGTTTTCTCATTCCACCATCACTATCTTCTTGGCCGATCATACGCCTTCACTTGGTTGTTTTACCTATTCCTGAGGAACTACTGTGATGAGTGATCTTGTTAGCCAACCTCTTAACCTTTACTTATTCTGAGTAGTTCCACCATTACCGGAACCATTTTCTACCCTTTATAGCACTCGTTCCTCTAAGAGGAGTCAACTTTCAGCTCTTTTCCGACTCTTAAAAATTGAAAAGATTGTCGAGGCTCTTGTCGTTCTGAACTCATTAAATGGTTGCGAAATGATATCTACCCAGTATACGTTTACCCCTTTTTCGGGTTGGGATAGATTATTTATCAAAAAGGAATACCTTAGCCTATCACGACTAAGAGGTTCTCTCAGACATAGTTTTCTACCTTTTGGGATCTGAGTGACTATTTATGAAAAGGGCCTTGCTGTATTTTTCATTTTTTCTTTCTTTTCAAACTCTCTAAACATGAAAATATGTCGAGTTATCCCTTTGTCAGACTCGTTAAAAAATGATGACATTGGACTCCGTCGTTATGACTTTACCCAAGTTCCTCCTTCCTAGGGCTCATAAAATGTACTAGGTTGGATTTGTCCGAAGGACAAACTTACATCGCAAGAAAATTCTATCCCCTTCAAGCTTGTTTTCAAAAATAATTGGGGTACTCGCCAGAAATGGTGGGGTAAAATGGAACCAGATTGTAGTCGTGTTGGCAGTATGTCACTCTAGAACATGACACTTGTCCGCATTCGTAAAAGGTCGGGGACATCTCATCTTGTTATTTGTTTGCCTCCATGGGTTTGGGTAATCTCTTTTGACTGCTCATCTGCTCTTTGCCACGTCACCATAACCTCAGATCCCTTGATTTCAAATACTACCAAATCCAGTGTCGTGTCGCCAATATGTTCAAGAGAAATTTACCTTTGAGTTTTCAACCTCCCTCTGATTCTCTGTCGGTCTTGATTCACAAACATCACATTCCCCTATCTTGTGTTGATGACGTGGGAAGCATTATGGCCCCCCTTCAATTAGGTCACTTCCTATCAACTCTAGCTCATTATCCAAGAAGCCGATCTAGAGACTCCCTTCAGGTACATTGGAGCCTGCATGCCTCAATGGAAAGTTCTTTGCATTCGACATAAGGTCCACATCATTGGCCTTTGATCGACTGACTCTGCAGGTGTTCGACGCCAGATCACTATTCACATTCCATGGATTTTACCTTTCGTACCTTGAGAACCATTGTCATTATTGGTGGTTTCTCTCGCACCTATTAACGACTTTCATCATTGGCTGGTGTTACACAGTATTTTGTCACCATCCCTGCAATCCCTCATCCCACACATTGGAGGGTTGTTCCCATGACCTGTGAGCAATGACATGACTTGAAACCACCTTCATGGCATCCCCTTGCATAAGGAAAAACATTCCCCTAAAGAAAATTTCCTCTGAAAAACCCTAAAAATGGATGTTTTAGCCTTGGCGCGACTAGCCAGTTCAGCCCTCGCGCCAATGGGGGAAATCCACCATAGAGGGTGTGCCAAATGGCCTACTATCTCTATGTTTCACTCGTGCCAAGATTAATAAGGGATGTTTTTTAAAAATAAATGGCAGAAGTTTGGTTTCAACAAACTCCTGAATGAATCACCAAAAGGAGTTGAGTGGTTTGGCTTCAGATTTCCATGTATAGGAAGTGGTTTTCCACCTATCATGGAAGATTCCTTAGAGATAGGGCCTATCCCATTATTATAGGGATCCCAACTCCCTCTCCTCCATCTATAAAATCTTGCCTTCTCCATTAGCAAGCTAGCTAAACTTGTAGGAAGGAAACTATAGCCAAGCAACCTTTGAGAGCCAAGCCGAAGAGAGAGAGCTTCGTCCATATTCCCGACGGGCTTTATTGATACATTCTCCACTGTCAGCTCCACTAAAGGAAGATCATAGCATCAGAGCATATGATTGTAATCTCTCTTTTGTTATTTTTAATATAAGCGACTCTAATTATGGTTCCATTCATGTGTTCATTTCTTTATGCAATGAATTAAATCTTCTCTGACTGATATATGGTTACATGCTTTAGATTTGACGTTGTGTTGTTGTTTCCTTGCATGTGTATAGGTGTCTAGACGTGTCAAATGAAAAGATCGTGATCTGTTGAGCAAGGGATGGGAAACGTCATATTTCCTTCAACGACAACTGTGTGGGATTTGAGGTAGGCTACTTGTCGCAAACTGTGTCTTTTTGTAACAAGGAACCTACGTCTTTGTGTGGCTTGATTGTTGCTAGACCCGATCTGGCCTAGTAGGGATCGCCTCTGTCCGCAGAAGGGATTTACCTCTTCAACAAACTGGAAACTCCACTGGGGAGAGTTAGTTGGATTTAGTCTTTCTTCTTTTGGTTGTTTTGTCTTTTGATTGTTTTACTTGTTTTTCTGGTTCACCTCCTTTGGTATCAACCCCTTGTTCAGCCCCCAGAAGACCTGGTCCAGTCTTTATTTTCCTTTATTCATATTCTTCCCATAGTAAACCTGATTGGTGTGGTTTATCACTTGATAGTCACGCCAGCTGGTGCTTGTTTCTATTTATGCCCCGCGCAACTGATATTTTGGCGCAGATTACAGCCAAACAGTCGCGCCAACTTTGTTTGGTGTTAGGGTTTGATTAATTTTGGGCTCTCTGAGCTTGATTTCTAGTCCTGGTGTCATATTTCTAATTCATTGAGTGCCTTGAAGTCTTTATTGACTGTGCTTGTCCCTTGTCCTCCGGTTGTTTTCCCTCTACTATCAGTTTTGCATTCTATCCCTAGGGTTTCTAGGTGATACGGTGTACTGAGCCTCCCGTGGGAGTTTTTGGTTCTTACCTTTCCGTTCAGCTTCATTTTCACTTCTTTGCATTCATTTTGCTGGATTCCTTTATATCATTGTGTCAGTTGAGTGATTTTTCTCTCTTTCATTCAAGTTTCACTTTGTCTCATTCCAAGCCTAGATTACACAATTTGTGTGAGTCTTTTTGAGATTCTTCTTCGATTTGATGGATTTCTCCGTCAGTTTGGGTCTTGATTGTGTGCATTTGTATTGAGTGAACTTGTTTGTTTCAACTCTCTCACTATCATTTCTCAAATTGGTTTCTTCATTCGTTTTTCATTCGTTTGGTGCATTTTCTCTAAAACATTGAAAAATACAAAAACAATTTGTTTGCATTTTTATTAGTTTAGTGAAAATTGAAAGCTTTTCTGCATTATTAGTGTTATATAACTCTAAGAGAAATTTTTTTATGTTCATGAGCTTGCATTAGAGACAATAGTGGATGTTTTTTGTGCTCATTTTGTTGTTATTTTAAAATCTCTCTTCCCTCCCATAGATAGCTCTTCATCGAACAAATTCATATTTTGTGGCATGTAGTGTGCATTTAGAGGATTTTTGAGATCCAGCATTCGATAGGGCTTGAAATTGAAGCATAAATTGAATATCAACTATAAAATTTATTCAATTAACCTAAGGCAACATTGAAACATTAATGGAATATCTAGAGGTCTAAGCTAGTGACTTGTTCCGGCATCGTTAAACCTAGTAGCTGTCGTTTGCCATCTAGCTTTAGACAGCACTAGTACGGACTTGTGCTCCCTATACCGTCACGTATATAAAGGGAAACCCCACTAGGTTTCTATCCTTTATCCGTAGGAAGCTGATTCTGCCGCATTTTACTCATGATACACCGGACACAGCATTCGGGGAGATTACCTGCACGTACGTCAAGTCCTTGGTTGATTTCTCTTTCATTTTTTAACCAAGGTGTATATGGCAGTTCATGGATATCTCGTACACCCATCTGCCTAGATTACCAGAGCAGTCATTTCGATCTTTTTTGACTCATTAAATTTGAAAAGATCATCAACCGCTTTTCCTTTCATGCTTGTTTCCAAATTAAAAGAGATAAAGTCATATTTTACTCGTTTCTAGACTCTTAAAACATGAAACGGTAAAATTTCTAGTTTCAATGTGGTAAAATTAATCACCTACGATCACACACCCATTTAGAGATTTATTTTTTGGCCTGTCGTTGTTTTCCTTGGTTTTGCCCATGTGTCTTTGTTTTGATATCTTCCTCTTTTCGTTACTGTCACAGTGACGAAACTCTTAGTTTTGTCCACTGATAGTCCTTACATAGACAATTCATTAGAAGTCTCTCAGTCCTCTGCTGAACATCAGCAGCCTATTGTATCCAAGTTTCCCGACGGGGGACCAGTTATATCTGAGCTTCCCTTTGGTGGACTAGTTGACTTCAATTGGCCCTTTTCCAACACTTGGTTTGGATTTGGAGTAGGGGAACACTTCCCTCCTCTTACATCAGGATCACCTTTTTTGGCTACGATTATACCTCCTAGTCATCGTTGTCTTTTAGAAGATCTTGCGGCAGTGTCAGATATGGACTCACCCAATCCTTCTCCTAGTTAGGAAACTCCTACATCTAGTGAAGATTACCAACTTTTTCCTGAAAACATCCCCGATTATTTTGTCATGTCTTCACCTAGTCCTTCGATTCCAGCTGGATATAGGTCTTTAATTCAGGTTATGGTTGTTTTTGCGTCTATGGGAATATCGACTTCGTCCACGAAGCCGGTTATTCCCTCGTTAGGAATGTCGCCATCGAAACCTCTCATGGCATCTCCTTTTGTTACATCAGTACCTGTTAGACCTACTGTCTGCGTGGCTATGTCTATGCCTACTGTCACCACTCAGTCAGCAAGGACCTCGTTAGTTCCTGAAGAAGTTTACATAGCTTCTACTATTCCTGAGAATATTTCTCCTGAAGAGTATCCGTTGTCTTTACAGCGTCAAACTCCAAGGTCGATCAGTCCTCTCAAGATCTCAACCATCCTTACTTTTCTCATTATGGACTGGATGGTACCCCGATTTACGTATTTCCTTATCAATATTATGAGCAGGGCAACCCTATTTGTTTTCATGCTCCTGAGGCTTATCAGTATATTAACGGTTTTCTATCAGCCCAGGCTAGGTAACCTTCTAACCCACAAGGACAACCCTTCCAGGGTCAACCTTTGGCCCAGCCTAGTTATCTATATGACCCGCAAGGAAAACCCTTATAAGGACAACCTTCGGGCCAACAAGGATTGTTGTATAGTCCGCAAGGTCAGTCTTACAACCCTCAAGGTCAACCTCTGTAGCCTCACCCTTTGGTCCAATCGGGGCAACCTCAAGGACCCACGGGGCAACCGGGGTATCAACCTGGACTGTTGTACGATCCTGGGGGGCAAACCCATCCTTCTCAACCGTTGGTGCAACCTTTGTAACCTCATTTTCCAATTGGTCTGAATGTTGCATAGCTAGGGCCATCTTATGGTCTTGTCACAAGCCAACCTGGTTATCAGGCACAACCTGGCCCTCTCCTACCATCAGGCCAACCTGCTCAGCCGGGCCAGCCTGGTGTCCTTCATCAACTGGGTCAACCTGTTCAACTAGGACAACCTATTCAGCTAGGTCAACCTGTTCAACCAGGACAACCTACATAACCAGTTAACCCTACTCAGCAGCCGATCTACTCTATGCCACAGCTGAACCTGCCTGTGCGCCCAACTTTTCAGGCTCAACAGGGTCCCACTTACCAGTAGCCCATTTGACCCCAAGGCAGCTATTACCTTCAAGGTCAGTCTCAACCGGTTTACAACCCACCCCAAGGTACTGGTTATTACCTTCAACAGCCAGGCTATACTTATACTCCGCAGTCAAATCCATACACTGCTCAAACGGGGCCCACATATAATTAGGGTTAGTACCCTGGTTATCAACCCCCGTATCCTAGTTTTTAGCAACCGTATCAACCCAATTATACGGCTTATACCCCTTATGGTTATAATCCTCTAGGAAAAAACCAATGGGGGCAAGGTTACACTCAACCAGGTTGGAGTACAGGTACAGGTCCTTATCGGGGACCTGGCATGCCTTTTAATCCTCAGTTACCTTTTCTTGCCACATTGGAATTACCAGATGTATACAAGTTGACCAATGATCTGATTCTTCATAATCCGTATTGGCCTCTAGTTCCAATGAAGGTACCTAGTGACTATCCAAAATTTGAAGGCAAATCTGGAGAATACCCCCAAGCACATGTCATGACCTACCATTTGTGGTGTTCTTCGAACTCTTAGGTAGATGACTCGATTTGTCTACGTCTTTTCCAGTGAACTCTTACCAGCGCTGATACCAAATGGTACATAGAACTACCTCGTGGTATTTTTCAAGACTTTAATACTCTAGCTATAGCATTCCTGACAGATTTCCAGTTACTGGTTTTTTATGAAGCAGGGACGCATCTCCTCACATCTTTGAAATAAGAAAAAGGCACTCATATTTCAGATCATATTCATGAGTGGAAATGTCGTCGTCATCTGATCAAGTTTGATATTCCCGATCAGCTTCTAACTCACTGGTTCACTACCTCCTTTGTCAACAAGATTGCATAGGACATTGCTATGGGGGCATCTGTAACCGAGGAACAAGCTATCTCTTGTGCCCAGTACCTCGATTTAGTGTACTCTCAGTCTGACACATTATATGATATCTTGACTGATGCCCCATGGCCCGCAACCTCTAAAGCACCAGTTACCCCATTAGTTGACAGTGTTATTAGTTCTGTCTCTCAAAATTCTCGTAATTCTTGTAATGGGAAGTAGAAATCAAATTCTTCCAATAATTCTACTCCTCTAGCTACTCCAGATTCTGGTAAGACCACGGAGGTCAATGCTGTCTAGGCTAATCCTACAGACAATTCTTCCAAAGGAAATAAGAAGGGAAAAGGAAAATCCAAATCTGATGCCCCAAAACCAAAATCCTCCAAACCACGTGCTGATGATGGTTCACAATGAAAACTTAAGTACCTGTGCCTGATCTGCGATGAAAACCACTACCCCAAAGATTGTCCCTTACGATCCGAGGTTATTCCACTTCTTAAAAGCTATAAGGGAACTCTAACAGTTCTTAAGGAACCTTTTCCATTTCAACAGACCCAGATGGTCGAGCAGCCTTCACCATCTGCACCGTTTGGGTCTCAAGTTTTCATGATGAATGGTGTTGCACCTGTTTCTATTGCCACTCGTTCGAAGGATTATGCCAGATCTCGCCAGGAAGCTGGGAAGGAAGTCATTGATGGCCCACCTCCCCCACCTACCTCTGGTCCTTTATAAATCGAGAAGCCCAGCACTGAACCCGTTGTATGGCCACCTTCCAAAGGTGTTCTTCGAAAGTATTCCTATAATCCAAATGCCTGTGCTGCTCAGCATTACAGCATTGTTGAGGATTTGGCACAGGCGCCCTCTGCAATGTCTACGTTGGAAGTAATTCAAAGTTGCCCATCTCAGAGGAAAGAAATGTTATCTGCCATCAGCGAAATTGATCCTACCAATTCTAGCCTTCTCACCTTCAATCTCAAGAATTTTGTCCCTTGACTTCCACACCAGATTGCCCTTGTTATACAAGTCGACATCAACGGCCTCGCTATTCATAGAGCCGTTGTAGAAAAAGGTGCCTCTACTTGCATTATGTCATCTTCTTGGTGGAAATCCATCAGCTCTCCAGCCCTCACTTCATCTCCCAATGCCCTTGAGGCATTCGATGGTAGGGAATCAAAACCCTTAGGTGTTCTCACCAGTCTACCGATCACCTTGCAAGGTAAAATAGTCAACATTGAAGTGGAAGTTTTTGATGATAAACTCAGCTAAAATCCTCTACTCGGTCACAGTTGGACCCATGCCATGCTATGCGTTCCATCCTCCCTCTTTCAGCTTTTGAAGTTTCCACATGAGGGGAAAGATTATTGCTATTGATTAGTTGTATTTATTTACCTCCTCCTCTGAGAACAACCTGCCATACATGGATCAAATTCCCAATGCCCCTGACAGTGTCGGACCTGGTCTTTTCAAGGACCCCATTCTCATGGGTATTCTTCCCATGCCACCACCGAATACCATTCAAGGCAACATGATCTCTAGGTCAGATGACCCATGGATCATCCCTTCTCCTGAACATGTTAACTATTTTTGAGAATCGATGCCTCTAACCCTAGTTGAAATAAATTATTGTAAGATCCTTGCCGCATCAGATCCTCCTCCTACTGAAAATGCTCCTTCGAGCATGGATCTTGATGTTTATTCTCAATTCCCTTGGCTTGGCACTGCAGATTCACCCAATCCTTTGAGAGAAGTCTTTCCATCTGAAAAAGCTATTGTGGAGACCATGTCTCTCAAAGATCTGCCGTGGAGCGATGGACATCATCGTTCCTCGTCTATGCCCGACTTGGGGGAAATGTCTAGTTGTCTCGATCACTTTGCATCTCGGGTTCCCTCTCCACCTCTCCAAACACCAATTTTTACTCATGAGGTAATTTTTGAAGGTAATCTGAGTAACATCAATCAAACAATGCCTATCAACATCTCCGTCAAATGGGGGGTCATCAAGAACATTCATGTGGGAGTCACTTGTTCCCCCGAAGATATTCAAGTGTACACTAGCCTTTTCTGCGAATTCCAAGATTTTTTCACATGGTCTTATGAATATATGCCTAGGATCGATCCCAATATCATAGTGCATGAAATTCCCACCTATCCTGGTGTGAAGCCTGTGTGCCAACGTCTATTCCCAGTGCATCCTCAAAAAGTCACTGTTATAAGATCATAATTTGAGAAACTTCTTAAAGCGAGCTTCATATATCCAATCCCCCTGACAAAATGGATTTCCAATATTGTCCCTGTAGATAAGAAGCAGGGCACGATTTGGGTCTCTGTTGATTACCGAGACATCAATCGCGCTTTTCCTAAGGACAACTATCCCACTCCCTTTATAGACTAGATCATCAATGATTATGTGGGGAGTGAGATCTATTCCTTTATGGACAGCTTTTCAGGTTATAATCGAATTAATATCCTTCCATCTGATCAACATAAGACTGCCTTCATCTGTCTGTGGGGCACATTTGCCTATAAGAAGCTCCCATTCGGCTTAAAAAATGCTAGGGCTACCTTCCAGCATATTATGTCCTACGATTTTCATGAAATCTGTAATATTGTCCAGCCGTATGTGGATGACCTGCTGGCTCATTCAGCACGACGTGAAGACCATCCTGAACATCTCCACCAAATTTTTCTCTGCTGCAGACATTACAACATTAGGCTTAATCCTTACAATTGCGTCTTTTGGATTGACTCTGGTCATCTTTTTGGATTCATTGTCTCTAAATATGGAATTCACCTGGACCCTCTCAAGGTGAAGGCAATTTTTAATCTCACATCCCCATCCTCATTGTATCAACTTCATAGTCTTCAGGGCAAAGCAAATTTCTTACGTCGCTTTATCCCGAACTATGAAGAAGTGGCCAAAGGGTTTACGTGACTTATAAAATAGGGTGGTCCCTTCCATTGGGACGAGATTGCTCAGAAATCCTTTGATAAACTCAAGACATTGCTTGTCAATGCTCCATTAATCCATCCTCCCAACTATCATCACGAATTTACTCTCTATTTGGTTGCCACTTTTAGCACAATTACCATGGTTCTGGTACAGGATGAGGATGATGGAAATGAACACGTGGTTTATTATCTATTCGGAATCTCCTTGACACTGAAACATGGTATTCTGACATCGAGAAGTTGGCACTTGCTGCAATCTAGGTTGTTCAGCGGTTTCGCCATTACATCTTGTTGTGCACGGTAACCATGATTTCTGACTGCAACCCCATGGCTTACATTTTGTCTCGAAAATTGATGGGGGGAAAGTACTCCAAATGGATTGTGATCCTTTAGGAGTTCAATTTGGAGTTTCCCACTGTGAAATTGAAGAATTCACTGGTTTTTGTTGAACTTATCTGCTCTCTTCCTACTGACTTTGTTCCGTCTCAATCTGAGAATCATATCCCAGATGAAACTCTATTTCTAACCATCACTCTTGATCCATGGTACGGAAACATCATCGTATACCTTTAGACATCTACCTTCTGGTTTGAATTGACGAAGGATGCTCGATGTCATGTTCGGCATCAATTAAAACCATATCGCATTGTCAGAGATACCTTATATCATGTCAGAGTCGATTTTGTGCTCCGCCGATGTATGACCATGGAAGTGGTTGAGAATGTTTTGAATGAATGTCAAAGTGGCGCCTGTGGCAGTCACATGTCCAAATATGTTACCGCCCAGAAGATTCTACGTGCGGGTTACTTCTGGCCATCTATATTTAAATACTGTATTGTTGTAGTAAGGAAATGTCATGCGTGCCAGATCTTCCAATGCAAGATGCATGCGCCACCCCTCCCTTTACATCCTGTCATTACCGTAGGCCCTTTTGCAAAATGGAGCATTGATTTTATGACATGCAACCATCACTCGGCCGGGGGGCATGCTTATATAATCATTGCCATAGATTACTTCACCAAGTGGGCCGAAGCGATGCCTACATTGGCCGCTGATGGTAAGAAAGTTTCCCAGTTCATTTTCAACCATGTGATAACACGTTTCGGCGTTCCTCAAGCCATCATCACTGATCATGGCAGTCATTTTCAGGACTACATGATGGCACAGCTAACATCGAAGTTGGGCTTGCGTCACGACAGCTTGACGCCATACTACCATCAGTAAAATGTCCAGGTTGAGGCCGTGAACAAGATGCTTGCCGCGATGCTTCAATGAACGATTGGTATACAAAAATCCAACTGGAATCTCTAATTTTTCTCAGCTCTCTGGGCCTACAAAACATTACTGAAGAGCGTGACTGGATTCACACCTTTCCAGTTGGTGTATGGTCTAGAAGCTACTCTTTTGGTTGAATGTGATACCCCTTCACTGAAGTTGGTTGTGGAATTACTTCCCAACACTTTCCCAGAGGAAGAAAATCTCCTGTATTTAGAACAGCTGGACAAAACTCGCCGCTTGGCTGCTTTGGTTATCGAGGCACATAAAAAGCGGGTTAAAGCTCATTTCGATCAAATGGTTTCTCCACACTCATTTATCGAAGGGGACCTTGTCCTCTTGTATGATAAATCACATGATAAGCTCGGGGAAGGCAAATTCCAGCCCATGTGGCTTGGGCCCTATATCGTTAAATGTGTATTAAAAAATGGGGCCTATGATCTGATCAACAATGAAGGTCTTCCCTTGGCGTAACCCAGAAATGGGTTGTACCTGAAGAAGTATTACAGTTGAATTATTCTTGTGTAGTGTGTGTACATAAGAGATTTCTTCATTTTATGCATGTGTGGTGTGGTGTGATTTGTAAGCGTCTTTCTACTGATTGGGTCTTCCTGATTGTGCAGATGTCTATTACGCCTTATGTCATTTTCACGGATGGTGCCTCCCGAGTACCACGAATCTGTCTTCGACAACCTGGGTAATCCACAATCCTCCTGGTGAGCTAGTTAATTTATAAGGTGTTTGTCTAGGGCCTGCTACAAATAATGTCGCAGAATATAGTGCCATTTTGGAATTATTGAATGAGGCCATTAACCTTGGTATTCATGCATTACTTGTATATCTGGACTCACAGCTTGTAGTGTTACAGCTCAATGGTCACTATTCAGTTAGGAACCCAACCATTTTAAGACTGTATCTACGTATTTGTTTACTGGAAAGGAATTTTGATTACATCACATATCATCATATACCAAAACACATGAATGCATTAATAGATGCAATAGCTAACATGGTATTATATAGACATTTACGCAACTTGTAGAAAAACATCATCATATGTGAATAAGATCCATGCAGATATATATATATATATATATATATATCAAATGTTTACAGTGTGTGCATCATATAGAATCCAAAAAATATACATGTCTGTTCTATTTACATCCGGAGACAACATGTCTCTCAAAAATATGCATATGGAAAGCCTATGCGACTAATCAGTGTGGTGCTCATGGTAGCATGTTACTTCCCACACCAATCGCCTTAGTAAGCAATGAAGGTGACTAGGCACCCCTACGGTGTGCCTCTGATAAGCCATAGGGACATCTGTTAGGCGAGCATAATAAGAAATCCCTAGCGTGATTCCCTCTAAGTTTTGAATCAGCTTGTTCCCCTCGCCCCCCTCACCTTTAGGGTCATGGGAGAGAGGGGTCCTTCGTGTGATCAGAAACATCTCGGTGGCCCTCTATAGGAAAACATCTGCATACATATAGGATTGATTGTTAGAACATGCATTTATACCCCAAAAAAATCATAAAATTCATAAAATATAAAAGAGTCTTACCGAGCTCCTCATCCCAGTCGCCTCCTTCCAGGAGTGGAAGGTCTGGGTCTCATGTGAAATCAGTACTGGCATAGGGCCAGTACTCTACGATGATCAACTATCATCGGAGCCATCCGAAGAACTCGGGCCGCCATGACATTTGCTGGCCCCCTCCTTCTTCGGGCGTCAATGCTGCCCATCGAGCCATCCGTGGCTCTCTCAAAGGTGGATCTATGACTATCGCCCCTGGCCCTGGAAAATAGGTAACCGTTCGAGGATGAACGATACCAAAATTGACCTGTACCCAAACGGATTTAGTTTTTCCTTTTTACACTTAGTCAATTTTCGTTTGATATTCATGGTTATGACTGTAGCCCAATCAAATAATGTCGGGTTCATACATTATGACGCCAAGAGGAGTTGTGTTTTGGTAGCCTCATGCAACGCCTGCGACCCCGCAACCCATTTAATGGTATGGATCACCACACTAAGTGCTAGATCAGGAATAGTGTGAATGTCAACTTTACCACTACCTGATCCTGTTTGTGCCCCTGGGCACACTCTTTCCATAACCATCGACATCTTTTCACCAGAAGGCCTAGTACCTGTCATAATCGGAACTGTACCTCAAGCACTTGATCTCGAAACCTAAACTTCTCTTCATTCTCATCCCATATACTTATCAAGTACTGTAGCAATTCAGGTTGTGCCCTGAGACATGGTGTCAAGAATAATTTCTTTAAACTGCAATCCCAGAGAGCATTCATGCATTGCTCATTCCCCATTGCCATTTCATCTTCTTCACTATGCTCCCTTTCTTTCCATTCGATCACCATTGTGGCTTTATACTTGCATAAAAGTTTTCATAAGCGCATCATAAGATCCCTTGGGAATTTAGAAATCCAATTTATTGGTTCATTTTTTTGTAAAATTTGAGCGAAAAATTAGGTTGCGCAGTTGGAGCGACTGTTTTGCTGACAGACGCGCCAACTGGCACGACCCCTTTGAAAAAAGAGCTCAATTGGCGTGAGTCCGTGCCTCGTAACTGCGCCAACTATGGGAGCCCTAAATTGCAAATTCTACCCTCAGGGATGCTAAAAAATGATGGGAAACTATGAAATATGCATTAAAAAATAGCTAATGGAAGCACCTCTTACCTGGAAAAGATGGGATCTGAAATGATGCACTGGATCGTCCACAATCGTCACTACAAGCTTACAAGGAAGAACTCACAATTGCTCTGCACAAGAGGTAAAAAGTAAAAAGTAAATATGTTTTTACTATTTGGTCATATTTATAACTTTTCAAAATCAAATTACGTTTTAGAGCTTATTTTTATGATTTTTATCATATTTTTATCGAAAAATGGGTTTTGTGCAGTGACAGGTTTTCACGCGACTAGGACGACGATACGAGTTGTATTTTATACTTTTTTGGACTCAGTAAAAACAAGAAAAAATTCACTACTGGAGTCATCTTTCAACTCATTTCTAACTCTCTAAAAATGAAAATATTGTCAAGTCACTTGTCATTTTGAGCTCATTAAATTGGTTGCGAAACGACATCTACCCAGTATACGTTTACTGCTTTTTCGGGCTGGGATAGACTATTTACAAAAAAATGAATACCCTAGCCTATCACGACTAGGGGGCTCTCTCAGATATAGTTTTCTACCTCTTCGGGTCTAAGAGACTATCTATGAAAAGGGGCTGTTGGAGTTTTCTTTTCCGTTGTATTTTCAAACTCTCTAAACATGAAAATATGCCGAGTTATTCCTTTGTTAGACTTGTTCAAACCTGATGACATCGGACTCCATCGTTACGACGTTAATCGAGTTCCTCCTTCCTAGGGCTCGTCAAATGTACTAGGTTAGATTTGTTTGAAGGAAAAACTTATATCACAAGCATATGCTATCCCCTTCAAGCTTATTTACAAAAATAATTGGGGTACTCGCTAGAAATGGTGGGAAAAAATGGAACTAGTTTCACTGTCATGTCGGTAGTATGTCACTCTTGAACATGGCACTTGTTTGCATTCGTGTTAGGTTGGGCACATCTCATCTTGTTTTCTACTTGCCTCCATGGGTTTATGTAATCCTTTTTGACCGCTCATCTACTCTTTGCCATGCCATCATGACCTAATATCCTTTGATGTCAAACACTGCCAAATCCACTCTTGTGCCGCCGATATGTTCAAGAGAAGTTGGCCTCTGAAGTTCTCAACCTCCCTCTGAGTCTCTACTGATCCTGATTCACAAACATCATGTTCCTCTATCTCATGTCGATGATGTGGGAAACACTATTTCCCACCTTCGATCAAGGTCACTTCCTGTTGACTTCAGCTCATTATCCAGGAAGTTGATCTAGAGACACCCTTCAGGTACCTTGGAGCCTGCATGCCTCAATGGCAGGTTCTTCATGTTCGACGCAAGGTTTCCATTATCGGCCTTCAATCGGATGATTCTGCAGGTGTTCGACGCCAACTCACTTTTCACATTCTGTGGATTTCACCTATAGTACCTTGAGGGCCATCCTCATTATTGGTGGTTCCTCTCGCGTCTGTTAACGACTTTCATTATTGGATGGTAATCAGACGATGTTCTTGCATGTTCGACTTCAGCTCACTTATTCACATGCTCGAACTGGTACTCTTCTCGGGTCGAGATGGAGCGCAAGACCCTGTATTTTGTTTGATGAAATCTAGGCTGCGGATTCTTTGTGGATTATCATGATTGGTTACATGAATCATTTGATTGGATGGCTATGACCATACCTGAGTCTACTTGTTGATCCTTTTTTACTGGATGGTTGCGTCCATACCTTGGATCCCAATTATTTTACACTCTATTATGGATGGCTGCACCCATACCACATATCATGTATTTGAGATATTAGTTGTATTTGTCTTCACAGGTTTTCCGATGGTAGTGTCTTCAGTTGGGTGCGTTCTTATAAATCATTTCACCCCTCCCTCTCTCTCAGGCCTCATACTTTAGGGGGCATCTGTTACACAATATTTTTTCACCGTACCTACAATCCTCATCCCGCACATTGGAGGGTTGTTCCCATGACCTGTGAGCAGTGACATCACCTGAAACCACCTTCATGGCATCCCCTTGCATAAGGAAAAACATTCCCCTGAAGAAAATTTCCTCTGAAAAACACTAAAAACAGATGTTTGAGCCTTGGCGCGACTAGCCAGTTTAGCCCTCGCGCCAATGGGGGAAATACACCATAGAGGGCATGCCAACTGGCGCACTTTCTCTGTGTTTCACTCATGCCAATCTTAATAAGGGATGTTTTTTTAAAAATAAATGGCGGAAATTTGGTTTCAACAAACTCCTGAATGAATCATTAGAAGGAGTTGAGTGGTTTGGCTTCAGATCTCCATGTATAGGAAGTGGTTTTCCACCTATCATGGAATCTTCCTTAGTGATAGGGCCTATCCCATGATTATAGGGATCCCAACTCCCTCTCCTCCATCTATAAAATCTTGCCTTCTCCATTAGCAAGATAGTTGAACTTGTAGGAAGGAAACTATAGTCGAGCAACCTTTGAGAGCCAAACCGAAGAGAGAGAGCTTCGTCCAAATTCCTGATGGGCTTTATTGAGACACGCTCCATTGTCAGCTCCACTGAAGGAAGATCATAGCATCAGATCATATGGTTGTAATCTCCCTTTTTTTATTTTTAATATAAGCGACTCTGATTATGGTTCCATTCATGTGTTCATTTCTTTATGCAATGAATTATATCTTCTCTTACTGATATATGGTTACATGCTTTATATTTTATGTTGTGTTGTTGCTTCCTTGCATGTGTACAGGTGTCTAGACATGTCGAATGGAAGGATCGTGATCTGTCGAGCAAGGGAGGGGAAACATCATATTTCCTTCAATGACAACTGCATGGGATTTGAGGTAGGCTACTTGTCACAAAATGTGTCTTTTTGTAACTAGGAAGTTGCGTCTTTGCATGACTTGATTGTTGCTAGACCTAATCTGGGTTAGTAGGGATCACCTCTATCTATAGAGGGGATTTACCTCTTCAACAATTGGTAATCAGATGATTTTCTTACATGTTCAACTTCAGCTCACATATTCGCATGCTCGAATTTGTACTTTGTTTGGATTGAGATGGAGTGTAAGACACTGAGTTCTGTCTGATAAAATCCAGGCTGCGGGTTCTTTGTGGGTTACTATGACTTATTGCATGGCTCTTCTGATTGGATGGCTACGACCATACCTGAGTTTATTTTTTCATCCCTATTATTGGATGGTTGTGTCCATACCTCGGATCTTACTGTTTATGTACTCTATTATGGATGGTTGTGACCATGCCACATGTCATGTATTAGAAGTATCATTTTTACTTGTACTTGCAGGTCTTCTGACAACAGTGTTTGGGTCGAACATGTTCTCATAAGTCATTTCACCCCTCCCTATCTCTCGGACCTCATGATTTAGGGGGCATCTGTTACACAGCATTTTGTCACCGTCCCTGCAATCCCTCGCCCCGCATATTGCAGGGTCTTTCCCGTGACCTGTGAGCATTTTCATACTCTGCAAATACCTTGTTTGCATCCTTCTGCATAAGGACACCATTTCTCATGTTGAACATTTCCTCAGAAGTCCCACAAAAACCTATGTTTTGGCATTAGCGCGAGTAGCTACTTCACCCCTCACGCCAATAGGGAAGATTTACACTAGAGCCCACAGCACCTGGTGCTCTGTCTCATTTTTTTTCCAACGCCAACCTTTTTATGAATGTTTTTTAACAAACTAGAGGCAGAAGTTTCCTTTAACCACCTCAGCGATGAGTCACAGGAAGTGGTTAAACTTGATAAGCCACGGATCTCTCCCTTTAGGTAGTGGTTATTACCTCCCATGGAACATTATTTGAAGATAGGACTCCCCTCCATGATTATAGGGATCCTAACCTCTCCTTATTCCTCTATATAAACAGGACTTCTCCCTTTACAAAAGCTAGCTAAACATATAGCCAAGAAGTTGAACTTGGAGAAGAGATACTATAGCTGAGTAATTGCTATCGAGAAGGCAGAACCAAGGAGAATTCTGTAGAGAGAGCCCCGTATGAATTCTCGACGAGCCTTTGTGAGACGTGCTCCACTGGAACCCTGTTGGAGGAGATTGCAACGTCGAAGCTTGGTTTTACTCTTCCTTTCTTTCATTAATATACTTGACTATGGTATTGGTTCCATAATTGTGTTATGTTTATCTGATGCAATTGATTTAGTCTTCTTCGACTGACTGATAGTTACGAATGTGAAATAGTATGTTGTATATCATCATTGTTTCTTGTGTATGTGCAAGTATCCGAGCGTGAAGGCGAGCGGATCGTGATCTGTCAAACCAAAAGCGAGAGGCAATCACTCTTTTCGACGAAGACAATAGTGTAGGACTTCTGGTAAGTTATCTATCAAATCTCTATCCATTCATTAACTAGGAATAAATGTTATAGTGTTTCTCGCTTGTGGCTAGACCCACTCAAGGGCTAGTGGGATCGCCTCTGTCCACAGAGGGGATTTACCTCACCAACAATAACTGCGTTGGCACTCTTGATGACAGAAAATATGAACTGGAGTGACACAGTGGAATTAAAAGTCAAGGGGAAAGGTATGACTAAACATGTTATGTGTTGACATTTTGTGTTTTCTTAACCAAAATATAAATTATAAATAAGTATTTTTACAGAGATGATTTATATATGTCAACATGCAGTTCAAAATTAAAGTGAAAATGTTCCAAAGGCAGAGATATAAATGAATGGAAAAATGAATGAAAATGTGCTATCCTGGGTGATATAAAGAGAAACATGCATTTTTATGTGAGCGTGTTTATTGTGCATAATGTGGGTTATCTTAGTTTTGGTTAAGTCATTTTGGACCAAAGCTTGTAGTCGGAATGGGAAAATTATTTTGATTTTGTTTTAACATTGTAAACAAAATTGATTGATATTGTAAAATATTTATGACGATATCTAAGGAGGTGATATTCAGAATGGATGCGAAGTACAAGTTGTACATTATTCATCGAAGAGGTTGAAAACATGTTCTCTATACATAGGTGAAGAGATGTAAATTTATGTTGTATGGTGCATAAAAGTTTAGGGTAATGTTTGCATTAAGATGAAGAGCTTATGGGCATGCGAGCATTTACAGTGACAAAAATGGCACAGAAGAGTGGAAACTAGAGAATTGAGATTGCATAGAGAAATTTTTATTAATAACCTTAATAGGAGCATGAGGTATGATAATTCAGGAAGGTATTTTTGAACAATAAAGATTGAACAGTTTATTTATTTTCACCTTAAAAGAAATATTGAAAAACCTGAATTGCATTTTGATTAAAGATTTCAATATCATGTGAAATGATAATGGGAAACTCATGATCTTTTTCGTAAGAATGAAGTATGAAATAGAGTGAATATTTTACATCCTGAAATGTATTAGGGGTGTATGTTCATTGGAGGATTCTATGACTTGAAATATCCATTGTCATAATTATTGGATTGAACCTTGAAGTCAAAACAGATGTTAGAGTCGAATGAAAGTTTGGATATTTTGAGTTGAGATTGATTATTTTTCATCCAAGATGAAGAATTGGTTTAAGTCTGAAGTCAAAGAGTTGTAAGATAAGTCAAAAGTTTGAATGTAATTGGGTGCACAATCGACAGAGCCCGACACCCAAAGAATTGGTCATTGTAACACATGAGTTACTAAAGTGTTGTTTGCAGCAAAGTGAAGCAAGAGGGTTGCCATGGATTGGTTCCAAGACAGAGAACCAAGAGAAGCCAAGCGTAGGAGGAGAACTTGCAATTTTGATGAATGGCAAGTGTGAAAAATTGTTGAAAGGAGGATTGAATCAAATCCACATGTGAACAGATGAAGCTCACAAAGGAGGAGAAGATGACTATTTATAGTCATTTCCGAAGATCTGATGAAGACCACAGAAGAAGGAACAAGAAGGAAAATGCCAAGGTAAGTGGCATATGTGAGCAGTTGACGGATGAAGAGTACGAGTGGGAGAAGGATGAGATAACAATTCACCTTGAAGTGTTAATGAAATTGTTGCAGGAAAATTTGAAAGAGGAGACACTTGGTTGGACCATGATAGAGAAGGTACAGTGGCAGAGACTACATGCAAAGAAGGAAAAGAAGGTAAAAATATAGTTGACAAAAGAGTTGAGGAAGCTCGAGTAGATGTTGGGGTGTGAAGAACTCAGAGAGGCTGAGTTAAAAATGGATGTTTCCATTTGTAGCCCAGAATAGGGTGAAATTCTGGGTGAAGAGATCAATGAGGAAGATCTCATGAACTATTGGGATAGTTGAGAAGCCTTTGAAGATGTGTTGGCGAGAGAAGAAGATGAGGCTATGAAGCCTTGAATTTTTTCTCACAGTTTATGTATTTTTGCAGGATGTGCGAAAGATGGTGAGCAGTCTTATGAAACTGTCGCAGAGGAGAATGAAACTCTTGAGGTGACGTCTGGTGGAGAATGCCTTTTAGAGAAGGAAGGTACTGATGTATTGCAGTAGGAAGAAATCATGAATGAAGTCTTGTTTAGTGTAAGACAACAAGTTGAAACTGTTATGGAATAGAAGCATACTGAATATGGTGAGATATATTCCAAGGAGGTAAACAAATGTATTTGTTTAATGAAATTGTTGACAAAATTTTGCAATGTGATGAAACAAAAAACAGGATAACTCAGAAGGAATATCAGAGAAAGGACGAAACTTTATTGAGTGAGGCTTAAAGTTGCCAAGAAAAATATGATGATGAATATCTTTTAGGTGAAGATAAAATTGAATTGTTGCAGCAAAAGGAGTTCATAAATTCCTTGTTTTGTGAAAGAAATTGTTTCAGTGGCGGTGAGACAATTATTTCTTATGATGAAGATTTGTTATTGATAATGACAGTGAGAAATTTATTTTCTTAAAATTCCAAAGGGAAAATGATGGGAAAAAAACTAAAACTATTGCAGAGATAGAAGATCAGAATTATATTATGATGAAGAATGAAGAGATAGTATCAACAGGAAACTTAACTCGTGACAAAGAACAAGATAGTGAAGAATGTGCAAAGATTACTTCAAATTAAATGACATATTTGTGGCAGGAATTGAGTATTCTGGAGAAGAGGCTATAAAAATACAGGATAAGTGTTCAGGTCGCAAATTCAGAGTTGAATGAGAATGAAAAAGTTCACTATTATGAACTAGAGCAAAGAGACATCCTTGGAACAGATGATGTGGAGGCAAGGATAACTGATAGTCTTGAGAATTCTTTGAAGAAGTTGAATCAGCATATTGATGTGTTGATAAAGGAGAAAATGTCATAGCAGTAAATCAAAATGTTTCCAGAAGAAGGAGAGACTGAAAGGTCTTATCTTTTTAAAACTAACAGTTTGTTGGTGAATGCAAGTACAACACCAAACGAGGAAATTGTTGCTATAAAAGAAATCAATGACTATAGTTATGGTCAGCAATAAATTCTTGATTTTTTCCATTATAGGAAGTTGAGAGTTCAGCTCAGTTGGAAATGAAAGAGTTCGACAAAGATCATTACTCTGAGAAATTGGAGAAAGAAAGTGTTTGAGAAGCCGATGGAAACCGATTGAAAAAGTGAGTGATAAGTTACCAAATCGAGTTGATACTTTGAAGGACCAGTGATAGAATAGAGTTTGGAATCCTGGAGGGAGCAAGTCATCCGAAATTGTAGCTATTCAATTGTTACAGAAAAGTGACGGGCCTCATAGACTAGAGTCTATGGAAACTTATCTACATGGGGAGTTTGATGCAGGAGCATCAAGTTAAATTTTCATTATTCAATTGTGTAATTAAGAGGGTGAGAGATTTTAATTATTTTATTAATTAATTTTCTCATTTTTAATAAATTAGTAGAGAAATTATAAATGTGAGGATTATTGTAAATATTCCTTAAATAATTAAGGATATGATTGGAGTGAATTAGGTAGATACTCTAGGGACGAGGAATTCCATAAATGGGACTTAGTTGAGTCCAAAAAAAGATAAATCTAAATTATATTTTAGTTGAGATTTGTGAGGAATTTATAGACTGAAATAAATCCATTATTTATGTATAGATAGGAGGGTTTTGTGAGGATGAAAGACAACTGAGAGATGTGTGGAGAATGAGGAATAGAGAGAGAGTCAGAGAGATGGTTTGAAGGGCCGAGAGATAAGAGGCCGCCCATTGTAATATTTGGCCGAAGAGTTATTATGTTTTAAATCATTATTTTTATTCTATGGCTCTCTTTCCCTTTATATATATTGTACAACATCAATTTTTTTTTTTAATGAAGAATAAGATGAGTGTTTTCATGCTGAAGGAAACGCACTAGTTTATATGCTAGGATCTGATTTAACCTAGAATCATCGCATCAATTTTTCGAAAGGCAGGGATGAACCTAGATAGTGACCTAAATGAAATGAAATGATATAACCCTATACCTCTTGAATGATGATTATGGAGATGGTGAAATTGAAACTGATGATGGTAATGACCTTGAAAATGGTGGTGGTAAATGAAATGAAGGAGTAGCATACATAGTTTATACCTCTTTAGCGACCAAAATTATTTTTTGAGAATGTGTTCGAAAAAGTAAAACAAAAATGACCTATGAATTTGTGGAAAGCAACTGAAAGAGTCATTTGATCACTGGCATGCCTAGGCTAACATAATAACGAATCTGAGCATAGTGGTATTATACTTATCTAAGAATCGTAAGAAGAACTGATGCCTTATATCATTAGATGCATTACCATATATCAGGTCATATATTCATTTCTCATTCATTTAAAATTCAAACATGATGAGAACCATAAATTTTAACTATCGTAAAACAAATCCATAACCAACATATAAACAACAAAAATAATTAGGATACAACAACCATAAATTCCACATATAATCCATTCCATTTACACTTAAGATACCAAGGAAAGAAACTCTTATTAATGAATTCAAAAGGCAAACTGGTATGGGACTACCATGTTCCACCTGACCATAGAGTGTTTGAGCCAAATATATCTTAAACCAATCACCCTTGTGCCATATTACAAGCATGATGTGGGACTCAAACTAAAATAACCAACCAGAGCTTCCCAAGGCTAACCACGTCACCCTCCTCAATATAAAATGGCTTTACTGCAATCCTCAATGGATCACTAGGCCATAAACAAGCATGGATTCTACCAGATTTCTCCACCTATGCCATGAGGAATTTTCCTAACTCCTAATATCTAGGCTTTATCGCAACCCACAAACCGATCTTGGGATTACTAGGCCATAATCGAGACACCATCCTCTAAGCTTTACTGTAATCCCAAATATTCACCAATAAGGATTTCTAGCCATGATCAAGGGAAACAACCTCTAGGATTTACCATATATCCTGCCATTCACCGATCGAGGATTCTTAGGCCCACTGAGGCACACAATACCTAGCTTTACCATAACCCATAGTATCAGCATGTAGAAATATTATAAATAGATAGATCGAGTCTATGAAAAGTAGTTATAAGTAGAACTAAGTATGATATGATATTGTGATATATATGTGTCTGTAATACGTTGTAAGGGTTTTTTCTGGGTTGGGTTGAAATGCGCCTGCTGGTTCTGTAATATCCCAAAAGGGAGAATGCAGTAATACAAAAACACAATAATTGAAAATTGAAGAAATGAAAAAATTAATATAAAGACACCATACAAATGTATACAATAGTTGAGCCATTTTATTATATATGTGGAGGATAAATAGTAAAAAAATGCTCAAAATATGACACACTCAAGCCGAAGAAGAAGGATAGAATGACCTTGAAGTCCTCCCACAAGAGGAATTGTGTAAGTGTTGAAATACTAGAAGGAATATTGCACTGTCCCTGCTGCAAATACCAAGACTGCAACTGCTAGAAAGATATAGTAGTGTAGCTCTGGAAGTTATGGATCTCCAATTATGCTGAAACTTTAGATACTGGCTCTATGATGGATACCCAAGATAACCCAGAAATGGATTTACAGATCTAGCAATCTAGGAAAATCACTCTCTTAGGGCTTACACTTTCCAACTACAGGGTGTGCAGATCTACTACATGAAATGAATAATATATGGCTGCAATTTTATAAAATAAGCTGAATGCAAGAAGGGCTAATCCATTCACTATATCCTCAAGCTAGAAGCTCAAGATCTAGCTCCTGCTTCCTCCCTCACTGAATGTTGTTGTTGAATACTCAACAGCTGAATAAAACTATGTTGTCAAGGAGGGAGAGTCTCAATACTACTGCTAGATGTTGCAAATAAGCTCAACAATGGTGGAAAAAATGAATACAAACTGAGTAGATGGTCCCTCACAGGATCTCCAACTGAAATACTGGATACCTCCTTCCTCCTTCAGATCTACAAGACTGGACTACACAATCCTTGAGGGGACCACTGCTACAGGAAGGAATGGAATGTTGGCATAAATGTAAGATATAGATTTGTTTCTCCTGAAAATTTGAACTTGAATAACAAGGTGAAATGATAAATCCTCCACCAGTTTCCTAGCTGAAATGCTAGAAACAACCCCTACCTCTCAAACCCTGAAGTAGGAATGCGCTATTCCTGAGACTGAATGTGCATCTGAGAGTGGATGAATGTGGCACCAATTCTTTATGATGAATGGATACTCAATAGAACTTTCCTAGAGTAGGCACTTGAGGTCCCGCATGGGTAAGGGTGGGATTTCTGCTTGTAAACACTCGTGTGCTAAACAACACTGCAGACTTAGCTAAACAACATAAGCATGCATAGAAATGTCACAATGAAAAATCTAGATCTAAACAGATCAAAAATAATAATACAAAAGCCTATCATCTATTTTGAATTCATCTTCATTATATAGATTATGAGCCTTCCATAGCCCTAGCTCACCTCATAACTGTGCTGTACATGTGGACACTAACCTCCATGAAGACTGTGTTGTCTCTCCATGATCTCCATAATTTCTTCATTTAATTCCCACTCTATCCATCATGTGTGCATTATATGCACCACTTCCTCCACTATCTCCTTATAATTGCTTTATAAACTTATTTTTAATGTGCCATGATCTCAGTTGACCTCCTCCAAAATCCTCATGATTTTACATTAATGATCCATGATCTCCATGCTTCCTTCATTTAAGAAGCTACTCCACTACTCCATAATGTATATCTACATCTAAATTATCCGCATTCACATATCAAAAGTGGATTTTATTCATCTATGGGGTTTATGTGTCCCTCCACCCTCTTATTTACTTAATTAATTATGAAAATTATGAACGCTAATATTTGAATTAACTTATGGAAAATTGGGAATATTACAGTTTGTGTGTGTGAAGACCTAGTCCTGGTTGTGTGCGGACTCTAATGGTTGTGTGCAAAGAAGGGTTTTGTAAAGGAAAGTCTAATGTATTGAAAGGTTCTGAATATTAATAGAAAGGACATTTTTTGGAGAAATTCTTATGTTATTGATCAAAGTTATTTGATTTTTATGTTCTGCTGAGATAACATTGTTTTTTGTTGATTATCACGCAAAGGATATTTGTTATGGATATTCATGCTTATTTATGGTTGATAAATATGGTTAAGTAATTGAACATTGTTTAGACCTGGATCTAGTTATGTTATACTTTATCTATGCTAAAGTATCTATGAAATATGCTTTATTATTATAAGGATTTTACAATATCTATCATTCTACTTTATATTGTTGCGCGCATCTATTTACAACTGATATAAGTTTTCATTCGATTTGTTGAGGAACATTTCCTTATTTTCTCCCTCAGTGTGTGGAAACTTGGTTCCAACACACCCCCATATTTCTTCAGGTTAGACTTTTATCTATGTAAGTAGGTCATTTCTGAAAGGGCTAGTAGTTGGAGGGTTAGTTGGTCTATCCATAAACTCTAAACCTTGGGTAGGACCCCTCAAACCAAAAAATGGTTCCGTTGCAAGGACCAGGATCATTTTTAGGGATATTTGATGTTTTGGCATCCTTCATGAAATGAATTGCAAGATTGGCTCGATATAAAGATCCTTGAATTCACACTCCAAGAGAATCAAAGTACTAATTTTTCTAATGAACAGTGGGTGTAGAAATATATTTATAGAAAAGTGCATAAAATATTCTTTTTTTCCTTTTTTCATGAGCTACAGGAGTGGTTGTCACACTTAGCTAAATTTCATCAGTGCATAAAATGTGACATAGTCACTCAGTGGACTCCCGAATTGATCCAGCAAGTAGAGAATTTTGAAAATAAGATCACCCGTGTGGTAGATCATTGGACTGATTGCCTCTTGGGATGATTTTTGACTGAATTTTCCATTGATAAATTTTTGTCATATTTTGAAGTAGAAAGAAGGTTTTTCAAAGGCCCTAGAGGTAATTTACTGTGCTCATTGAAATTGTTGTTGAAAATGATATTATGTGAACGATGATTTTTGTGAAAACATACTACATGAATTCATCAAAGAGGTTCGACTACGCACACTGGAAAAATTTACCACAAAGATTCTAAAAAAATTATCTATAGCCCTATGAAGCCTAGATATGATAGTGAACCTGAACCAGAAACTAGTAGCTCAAGTGACTCTGAAGAAGAAATATCATTACACCAGAGACCTTTGAGCCTTTTTCCAACCCCATCCACTCCACTTCTGCACTCACATCACCGATCACCCACTCCACCGCACAGTCCATCTACACCACCTCCACCTCCCCCTGAAGTAGATATGGCTACATTAATGAAGTTACCTAATCTCAGAGGCATTGGAAATGAGGATATTGGCCACTTTTGGTTTGTGGCTGAGGCCATATGGAAAGTTTAGAAAATTAACAATATTGACATTAGGAAGACACAATAGGATACTAATTTCCAAGATCATGCATTAGATTAGTACATCAGGTACACTCAAGAAAACCCTAATGCTACCTTGGAACAAATAAAAGGAGCCCTAAAAGAGTAGTTTAAGAAGCCTAAGTCATACGCGCAGCTGGTGATAGAAATGAAGGATATTCTTTAGGAGGCTAATGAATTGGTATGGGAAGCTGATCAAAGGTTGAAGCATACCATCATGGATGTGGGATTTTTTAGGATTTTTTATTGATGATACTCAGCGTAAGGAATGGTTCATTGATACGTTACTCCCATATCTATGTCAGCCCTTGGGACAACAAAATATTTCCACACAAGATGAGGCTATGAGGTTTCAATGAAATTGGAGGCTACCCCAACACATATTGCATTGGGAGCTCAAAAAATTTGAAATTAGTTGGAAGCCATGCATCTAGAAATTCAAAGCCTACACAAAGACCAGGGAAAGGAGGTATGTTTAAAGGTGTGGTGTATAAAATCTAAAGCTTCTGGGCACCAAAAAGATCAGTGCCCTGGCTTCAAAAATTATCTGAATGGAAAAGGCCCTAGTCCATTGAATAATACTATATGGTACACAATCTATCAATTTTTGGATTACATGACACATATTCCTACCCAAGGATTGGAAAGTATCAACCTGACTTGAAGCAGTTGTTTTGAAAATTTTGTTCGTCATTGGGTATGCTGAGCAAAATTATTGCACTTTTGATATCATGTTAGAAAAAGCAGAAATATATAGAATGCAGGCCGAGCCTACATCACCATTTTTCTCAAAATGGGTGGATAACTTGACATGCTATGTTCAAGCACCTCCCACTCAGTTAATCAAATAAAAGATCTTTCTTATACATGACTATGTGGAAAAGAATACTTGAAACAGGTGTATGATTTTTTAAGTGTTTAAGTGCTTTAAAATTTTTTTTTTTTTTTTATATAAAGCATGTGAAAAAACCATAAACTGCATCAAAAAATCATCAACACATAACATCAAATTTAATAAAGGAGTTCACCCGAATATCATGGGATATGTCTCCTTCAAATTTTTTCAACTGACTTGGCTCTTTGGGATTATGATGAATAAATTATTTTAAAAGTAAAATACTAAACTCCATTGGCTATTTGAACTATACCATTGGGTTTATAATACCATCATATCCCTGGAATGGCTACTATCTCATTGAAAATAAAACTAGGCTTCCTTTCACTAGACCTCATCTGTCGGTGCCCTTAAGCTTCCCTAAGCTTCTCTTTGGCACAAAATCCCTATAAGTCCTTTTATGTCCTCGAAACGTCACAAAATTTCTCCATCATATATCATATGTCCAAAATAGGTTGTTCATATGCTCAAAATGAGCTATGGCTCCCCAAACTAGGCCTCCATCCACTGTTGGCATTAGCTGCCTGAACCTTCTCTATGGATTCTAGAACTTAAAAAGTCTCCAAATGACTCTAAAAATACTTCCATTGGATTCATAATGTCAAAAATATTTAGAATATACTATCACTTACTGAAATTTTCCTCTGGCTACTCCGATTATGCCTGCAACACTTGGTGGCACACCCTGGCTCTAAGGTCACTGAAAACTTCCATGAATAATATGGACCTTCAGAAGTCTTCAAAAGCTTATAAAAATCCTTCCATTGGATTTATAAGGTTCAAAATAGTCATAATAGACTAATGGTTTGCTGAGAGTGGATATTGGCTGCTCTCGATAGGCCTCATTCTCCTTCTGGCACCTGGTCGCCCTTGTGGCCCTTGGAACTTCTCTGAAGCAGCTCGCCCTTCAAAATTCCTCTATTGGCTCTGAAAACCTCACGATTAGTTCCATAATTTCTGAAACATCCAAAATTGACAATAGGATTCCTGAGAAAGGCCTCTAGGTGCCCTGGCTATGCCTCTTTCTACTGCTAGCCCTTGGTGGCCCTAGTGGCCCTCAGAACTTCTCTGAAGAAAAATCATGCTTAGAAGTCCTTTTATGGATCTCCAACCCTCACCAATTATTATAGAATGTCTAATATAGTAGAAATTAACTATTCACAATCTCAAAAAGGTCCAATCTAGCTCAAGATAGAGCCTAATCAAAATTTGTCCAATAACCCCTAAATCAGCTCCACTAATTTTGGAGCACTCCAGTTAACTGGAGTAAAAATAGTGAAAACCACCAAAAATGGCACACTTCCAACTTACCCGCCAGGAAAACTGTTAGAATTAATTTGAACCTTTGGTGGATAGGCACATGCCCAAAAGTCCTGTGGCAACATAGCTGTGGAGCGGAACTATTGGAGTTTTATTTGCGCCATGTGACAAGTCCTAACACTGGCATAGATGGTTGCAGCTGGAGGTTACATAAAATGTGGGTTTGACTATGAGATGTCAACCTTTGAATTGAGCCATGTGACCACATAACTATAACACTGACGGTTGTCGGTTTATGTTTGTTGAATGGTGGTTTTGGCCCTTGATCTATGGGTTTAGGCCATATGGGGAGGGGCTAGCCCCTCCAACCCCCAACGTAGATTTAGACCAACGTTAAATTAAAGCCAAGCGCTATACAGTTAAGAACCAAAAATTAGCCTATGCAGTAAGGTGTGGACGTGCTATTGAGGATATCATGGAGTTGACTCCTGTCCCCGACCAAAAACTTTAACGCACTGTTCAAGGGCCATGTTGCGGCCTCAGAGCTGGCCATGTGGTGCCTTTCAACTAAACTGCAACACTTGTCATGTTTGGATTGGCCCAAAAGGAATATTCTAGGGAATATTCCCTAGACTATTATTTTTGTTGAAATTCAAATACCCAGTCAAACTTGGTTAAAGGTCGAAAATTGCAGTTTACTGGACTTTTCAAATCGCGATAACTTCTTCATATGGTGTTGGTTTTTCGAACCGTTCATGACACCGGATTCAGGAAGAAAATATCTATCCGGTTGCTTAAGTTTGACACACTTTCTAACACCTTGAAATTTGAGCTATCACTTAGGACCTTGATCTAAATCTGATCACTCCTCCCATTGGGAATCTTTTGGACCCGAAAAGACTGATTACCTTATATGTTTAGTAGATGAGAGTATAGAACCCTCACATTTCTAGCCTCCATACACTTTGCCTTGATTGTATTAGTGCCTTTGAGCCAAGAATTGTCTTCCTTGCTCATCTAGAAATTTCCGGCGAGAAATTTATAGAAGGTAGCTGAACATCATGTCCTTGATCATCGATCAAATGTGGCTCAAACAAACGTAAGTTTCCAACAAAAACACATGCATACATGACTAAAATTTTCATATGTACAAATGAATGTATGTCTTATGGAGTTAAGAAGTCAAACCACTTCTTACCGAGCCACTTCCATGGTTACTTTTGCTGCTGAAAATCTTCTTCATGTGAAACATCTGTTCTCACATCAATGATGGAATATTTGGTTCCAATTTCAACCGTCATTTTATCCTCTTGCTTCAAATTCTTGGGATGATTTGTTGGATGCAATGTCCAACATTTGACAACAAAATGTCCCTTCTTCTCACAATGGGTGCAAGTATTTTGCATCTTTTCAGCAAGTTACCTTTGCCTCAACTATTTCTTGTATGCCTTCATCCTCTTCCAACATTTTGAAACATCATGGTTACACAAACCACAATAGGGATTCAAACTCTTTCTTCCATTCAAGCATGCAGATTTGTCATGCTTATCAGACAAATAATCAACTTAACTATGGGAAGAAGTATACCTCACATGTTGCTTTGCATGTCCATCTTTTTTACCTTCATGAGGAGATGAACTTGAAGAGGTTCCATATTTTTTTTGAAGACTAACATCAGTGTTCTTGTCTTGATAGCTATCAGAACTCTCTTGCTTGCCATAATATGCATGTCCATACACATCTTGCTGAAACATAGGCTTCAAACAATGGAAATCTACTTGAAAACAAACTTGACATGTTTGTGTTTTAGAACTTGTAACAAAAGTTCTTTTTGAAGTTGTCTCAAATGTTGATATAGATTTATGTAGGAACATAATAAAATACAGAAATAGAAATAAACAAAGAGATGCAACAGAGACAATACTTCATTTTATTTAAATCAAATGACTGAAATATGCTTACAGACATAATGGAAATAAAAATACCTAGGCTGTTGGTAGCATATCTATGAGAAGAGATGTGGCAGCTACGGACCTATGAAATGTGTTAAAATGAGGCTTGAGGGCCTATTTATTATTGAGAAACAACGGAAAACTCCAAACGTCCAAAAACCTAACCCTAGGAGATGAAGCGCCAAAACTATCGGCCCTATTTGGGTAAATTGGTGTTTCAACTTCCCGAGGACGTAACTTTGGCATACAATCTCCATGTCGCTCTCGGTTTTCCCAAAAAACATCATTTAGGGCCTCAAAATGGCTCCAGAAGTCCAGGACCCAAAAAAATCCCAAAAATAGTAAGTTGTGCTGAAACTGAAAAAATGAAAGAGAAAATGGTGGGGCCCCAAGTGGAATAGGTGGGTGGCCACCAATATCCACCTGGATCATTAAGGCCCCAAAATGGCTCCGGGAGTGCAGGACCCGAAAACCTGCTAAAAATAGTAAGTTGTGTTGAAAGTGAAAAGATGCAAGAATTGATGGTGTGGGTCCAAATGGAATAGGTGGGGGGCCACCGATATCCACCTAGATCAAATGCCTGCATGGTTGTAGAGTTTTCGCCATAATATTGAACATATCCCAAAGCAAAATTCTTAGGCATTTCATCAACCAAAATAGGATCAATCATGCCTTGTGCATGTTTGCCTAGACCCTTTTCTTCATAACCCATTTTTAACATAAAATTGGACCCTATACCTCTATTGTGATTTTCAAATGAACCTACACATCTTTCTGAAGAGGAATTTTAAGGCAAATTTGAGTGTTTTACCTCTACTTCAAGCATGTTTTTGGTTAATGCCTCTTGGGCATCATGAAGCTGCACCTCCATCTCATGCATTTTTTGAAGAATTCCTTTTTTCTCTTGCTTCATAGCAAAAAATCTCTCATGATGTCTATTTATTTCTCTTCTATCTTCATACAAAATTTTCACCCTATCGTTCAGGATGTTGAAGTATCGCTTCATCTCTTCATCAAAAAATCTTGTGGAGGAGGATTTTGAAACCTCACTTGAAGAATTTTTCATCATAATGTCAATGAAATAAATAAATTCAACAAAATTCATAAATATTTCAAAAACAATTGAAAAAGTTTCTAAAAAAAATGGCCGTAGAGTCAAGCTCTTCTTCAAGCATCCTTTTGCAAACAATTCCTTTTGTGCTTCAAGGGTTTCCCTGAGGTCCTTTGGGTAAGGAAGATGCCTTCATCCCTTATTCCATATTTTCCTCTTATAGACTTAGCTAACAGTAGCTTTCCCTTCACCTCTAGCAAACTCAAACTTGTAAGCATCAATCAAATTTGCAAACAGTAAAATTCTTTGCACTGTTAAAAACCTTTCTAGTCAAACAAGCAAGCTAGTGCTCTGTCAAGAAAGAAACCTATGCTCTGTCCAGCAAGAAACCTAGTGCTTTGATACCATCTGATCTAAAAATGGGTGGATAACTTGATATGCTATGCGCAAGGACCTCCCACTCAGTTAAACAAATAAAAGATCTTGCTTATACATGACTGTGTGGAAATGAATACTTGAAACATGTGTCTTTTTTTTTAACTGTTCAAGTGATTTAAGAACATTTTTTTTGTTTATATTAAGCATGTGCAAAAACCATAAAGTGTAGAAAATAGACATAAACACATAACAACAAATTTAATAAAGGGGTTCAGTTGAATATCGTGGGCTATGTCTCCTTGAGCTTTTTTCAACTGACTTGGCTCTTTGGGATTATGATGAATAATTTCTTTTACAAGTAATATACTCAACTCCAATGGTTATTTGGACTGTACCATTGGTTTTATAATACCATCATATCCCTGGAATGGTTTCTACTTTGTGAAAAATAGAACAAGGCTTCCTTTGAATTGACCTCATCTCTCAGTGCCCTTAAGCTTCCCTGAGCTTATCTTTGGCACAAACTCCCTAGAAGTCATTTTCTATTCTTGAAACCTCACCTAATATATCCATCATATATCAAACATCAAAAATATATTATTCATATGCTCAAAATGAGCTTTGGCTCCTTAATCTAGGCCTCCATCCACTATTGGCCCTGGGCTACCCAAAACTTCCCTGTGGACTCTCAACCTTCAGAAGTCTCCAAATGACTTTGAAAATCCTTACATTAGATTCAAAATTTCATAAATAGTCAAAATAGGCTATTCACTTACAGAAATTTTCCTCTAGCTGCTCTGGTTACGCCTCCAACACCTATCACACCCCTTGGTTCTAGGGTCACTGAAAACTTCCCTGAAGTATCTCGACCTTAAGAAGTATTCAAAAGCTTTTGAAAATAATTCTATTGGATTAAAAAGGTTCAAAATAGTTAGAATAGACTACTGGTTTGTTGAGAATGGATACTAGATTCTCTAGATAGGCCTCATTCTCCTACTGGCAAGTGGTGGCCCTAGTGGCCCTTGGAACTTCTATGAAGTTGTTGGGGCCCTTGTTTTTGATTATTTTTGAAATCTTGGTTAGAACATTTTGAATTTTGACCTTTTTGAGTTGTGGCATGAAGAAACATGGCAATCGCGACCACGTCGCAACTACCAGGAGTCGCGGAGCTATCAAGGTGGCGCGGAAGCATGAGATAGCTGAAGATAGAACATGCACAAGTACAGATGAAGAAAACACACATCAGAAGACAGAAAGCGGAACACACAGATAATAGGAGAGAAGCTGGGAGTAGCTGAGGAAAAGACACAGAGGAACTGATAGTCGCGAGAGAAGGTGAATAAATAACAGTCACCTGGCTGGAAGAAGGGGATGCTGAAGAGGTTGCGAGGCTCGTGACAGGGGAGGACGCATAGAGCGACAGTGGAAGAATCATGCATAACCTTCCTAGGGTTCCTCATCTTCTCTATTCTACCTTTCTGTTCTGAAATCCATCTGTATCAGATTTGTAAGCTATCATTGAGCATGCCATGTAATCATGTGTTTGGCCAAGAGATTAATACAATGGAAGGTTGCTGTCTTAATAAGATGTTTACGTGCCTGTAATGTGTTTATGCTGGTTTAAAATTTTATTTGCAAATGTCTGAATGCTTATTAAGTGATCTTGCGTATATAACTCTGTATATGTAATCGATGCACTGTTCTTCATGAGTTGTGAATTTGTTCCTTGCCGTTGATCTCATCCCCTTCTGCATGTGGTTGCGGCACGCCTCGGGTGAGACTCACTGCTCTCCGGCGCAGGGTGAAAATGTCGGCGTGTTCCTAGACTACATCGGACCCCTTTGTTGGCCACAACTCTTGAACCTGGGTCTTGTCTGTGAGACCTGACTTCTCGCCAAAAAATGGTTCCGTTTCCGGGACCTGCATGTTCTGAGGGGACCTAGATCATGGTATCAAGGATTTTTGAAGGAGAGATACGACGATGGTGGGATGATCATCTTGACCAGTTCATTGCTCAGCAAGCCGAGTTGACCAAGAAAAAGGAGGCGGTGATCAAGGAGCTTGTTCTTTTCTCTGACTCAGCCAGTGATACGTACGAAATTTTCCGGGGAAGGTTCCCTATGGACCTTCACAATTGGTTGTGGAGGTTACGAGCGACGGTGCCCCAAGAAGGCTTGCGGAAGATAAACCGCAGGTGGGCGCACGAAGATCTGGTGGCACTGCACCGAGTGGACACTGAACTAACCCGCGCGGTGGATTTTTTTGTAAGGACCACGTTGAAAGGATACACTATGGAGTTTACTGCTGAGTGCTACCAATCCTTCTCGAAAGCCGAGGTTGTTTTCCACTCAGGGCTAAGGGGGAAGCTGCTGAAGGAGATTCCACTGTGGATCAAAGCTCTGATGGTGGACGAAGGGTTGATTGAATTCCACAAAACGAGTATGGAAGCGTAAACCACCCGTGCTGGGGGAAGGGTTGAGGGGACCGATGCTGTGTAGAATGTGAAAGTGGGGAGCGGGGAATGGATGTTGAGGCCACATGCAAGTTGCGGGAGCGACGTGCACATCGGCGGGCACAGATCGCCGATAGGTGGCGAACAAGGGTAATGTGAGATTTGAAGAGAAGGGAGATCGCGAGGAAAAATCAGAAGGAGGCGCCTCAGAGGACAGGAACTATGGGTTTGGATACCCGGGAAGAAGACGGGACAGCGGTGGAAGTGTAGTGGGTGCATGGGAGCCCAGCGATGCGAGAAAGAGAGATAATGAATAGCGAAGATAATGGAAAGATGCAGCTCGAAGAGAGTTCCGATGACGAATGGCATGGCGTGATGCAGCGGATGTTTCAAGATCAGACGGCACCCACCCCTCCAGGCAGCCCTACTTCCCACCTTCTACATGGCCAGGATCCCGACCTTCCCCTGGTACTGTATCAAACTTTAAGTAATATTTTTATTCAGTTACAAGCATTGAGTCAGTCATACAATAGTTCATTAGCGTCAGTAACGTCCGGTAACAACAGCGTTACTAGTAGTGGTATTTTTCCTAGTGGGACCGTTACGCAACCAGGACCTGGAGGATTTATCCTGGTCAATTCTCCGCAAGCACACATGGCTGGATCTTTCACCCAGTATCCAGAGTTCTCTGGCCGGGGAAATGATGATGTAGAGCAACACTGGTACCTGTGCGAAGCCATCTGGAGGGCTCACCAGACGCCAGATGCAGGGAAGTTAATAGAATTCCAAACCACTCTTAGAGAGAGGGCTCTGCGATGGTTTATCAAGTGGTCTGAGGCTCATCCTAACCCTGTAACTGCGGACGTGAAGCGGGATTTTTTCCGCGAATTCAAGCTTCCCCAGACAGACCAGCAGGGCCTGTCAGAGCTGTGGGAAATTAAGCAGAAGGAAGGTGAGACCACGTGGGAGTTGATGCGGCAATTCAAGGACGCGATCGGGAAACTCAGCTACCCGATCGATCCAAACCACCAGAGGGACTGGTTCATCAAGGCTCTGCTTCCCTTGACACGAACCCCTCTCACTCAGCAGAAGATTTATAATCTGCAGGACGCTTTGGAGCAGGCCATGAAGATTGAAGCCATGGCGGGCTACCCTAGGAATATCTGGGGGGGGGCGGCCCTGCAGGATCCTTCTTTGATAGGGTTGCAACACCAGATTTCCAGCTTCACTGAAAAGCTCAAGGAGCTTTAGCCAGTGAGACCAGCCTGACCGAATGTTTGGTGTACTCATTGTCTGGTCGAGGGCCACGTTGCAACCGAGTGTCCTCGGTTACGCAGCGCAGGAGCAGGACCCTCGGTCGCAGCAATCCAGGGGGGTCCACCGCCTGGTGGCGGCGCGGCGATGAACCCGCAGGGAGTCTACCAGCCGCAACAGACTTACGCGGGGTTCCCACCTCAACCGGGTTCCTCCACCACAGAATACTGCGAGATTTCCCGGATGCTAGGGCGTCCTCCTCGGATGTGCCCGATATTACAGAAGTACTCCATGGTCCCGAATAATGTGTACTACGAATTTTTTGTTTCCACGACTCACAACACTGAGCAGTGTAGGGCGCTCGACGCACTTGCGGATCGATTGGATAATCCCTCCTATAGGGTGAACGAGGCTCCAAGGGGAAGAGGCGGCGGCATGCGGGGAGGCCACACAGGCGGACGCGGTCCGGTAAAATGTTACAAATATGACTAGGAGGGTCACGTGGCTCGAGAATGTCTCCTCCCACGACGACCCTGATGTTCCCAGTGCCGGGTCAACGCCCACACTACAGAGGACTGTCTGGAGCTCATCAAGAAGTGGGAAGAACGGGCGAGGCAGAGGGGAGCGAGTCTGATAAACTCAGAGCCGCGAGGGACCGCAACCCCAGACTTGCAGAACGTCACGATCGTGACGAGGGGCAGAAAGAAGACTGGAGAGGATGCCCATGGGAAGGAGCCAGCGTGAGTGGTTCGGCCGGCATCCCCGAAGAATTTTATCAGGCCCGAAGTCCAGAAGAAGTATTTCCAGGAGGCAGTTGAGGCATTCGCCCAGTTGCGGAACGAGGGAGGTTTGGAGGAGCCCATGCTATTGGAATCTGGGGTGCAGAACGTCGTAAGTATGGTGGTCGAGGATTGGCTCTAGCTATTCCTCAGGATTGTTGACAACGCTGCGCTGTGGCAGCAGCTCAAGCATGCTTTGGAAGGAGCACTATAGGGGCGCATAGGACTTAGAGACCCGGCGGACGCTGGCCCTCAATACGTGTAGCGCGTGAATTGGAACAAGCAACGAACAGGCAAAGAATTACGGCTTAACACGCAGGTCACGGGATTCCAAATCAGTGACACCATGTTGGACTTGGGGTTCGACGTCAACATTTTTCCACAGAAGACATGGGAGGCTCTTGGAAGGCCATGGCTAGCCTACTCACCAATCCAACTCAGGATGGTGAACCAGTATTGCATTCTGCTAATCGGCCGGCTCGAGGGTATCGAGGTCGATGTTGCGGGGGTGAAGACATACACCGATTTTGAGGTTATTGATATCATGGGTGACAAGGATCCCTATCCCGCCTTAATCGGCATTGATTGGAATTTTGAGAATTACGCCATCATCGACCTTAAAAAGGAGCTGATGATATTTGAGGATGGGGGGGTACGGGTCACCCAACCCCTCGACCCGTATCAAGGCCCGAGATATACGGAAACAGTGGACAATCGGGAGGATGCTCAGATGATGGACCACCTTTATTAGATGACCGTAGGAAATCGAGATGACTATATTAACCCGACCGCGACTGGCTCTGTTAGTTGGTGGAGTGTGCAGAGCTTGGAGCTCGGATCTGAACTCGCTTGGGAAGACTGGCAGCAAGGGGGGTATGAGACCACCACGCGGAGATGTGCCTCCATTGCCCAAGTCTGATGGGTAGGGACTGAGATCCGTGGATATCCCACCTTGTCGAACATCCAAGAAGTAAATACTTTTATTACCAAGGTGGAAGACCTGGTCCCAGCTGAAAGCCGGATGCCTCTTTTGGATGTGGCCTTGCAATCCACGTCGGCCCGATGGTGGAAAAATCACCGCAACACTCTGTTGCAATGGGAGTGCATGGTAGATGCTCTGCGGGCACGCTTTAAAGAGGACGAAGGAACTTGCAGTACGCTTAAGTATCATGGAATTTCCGACCTGCGACACCATTTTCGGGCCTGCGAGGAATAGTGACGCAACACCCGGTACCCTGAGGAGCTGTGGGTCCATAGGTTTATCCACTCCCTGGGTACAATTCCCCAGGCCTGGTACCTGGAGGAAGAGCGGAAATGGGGAACCCGCTCTTGGCAGGCAATTACAGACAAGTTCATTCGGTGCTTCTTGTTTGAAGGGGAGACGGCACAGGAGTCTCACGCCCTACAGGCAATCAAGGAGGTCTTGTTCTTCCGCCATCCCAAGACTGATGGGGGCTCGGTTTTGTCACGACCTGAGGTCAGGCGTGAGTTGGTTTGCCATCAGATTGACAGCGATCCAGATGACGATAGTCTGGAGGACCTCAGGCATCTCTACTTTGATGAAAGGGAAGGCAAGCGGAGCATCAGTGAAGAGCCGACGACTGAAGGAGTCCATTTACAGCCACTAAAGACAAAGAAGCTGAACATTGGAATGGATGAGAAACCCAAGCTCGCAACGGTGGGAGATTACTGGGACGAGGAAACGACAAAAGAAATTTTCAGCCTCCTCCGGGAATACAAAGATTTGTTCCCGTCCTCGGTTGTGGACCTGAAGGGGATCAAGGGGGACCTGGGCGAAATGCGCATCGTGTTGAAACCGGGGGCCAGGCCAGTGAAGCACCGACCCTACCGGTTGAACCCACGTATCAAAGAAAAGGTCAAGATGGAAATCGACAAGATGGTGGCTGCAGGTCTTATATTCACAGTAGAAGAAGTAGAGTGGGTGAGTCCCATTGTCATCCAGAACAAGAAGGACAAAGCGGAGATCCATGTCTGTGTAGACTACCGGAGCCTGAACAATTCCTGCATCCACGACCTATTTCCCACCCCTTTCAGCGATGAATTTCTAGACCATGTTGCGGGAAACGAAGCTTATTCCTTCACTGATGGGTTTTCGGGTTACCATCAGGTGCGCATTGCCGAGGAAGACAAAGCAAAGACGGCATTCACCACTAAGTGGGGATCATTCGCATACCACGTTATGCCGTTTGGTCTGAAGAACGCACCAGCTGTGTTTTCCTGGATTGTCATTGCTGCTTTCCGGGAGTACATTCACAAGTTCCTGGAGGTCTACATGGACAACTGGACCGTCTACAACCTGTTGAAGAAACACGCTTCCCGGTTGCGCATTATGTTTGACCGGTGTCGTCAGCTGCAGATTTCCTTGAACTTGAAAAAATGTATCTTTGCAGTTCCATTCAGCACACTCTTAGGCCACGTGGTGTGCAAGCAAGGGTTTTGCATTGATCCCACCAAGGTCGCGGTCATCGTTCACATGGAAGCCCCCGAGACCGTGAAGCAGTTGCAGGCATTGCTCGGGCACACAGGATATTACAGGTGGTTTATTCGCAACTACGGAAAGATTACGACCCCTTTGGAGAAACTGTTGCGGAAGTCAGAGGTGTTACAGTGGAAGGCGGAGTGTAGGAAGGCACTTGACACCTTGAAGGAGAAGTTGGCGATGGCACCCATACTGGTTCATCCCAACTGGGATAAGCAGTTCCATGTGCATATTGATGCGTCCGGTATTGCACTTGGGGCTGTCCTGGCGCAACCCAGGGAGACGAAAGTTGACCACCCCGTATACTTCACCAGCCGCCGATTATCGAATGCGGAGAAGAATTACACCACGACTGAGCGGGAGGTGTTGGCGATGGTGTACTCCCTCCAGAAGTTCCGCCATTATCTTCTGGGCAGCAAATTCACATTCTTCACGGACCATTCTGCATTGAAGTATCTGGTGAATAAGCCTGTGTTGGAAGGACGGATCTGTCGCTGGCTTCTACTTTTCCAGGAATTCATGTTTGAGGTGATTGTCAAGTCTGACAGGTTGAATGTCAGTCCCGATCATTTATCCAAGTTGGAGACGGGAGAGAATGACGGCTCGTTGGATGATCAGCTGCAGGATGTCGACCTCTTCCGGGTCGAAGCAGTACCAGATTACCTGGCTGACATTGCCACTTATCTGACCACGGGACCATGCCCTTAGGATTACACCCCACTCCAGAAACGCCACCTGGTTGTCCGGGCGGTCGACTACCAATTGATCGCGGGGCAGCTATACAAACTGGGCCTTGATGAGGTGTTGCGCAGATGCGTTCTTGACCATGAACGGGAAGCGGTGATGTGGGAATGTCATAGTGGTGTTGCAGGAGGGCATGTGGGTGCGAAACCCACTGCAAGGAAGGTGCTCCAAGCTAGCCTGTGGTGGCCGACGGTACATGCCGACTGTAAGGCCTATGTGAAGCGTTATGATGTTTGCCAGCAGACGGGAAGGCCTTCGCACCGGGACGAGCTTCCGCTACACGCAGTGCATGTGTTGCAGCCGTTTCAAAAGTGGGTTGTTGATTTCGTAAGTCCCATCGCCCCGGTCGCTAGACACTCCAAGGCCCGGTACATCATTACCGCCACGAATTACCTCACCTGGTGGGCTGAGGTAGCAGCGGTACGTGACTGCTTGGTGGAGACCACTGCCCAGTTCATTTTTGAACACATCATCAGCCGGTTTGGCTGCCCACGGAGCTTGACCAACGATCAGGGTACGCATTTCATTAATGCCATGGTCAAGTCACTACTGGGCACATTTATGATTCAGTATCATAAAAGCAACCCATACCACCCGCAGGCCAGTGGTACTATGGAAGCATTCAACAAGATTCTCAAAAAAGGCTTGACTAAAATTTTCAATGCTCAGCGTGACGATTGGGACGAGTGTCTCCCAGCGGCATTGTGGGCCTACCGGACCACGGTGAAACGTTTGACCAACCAGACGCCATTCCAGTTGGTGTATGGCCGAGAAGCTGTGATTCCCACCAAGTTCACTATACCCAGTCTTTTGATCGTAACGTCTCTTCAGTTCTCAGAAGAGGAGTCACTTCAGGAATGCCTCCAGGAGCTACAGGAGCTGGATGAGGCCCGATTCCTGGCGGAATTCCACCAGAAGGGTCAGAAGGCCAGGAAGAAAGCGTGGCAACAAAGTTCTCTTATATGATAGCCGGTTCCAGAAGTTTCCAGGCAAGCTCCAGATGCACTGGTTGGGACCCTACTTTGTCATCGAGATCCGCGACTCAGGAGCCATTCGGTTGGCACAGCTGGATGGCACAGTTCTCCCTGGGTGGGTGAATGGCACACGCCTGAAACCTTACCAAGAGTAGGTCCCTTTCAATTCTCATCAATAACTCTCATAACCGAGAGAACCTGTAGAGTAACTTATTTGAATAACTCTCCCGCAACCGGGATGAGCGTAGGGAGTCTTTTCCGTTCATAGGCAGTCTGTCAAATAACCAGTCAGTTACGGTTACCTCACCACAACCGACTGTGGTTGGGGCGGACCAGTCCAGCGTGTCACAGCGCCAGTCCAGCGTGTCGTCCTTGTAGGATCCATCCCCGTGCCAGTGTCAGTCCAGGTCATTTCCATCAGTCCTTTTGTCAGTCAATAGGATCACTCAGATTTGCATCATAAATTACCATAAGTAGACTGTAATCGTACCATAATCATTTGTCATCACCTGCATTTTCCTCAGCCGTCACATCCGCCCATTTCCCCATGACGCCATCAACAGCTGTCAGATTACACACAGGCATGCGATTGATCGCACGATTATCGCAGGAAAGAAGGATAGCAAGAATTAATTTTCATTATGGAGTCTCATCAACTCCACTCGTGCTAGGGGATGACATAACTTGCATGGATACCAACAGCATGAGAATGACAGACTAGTTAAATTTGGCAATTGCAGCGACCCCAGAGCAGTTGAAGCCTCAAAGCACACCGCACCCAGATGGAAGCTCCAGAAGAATTCTCCAGGTTTACCAGCGCCGTGCCAAGATGCCGAAGGCTCTCTTATCTGTTGCTGAACCAGTGCTGGACAGCCGACTCCACCAAACAGAGTAGCTGGTTGGCAAGTATGATAGTGCAGCGTTGATGGACGCCAACCTGTCTGACCCAGCCGAATTCCCCCACCTCCATTGGAAGACATACATGGAGCATCACTACACGCCAGGCAGTAGATCCAACAGCCAAATGCGACAAGAATACAGGGGCCTCCAGCAATCATCCTTGATGAATTTAAGGACTCTTCCTATTTTCGAAACTACAGGACCGGCCCTGCAATGCACCCGGTTCCTCCTCAGTCGAATACAGAACGGGTCCCTGTGGCTCAATGAGGAAATACCCATTCATGCCGAAGACATTCATCGGCTTATAGGGCTATCTCAGAATGGTGCAGATGTCTCCGCTGCCGGCCAGACATATTCCAAGCGCACTCGAAAGTCGGGTGACACAAACCTGTACACTAAGTATGGCACCTGCCGGGGGGGGGGGAAGGTGCCAAAATTGATTTGATTAATAAGCCAGAGATTCGGTTCTCTTCCTATCTCATTGCTAGTAAGACGATTCGGCACTATACTAAGGGAGAGTGCACCTTGGATACAATCTCCATTGCGGAGCACTATATCCAGGGCACCAGGCTAAATTGGTGTTCTTTCGTGCTAAAAGAACTCTTTGCGGCCTGCGAAGAGAACTATAAGCGCACCACCAGTTTCATTTACGGTTACTTGATTGTAGCTTTCGCCATGTGGAAATGGCACATTCCTCCTGTCCGGATGCCGGCAGAAACTACCGCGAGCCAGCCTCTCACGATGAAGTTCACCCCGTGGCAGGTGTCCTCTAACCCCAACACCAAACAGGTGAACGCGGAAGCGTTTCGGGCGTGGTACGGGTTAATGAGAGATGTGGTGGCTAACCAGCAACGGGTGCCCAGGCACCTGTTGGATGAGTATAGTGAGCAGGTATGGTTCGGGGTAAGCCACAGGCACACTTAGCTCCGCCCAACTTGCGTGCTGGAAGCCACCTTCCACATGGCACCCCTCAGATTCCAGTTGAATGATGATACCTTTCACTGCGAGGTCTCTACGTGGCCGGGGGTCACAAAGCACATCCGCGATGGGATCCCCCGATATAACTTTGAGCGGATGCTGCCAGCACAGCGGCCTGCCGAGATAGGCACAGCAGGGTCCTCACAGGTTGTGGCGGGACCTTCGCAGGATGCAGCTGAGACCGCACAGAAACTGCTTGAATCACTGGTCCCTGTCATACAACACTTCAATGCCCAGGTACGAAGTCTTAACGTGGTAACCCAAGTTGTTTCAAGTGGTGCCCCTCTGTTTCCCTTATTTTCTGAATTCTAGCTCGGTCGGTCTCTTGCTCCCTCCCATATCGCCCCTCTCACTTCTCCCATCCCCACCAACTTATTCACCTCTACCAGCCCTATCATCACCCCGATGAGCGAAACGGGCCCAGGACCTGATCCATCAGACCCCCCTCCATCCAAGAGGGCCCGCACTGCTATCACAGATCCAGTGGTGGACCTTACTGACGATGATCCACCATCCACTCCACTCACAGGGACGTTGATTTCGGAGGAACCCCTGATCGATCCGTCAGAGTTCCTCAACATTCGCCTCCCCCATACCTCTTTCACCCCGTCCACCGCTCCCTCCACCGGCCGTCCACCTGCCACCTCCTCCGCTCCATCCAACTCATCAGCCACTGTATCAGATCCTCTCATTCGGGAACTTTTTGGAGGAGACCACGGGGTGGAAGTCACCTCCAGTACTGAAGCCGTAGTACCGCCGGTTGACCCCGTGGCCACACCCCAGGATCCTGTCTCTATTATATCTACCCGGATGGCTAATGTTGGGGTTGATTCGGCTGACCCTCCCCCAGACCAGACCACTCAGCAAGAACGGCCGGAGTTTGATATGGGCACCTCAATGTAGCAGCAGACACCGGTCCCTCCTCCTGAGACCTCCAACCGATCAGTGGCCAGTGGCCAACCTTTGCAGGAACAGATTCCGGAGCAGGGCGCTTCCGGCACGGCCAATGTAGAAACATGGGGTACAGGGTAGCTGTACCTACTCATTCAGCGGGCGGCCCTCAAGGTCGAACAGATTCATTCAGAGCTGCAGCAGCGGTGCACTGAGCAGCACCACCAAATCACAGCGCTTACTGAACAGCGCGATCAGCTGACGAGGGAGAAGACCTACCTACAGGAGCAGGTCACCATTGCTGCTCAGGCGTTCTCCGACCTATGGCCCGCTACAAGTGCTCATCATGCCCCACTTCCTGATAATATAGCGGAGAACAGTGTATCAGTCCAGGCCTACCACCTTCGGACTGCTTTCACTGGTCTATGCAGGGAGAATCAAGAACTCCAAGCGGCGTTAGCCGCACGGCCTACCCTTCTCGATCCACAGATTGTCTACTCAGACCAGGTGACTGCCAAACAGACTCAGGCAGTTCGTATGCAGGCGACTCTTCATTCCACAGCAGGTGAGGCTTACGCCCTCCTGCGAAGTCTGCAGGAGTGCTCACTCGCCCTCACTGTCAAAACGCAGCCTATCTCTACCCAGCTACAACATATTTCCCGTAAAATTCAGGAGAACGCGGACCCAGCACGATTAGATCAGCTTTATGCCCAGGCGAATGAGCTTGAAATTCAAATGCAACAGACTGAGGCCGACTTGGCAGCGGCCAAATAGGTCATTCGGGAAATCCGTCTGCCCATTCAAGCCAGTGCCAAATCCATACAACAGCTGGATGCCAAGGCCGAGACCCAGCTTACCACGATGTTCGGGGCTGTCCTGACGACTATAGAGGAGGCCACCGCCACCAGGATCTCTGACGAAGCAGACTTGCTCATGCAGGAATGGCAGCAAACGGTGTCGGACTTCACCGGGCTTAAAGATACAGCGCTCTGCAGGGTCCAGAGTTGGGGCCCTTGTTTGAACAACCGCTTGGAGGAGCACAGTAGGAAAGGGCACGGGACGAAGGCACAGCAGAACAGGGCACGGGAGCCAGCGGGGCAATGGAAGTGGAGACTGTTATTTTTGATTGACTCGGGGACGAGTAAAGGAATTGTGGTCGGGGCCTGTTGGGGCCCTTGTTTTTTATTATTTTTGAAACCTTGGTTAGAACATTTTGAATTTTGACCTTTTTGAGTTGTGGCATGAAGACACATGGCAATAGCCACTGCGTTGCAACTACCAGGAGTCGCAGAGCTATCAAGGTGGCACGGAAGCATGAGATAGCTGAAGATAGAACACGCACAAGTACATATGAAGAAAACACACAGCAGAAGATAGAAAGCGGAACACGCAGATAACAGGAGAGAAGCTAGGAGCAGCTGAAGAAAAGACACAGAGGAACTAATACTCGCGAGAGCGGGTGAATAAATAACAGTCACCCGGCTAGAAGAAGGGGATGCTGAAGAGGTTGCGAGGCTAGTGACAGGGGAGGACGCACAGAGCAACAGCGGATGAATCATGCATAACCTTCCTAGGGTTCCTCATCTTCTCTATTCTACCTTTCTATTCCAAAATCCATCTGTATTAGATTTGTAAGCTATCAATGAGCATGCCATGTAATCATGTGTTTGGCCAAGAGATTAATACAATGGAAGGTTGTTGTCTTAATACGATGTTTACGTGCCTGTAATGTGCTTATGCTGGTTTAAAATTTTATTTGCAAATGTATGAATGCTTATTAAGTGATCTTGCGTATATAACTCTGTATATGTAATCGATGCACTATCCTTCATGAGTTGTGAATTTGTTCCTTGCCATTTATCTCATCCCCTTCTGCATCTGTTTACAGCACGTCTCGGGTGAGACTCACTACTCTCCGGAACAGGGTGAAAATGCCGGCGTGTTCCTAGACTACATTGGACCCCTTTGTTGGCCACAACTCTTGAACCTAGGTCTTGTCCGCGAGACCTGAATTCTCGCCAACAGAATTAAATAAGATTTTAGAAAGGCTCTACTGGCTCTAAAAACCTCACCATTAGTTATATAATATCTGAAACATCCAAAATTGACTATTGAATTCTTGATAAATGCCTCTAGCTGCCCTGGCTAGGCCTCTTTCTGCTGCTGGCCCCTCGTGGCCCTGGGAACTTCTCTCAAGAAACATTAGGCTCATAATTCATATGATGGCTCAAAAACCCTAAATAATGAGTTTGGAATGCCTAAGATAGTCGAATTTTACTATTCACATTCTCACAATGATCAACTCTAGCTCAATATAGAGCCTAATCAAAAATTTTCCAGTAACCCCTAAATCGGCTCCACTAATTTTGGAGCACTCTAGTTAACTGGAATAAAAATAGTGAAAACTGCAAAAAATGGTGTGTTTCACACTTACCCACTAGGAAAACTATTAGCATAAATTTTAACCATTGGTGGATGGGCACATGCCCAAAACTCTGTGGTGACATAACTGTGGAATGGAATTGTTGGAGTTTTATCCGTGCCATGTGACAAGTCCTAACACTGGCGTAGAAGGTTGCTGTTGGAGGTTACATAAATTGTCGGTTTAAATGTGTGATGTTAACCTTTGAACTAAGCCATGTTACCATATAACCATCACGCTGATGATTTCGACTTTACGTTTGTTGACCGATGGTTTTTTCCCTTGGTCTATGGGTTTAGGCCATATGGGGAGGGGTTGGCCCTTCCAATCCCAAACATAGATATAAACCAACATTAAATTAAATCCAAGCGATATATGGTTAAGAACCAAAATGTAGCCCAGGAAGTAAGATGTGGACATGCTATCAAGGAGATCGTGGGGTCGACTCCTATCCCCGACCAAAAATTTTAGCACATTGTTCAAGGGCCGCGTGACAACCTTAGGGCTGGCCATGTGGTGCCTTTCAATTGGTCCACAAACCATATATAAAAAAATTTAGATTGCGACACTTGTCATGTTTATATTGGCTCGTAGGGAATATTCTCAGGAATATTCCTTGGAATATTCTTTTTTCTAAATATTCAAATTCCCAGTCAAACTTGCTCAAAAATCGAAAATTGTAGTTTACTGGACTTTTCAAATCGTGATAAATTCTTCATATGGTGTCGGTTTTTCGAACCATTCGTGGCATCGGAATTAGGAAGATTAGATATATCCAGTCAGTTAGGTTCATCACACTTTCAAACACTTTGAAAGTTGAGCTATCACATACGTTCTTGATCCAAATTTGATCAACCAGCATCCCCTTTTGGGTGCGGAGGATTCCAAGGTAGAGGAAGAGGCTTATGAGGTGGATTAGCTAGTTGAGGAAGATGACAAGTCATTTTCTATAATTGTGATGATGCTGGTCATTATGCGTGCAACTGTCTAAATGCGGCATGACAATCCTGCAGGTATTGTAGACAATTTAATCATGTCATAGAATATTGTCATGTCTTGATTAGTGAAATGCAAGAAAAGAAGATGCATATCCCAACACAAAATATTCAGATGGTTCACGCGGAAACTCGTGAAGAGGATCCTAGTGTGAATGTGGTTAATATGAGTGGTGTAGCCACCAATGAAGATAAAGGAAAGAAACTCGCCACTAATGTATGAATCCGTAAAGCACCAGAAAACAAAGAAGGGTTTAATCTTCAGTGCACAAAAGAGACCTTTATTGAAGTACGGAAATAATTTGTAGAAGGAAATGTGTACACATCTGGTAGAAAAATGAATGAATAAGGAGGAGATGAGGAGATCAAACCATTTCTACAAGCATGTATAAAGTTGTTGCACAACAAGAAGGCAGTCAAAAATCTGCAGGCATTGATAGATAATTGCACAAAGAAGGAAAAAACCATGGTGGAATACTGAGCGGTCAACAAAATATACAAGAACAAGAAGAGAACAGGTAGGGAGATGCATATTACCCCGCATATTGTTGCTTATGAAATGGACCACGTTATCCTAGATATGGGATTAGATGGTAATTTTCTACCTAAGAAAACATGGCATCACATGGGAGAGTCAAAGCTGGAGTGGTCTACCATTCAAATGCGCATGGCCAATCAACAGAACATCATCCCTTTAGGGAGGTTGCCACAAGTTATGGTAAATATAGAGGGTGTTAAGGTGATGGAAGACTTTGAGGTCATCCAAATTGTAGATGATACTGATCCCTATATTGTGCTACAAGGATTGAATTGGGCCATTGACATGGATGGTGTTATCAATCTAAAGAAAAGAAGGATGGAATTTCAAAGCAAGGGAGTCAGGGTAATTATTCCTCTAGACCCTGCATAAGGCCAAAGGTATACTAAGCTAGTGCGTGTTTTGGATGACATCGATCAAATATATAAGCTAACCTTGTGCAAGGAAGAATGGATTAATCCAACTGTAGATGGGAATCTTAAGTGGGAGAAGGATAGCTTTGTTTTTCAGACTTTGATGAAGAACCAGAAAATTGGAAGAATCGATTGCATGAGGTGTCTACGATGTACTATAATCACATGACCTAATATCGATTATGTATAACATCTGAGGTACATGAGTTACTGCACTATGATGGCTAAAATAATGTAAACATTTTTCTAGGAGATCTTGAAAGGGTTGTGCCTAAAGGACATAGATTCCATGCTTTGGATCTTGGCTTGCATGCCACTCCAGCAAGATGGTGGGAAAATCATAAATAGAATATGGGAAAGTGGGAGGAATGTGCCCACATGATGAGGTTTCATTTTTAATGTCCAATTATTAAAGTGGAATGTGTATTATCTGGAAAAGAGGATCCACGCAGACATTTGGCAAGATGGAATCACGTATGGAGTGTAGATCTAAGACCTGAATGGCTCCATATGTTTAGTCAAACATTGGGAAAGGTGCCTATTGAATGGTATTTGGAGACAGATCTACGTAGAGGCACTAGTGAATGGTTTGTGCTGACAGAAATTTTTATTCTTACCTTTAGCTTTGAAAGTGGATTTGATATGGTTGGCCACGCTTGGATTCACGAAATCATTAATGAGCCGAACAATGAAACTGTGACCTGTAGACAATTAGAAAATAGGGAATCGAGGGAATAATGTGTGGCTACTAGAACTTCAATACCTCCCCCTCAGAATGCTCGACAAGAGTGCTCCATCATGAACCTTGTTGGATACTTCAAGAAGTGCATTCCAACATATTAGCTAATCATTGCGCGCATGAATAGACTACTTGGAATAGGTGCAACATTCCATTGGGATGACAAATGTCAGAGAAGTTTGCAGTTATTGAGAGATGCGACAGACACTACTCAATATGATTTGAATTACCTGGCCAATAGGCTTGTGTTGGGGGGGATGGTCTGGAGATGGTTCTCTTTCGCTCTAAAATATATGTACATTAAGGTGTGACGCACGCGAGGTAGCTGTGCAAGGAGGTTGACTAGGTCGTAGAGGTGTCAAAAACTAGCCGTTGGAACAATAAAACTAGAAAAGAATAGATTTATTATCATTTTTGGGAGCGTCTAGGATGAATTTAATGAAGAGATATTTCCATATTTGGGACCATTTTGTCAGTAATGGAGCCTCATTAATTCAAAAGGAGCCATTTGAGACATGCCACAAGTATAAATATGACCTATGGGGTTGCAATAGTTCCCTTTTCTTTATGAGTTAATTATTTTCCTTAAGCTCTCTAGTTTTTGTTGTATTTTCTGTGTTTATGTCTTGTTTGGATCCAGGGTTTGAGGATGCATTGTGCTAAGAAGGGTTGGGCTATGTTATTCCTAAAAAATGGATGGCCACAAGACCTAAATATGACCCTACTGTGCCTGAGGTCCCTGTTGTTGAAACACCTATGCCCTCCAAACTTAAGAAGGGGAAGTCGTCAGGTACGCGCAAATATCCATGAGAAAAGACCCTATGGTGGTGCCCTTTAGTGGCTTAGAAGTTGAAAAGACTTATGTCAGAGGTCCCTAAGACTATTTCAGAAAGAGAGGAGGATTTGGATGAAGTGTCTCAATTCTTGTGGTTGCCCATCTATGTTTCACCACGCAAACCATCAGTCAGATTACCTAAGGACCTGGATAGGTTTCACACAGGTATTCAAATGCCCCTAATCCTTGTGAATAACTTGATGGAAGGGGACATGTTTATTAATATTTCGTAACTCAGATTTGATGATTGGGACATCACCAATGTTGAGAAATTCCCAGATCTTACGCCAGAGCTATTTCTGGATTAGATTACTTATGAAGGAGGAATTGTGTGCCTTAAGCCAAAAATATGGTTCCTAGGTCTGCACAAGGTAGGCATGCTCAATTTTCTCCATATCCCTCATTTTTGGCACAACACCATAAATGATATCTTCGTCAAACAATTGCTCGCACTTGTACACAACGATGTGATATGGTTGGGAGTGTGCATCCCTATCGATACTACTTTAATCCACCGGATCATGGATCTTCCTACTAAAGGAGATGATCCTATCATTGATTTCAGTGTAAATGTGCAGGAGAAAACCATTGGAGATGAAATTAAAAATAAATATAATGTCACAAGGAAGATTCAAGTTTTTGTTGTTGATGAAATAAATGACCCAACAATGCATTTTGGTACGATAAACTTGGCCTGCAAGATGACGCGCAAGTGTATACCCATGGAGGTGCCCGTGCACATCATTTCACTCGTTGTCTATTGTGAAAAGGGTGTTATCTACAATCGATCTAGCTACCTCTGTAAATAATTTTTAGAAAATGTGTGTGAGGCCCAAGAGGAAGGCAAGCATTTCCAGTATGCTTGGCTATTATTATTGATCATGCTAATTGAGTGGAAGACCCCCGAATAAACATAGTTATCGGAGATTGAGCCGAAGATGTCTGAGGTTCCATGCTATGAAAACTTATGGAATTCTTCAGACACGGTACGAGCCAAAGAAAACAAGATATTTTTGGTTTTGTATGATGCTACTCTGAATCAAGTGATGCAGTCAAAGGTGCGAATGTCACCCACATTGTATGATCACTACAAGATGGTAGTTGATTTCAAAGATACCTTTCACAATATCCATATCCACGCAAAAGGTGCCATAGAAGGAGTATGGCATGTGTTACCATGCCTGCTGACAGAGGATGATTTACTGAGAGTCACGGCTGAATGGCCGCCATCCTAGTTATCAACAATCACCCCAACGAAGCCACACATTGGCTCTCAGACAGTGAAACCAATGGAGAAAGCAAAAGAGAAAGCCACAAAGAAAGTCACTGATAGATTGATCTTGCAAGTAACAGGAGAAAAAAACCCCATGACCACTTGTGAGACTATAAAAATAGAAACGGTGCTTGAAAGGATGGATCTGCTCCAAAGGAAATAAGGGAAGTTAAAACCTATAAGGGAACTAAGTGCGTCTCTTAGGCCACTAGAGGATCGAGAAAAAGGAGGAAGTGTTTGAAACAGGCTGAGCAGGAGGTCCTAATGTTGAAAAAATATGATTTACAGTAAATTTCCAACACTGTCACGTCTGCACCTATGGATTTCTAGACAGATATGGAGGTGTAGTGTAAATCTACACTATATCTTGTTCAAGTGGGACTATAGGAGGTGAAGGTACATTCGAGTGAGATTTAAGCGACCGTAGCTCATGTGAGCCAGACCAACGTGCACGTCACAATCATGCAACCATTAGATGTTTCTTTACCAGCCTATGGGGATGCTCACCTTATTCAAATCCCCATGCAAAAAATTTAGATGGATGCTAGTCAGAGTTCCCAATTCAGGGGCTCAGGTGATATAAATATTAACCTTTCTACGTTACCTGTAGGAAAGTTACACTTACTGCACTCAATGATCGTAGATGTGGTTGCATACAGAGAGGCTACCACGTACACTCATACCATGGAAACCCAACAACAGGCAAATAAATCACACCAACAATAGAAAAAATCAGAAGGCACATGTCATGAAGCTGAAGCCCAACACGTTGCACTGGAGGCGAAGATCCACCAAGTTTCTAAGATATTCCTTTTATCCTGGCCACAGTTGTGCCTGAAGAGAAATTAGAAGGATTAGCTGATATGATGAAAGCACTGTGCACTGAGGTACAAAATTCAGAACTGAGTATAAGCAGTAGATTGCAGATCTACAGACCAATTTGTAGCTATTGATTCCACCAGAGGTTAATGAGCAGCTAAAGTGAAACAAGTCCGAGATAGTATTGTTGTTGCGGTCATCTAGTGTGAAGATTTGTTACATGATGCCATGAGTGTATGGACCTTAGTCCAAAACGATCCAACCATTCAGTAGCTATTCATCACCCTCCACTAGAAGGAACAGTAGTTTGAAGAAATCTGCACATTGGTGCCAACATTGGTTCTTGCAGAGCGCCTCACTCGTATGCAGGAGTGCAGAACAATACGAACAAAAATTGAAAAATTATGCCGGAAGGAACAACTACTCAAAACATGCATGCAACCATGGGCAGAATAAGTGCTTCAACTTTTGGAGGCACTGGATAGCACTCTCAAAACAATCCAACAGACTCAACGCATCATAGACATGGCCACTGAAGGGCCTACCACAGAAAAGCTAGTTAAGTAAGCATAGGGTGCCAGAGTGCAATTTTAGAATTAATGCTCCTTCTCAAATCTTCTGTCAACATGCTTCAGGCTGAGATGAAGGAGCAGGAACCTCAGTGACTCGGAATGAGTCACATGTTTGTGTTGGGGGTCTATTGGAGCGGGGTATCCTGAGGCACAATTTTTGATGTAATTATGTGTGCATTGCACAATTGAGTCAGGGGGGCTTTGGGGTGGGTCAAATTCACTAATTTTGATGTAAATGGGTTTAAGGGTAAACTGTGGGCCTCAAACCATGGCTTGAGACCATAATATCTACGCACAGAAATATTATAAATAGATAGATCAAGTCTAAGAAAAGTAGTTCTAATTAGAACTAAGTATGATATGATATTGTGATCTATATCCGTCTATAATACATTTTAACGTTTTTGTCTGGGTTGGGTTGAAAGGATCCTACTGGCTGTGTGCATGGAGACCTAGTCCTTGATGTGTGTAGACTCTGTTGGTTGTGTGCGCGGAAGTGTTTTATAAAGGAAAGTGTGATGTATTGAAAGGTTTTTAATACTAATAGAAATGATATATTTTGGTGAACTTCTTACGTTATTAATCTGAATTTTTTTATTCTTTTGTTTTGTATAGATCATACTATTTTCTGTTGTAGAGATCACACTCTTTTTTGTTGATTATCGCGCAAAGGATATCACTTATGGATCATTAGGGGATTTTTGAGGTCTAAATTGGACCTCCTAAGAAAAATGTACAACCAAAATAAACTTTATAAGAATTAATAGGATTCAAGATGATGATGTCAACCATGGGGGATTATTTACCATTTTTTAAGTAAAAAGGTAAAAATATTAAAAAATATTAAAATAATAAAACTACATTTTCAGCTCGTATTTTCAACTTATCTCCCAAATTTTTTACTCAAATTTAGAGAGGGAGAACTCGTTGGATGAAAAATTTAAATCCTCATCCAAGGAGTACCCATGTTGCATACTTTTGATGGACTTTGCTATATGAAAAATGAGAAATACATGAAAAAAATGAATGCAATCACATTTTTCATGTATTTCTCATTTTTCATGTAACACGATCCATCAAAAGTGTGCAACATGGGTACTCCTTGGATTAAGAATTAAATTTTTCATCCAACGAGTACTCCCGCTCGAAATTTGAGTAAACATTTTGGGGGATAAGTTGAAAATACAAGCTGAAAAAATAGTTTTCTCTTTTTTCCCTTTAAAATTTGATGATGCAATAAAATCTTATTTTATTATTTCTACAATTATTTTATAATTTCCTTAGGAGGCCCATTTTAGACCTTAAAATTCCCCTAATGATGCATTTTTATTGATGGTTGATAAATCTGGTTAAGTAATTGAACATTGTTTAGATCTCAATCTGGTTATGCCATACTTTATTTGCGCTAAAGGATCTGTGAAATTGGCTTTATTCTGTTAAGGATTGTGCAATCTATGTGATTCTGCTTTATACTGGTTCGTGCATATGTTTACAATTGATATAAGTTTGCATTCGGTTTGCTAAGGACCACTTCATTATTTTCTCCCTCAGGGTGTGGAAACCTGGTTCCAACACCCCCCCATACTGCTTCGGGTGAGACTGACCTACGTAAGTAGGTCATTGTTGAAAGGGCCAGTAGTTGGATGGTTTGTTGATTTATCCATAAACTCTAAACCTAGCTTAGGAACCCTCAAGAAAACACTTATTTTCGCCTTTAAAAAAAAAGAGGATTGTGCATTAGCACGTATTCATTTTGGGCAGAAGAGGTGTTGAGATTCAATAATAAATTTTTTGGCACCCATGATTGTAGTGAAAATTAAGCACCTACACTAGGGTGGGCCCATAGGATATTTTTAGGTGCATGTAAATATCTATTATCCATTAATTTGGATGGATATTAAACTGTAATCTATTCTCAATGAGAACTTGAAAATAGTTAATTGAAGTGGAAAATTAGTTAGCTAAGTGAATTTCAAGTTAGATGTTGTTTGGTGGGACATGCAAAATGATTCTAGTTGTAAGTGGTTCTAGTTGTAACAGAGTAGGAAGTGCAGTGGTGCATGCGTTTGTGCAAGTTGTAAATATTTTAACTCAGTTAAGTGAGTTAAACTCATTTGTGATTTTTGTAATTGAAGGTACACTAGTGATAGATCAAGTGAATTAAATATTAATTAATTCACATGTAGTGATATCACATGCAACTGAATATTTGCTATTATTAACTACATGCATGTCAGATCCAGTGGAGACCCAGTTGAGTTCTAGGTCAAAGGGAAGTAAACAATCAATTGTGACATTATCGGCTTGCACACATGCAAGCACACATACATTGGATGTCCCCATGATACTTGTGCAGTCAAGGCAGGTAAGAAAACACCAATTGAAGGATTTCTTTCAACAGGGATTGCACAGTGAAGGCAGGAAGTTTGGAGACAGTAAATTAGCTAAGGTATTTGCCAATTTTTGTATGATAGTGTGAGACAATTAGCTGATGTACTCAGGGCTCTTGTGAGAAGATTTTTGTATGTAATTGTTTCATGATCCATGATATAATATACAATATAATATAGTGGGGTTTTTTAGCTGTAATATTTCCCCAAGAAATTATATGTGTTGTGTGTGATTGATCTTTCCTCATGTTCATGTCATTGGTGATTGTGTTTTTAACTATGCAAAGATTTGTAGAAGCGATTCAGTATTTAAATTTAGCATATTGATATATCGAGTGAATCCAATGTATACATGTATATTGTATAATTTCTACATGGTATCAGAGCACAGGAAATTTCAAAAGTGAAGCAAGAGTTGAGTTTGTGACTGGATAGAATTTGAATTTGCAGAAAGACTTTCTTGGTGATACAGTTGATTCAAGATCGAAATGGCTTTCAATGGATTGAGGTTAGAGTATGCACTCGAGGGAAGCTTGAAATACATTTCTTGGAAGGATAGGATGGAGGCGGTACTCGAAGAAAATGGCTTGAAGGAATTCATTGAAAAAGATGTCCATTAGCCAAATGTTGCAGATGTTGGTAACCTTGATGCATGGAAAAAGAAAGTGGCAAAGGCGAGGAGGATCCTGTTGGAGGGAGTACGAGACCACATTGTCTCAAGCCTCCATGGAAAAGCCACACCATATTCTATGTGGAAGGCTTTAATGGATCTATTCCAAATCAGCAACGACCATAGGAAATTTGTGCTCAAAGATAAACTCAAGAAGATCAAGATGGAAAAGGGCGACACCATTCCAAAATATCTCACAAAATTTGTTGAATGTCGAGATGAACTAGGGAGTGTGGGAATAACAATTGTTGATGATGATTTGGTTATTTTGGCTCTCTTAGGACTTCCTAAGATTTCGCACAATTATTAGTACTCTGTCAACGGACGGGAAAAAATGTCGAATTGGGAACGACTGTGGTCGGATCTGGTGCAGGAGAAGTTCAAGAAGAACACCAGAGATGGTTCTTCATAAAAGAATGATGATGAAGAGGATTGTGCTTTGGCTTCCAAGGTGAATAAAGGGAAAGGGAATAAATTCCATTCTAAATCCAAGCCTAAAGGAAAGAAGTAGGACATGCCCAAGGTGAATTGTTTTCACTATCACGAACATGGGAATTTTGCTACTAACTGTCCAAAAAATAAGAAGAACAAGAAGTTTGTTGGATCTGTAGATGGTGAGGCCCTTGCTGTTTGTGCTCAACCTAGTCTCCTAAATTGAGTTCATTAATTGTCAACCAGGGTTGGTAAACTGCTGAAGTGTGGTGCACTATATGTGCCTAGGTAATTGTTTCTCACTACGTTGTGTCTATTGTTTTATGATGTTTTTGGGTTTTTTTTTATGGTTTTATGTTCACAAGGGAAAGAACTAAATGCTGATGGAAAGATACTACTGGTTAAAAACAGAGTGAAGCCTAAATTATGGATGACAAATGAAAAATGCAAATACTGAAACAAAACAAAGCTTAAACTATGGCTAGCAAATTACAAAGCTTGATAATGACTTCAAGAAAATAAACCACAACATAAGATTAACTTGTCCAATTCATTCATTAAAGATGTTTTGGAAGAGCTTGAGAAATGGGCAGCTAAGTGTAAATGAAATTATCCTAACTAAACAATCGAACAATCAACTTAAAATGTTACAACATCTCATCCATGATTAAAGGTCTATTAAAATATATTTGGAAAAGAACACTTGTATCACCATAAGATTTCTATTCTAAACTAGCTTCTAACTTTGTTCTGAACTCAATCTAGCACCACTAGGCCTCACACAAAAGTTATAGATTTCCTTTTAGAATGGCCTTTGAGAAAAGGCTTGTTTGTGAAATGGTAAAAAGGTTGCAAAAGAACTCCAGGCCTTAGACTGATACTACCTTCTATCCAAATAATTATGTGTTAGTATGAGTTTGGAACAAAAGAAGTTTTTTAAATAATGAAGACCATGGTGTTTCAATTTAACAACTAATACAATTTGAAATGCAATGGATGGCAACTACACTATAATGTTAACACAGTGAACTAAGTTAAGACTAAACTAGGGCACTACTAGTTTACAATGAGCAGTGTTAAATTAAAAGCCATTATCAAACTGAAAATGAAATGACAGAACTGAACCACATGCGTTCTACCTCCGGAGTGCTATAACTAAGTTATCATAAAACTAACCTAAGGAATTATACAGTTCATCCCATTCAGTATGAATGATGTTTTGGAAGAGTTTGTGAGAACGAGTATGGTTGTATCATTCAAAGTAATTGAACATAAACACAAAACTGAAAGAAAATACAACTAAAGTCCAAGACACCACAGTTACTTCTTACTCATTTTTATGATATTTTGGAAGAGCTTTGTAAGAGTAAGATTGTCTATGCTACTTGGTTTAAACTTAACAACTAAAACCTACAATACCACAATTATGCCTTATCCATCATAATGATATTTTGGAAAAGTTTATTAGAGTAAGTCTTAACTATGATAACTAACGAAAGTAAATGCAACTAAAACTACACTATCACAGTTGTGCCTCATTCTCCATAATGATATTTTGGAAGAGTTGATTACAGTAAGTTTGACTGCGATAGTAAATATAAACAGACATGAACATAAGCTTCGGAAATCTACTTAAACTAGAAATAAAAGCGAGATTAAAACACTTATCTACTGTATAAACAAGGCCGCTCAGAAGGCAGGGGCCCTCTACCACCACAGTAGCACGAAATATAGCTTAAAATTGACTCAACGCATTCAAGGAAATGTTGCTTCTTTCATTAAAGAGGAATCACCTCAAAACAGAGTATTCACGGACTTCAAAGATCTAACAGTCAAACATAAAATCTAACTAAAATCTAACCTTTTTCTCTCAGTTTCCCGAGCATATTTATAGCAAATTTACATAACAGAACTTGAGATAATACAGGGATTATTTTCTTTCCTAATAGAAATTAAACTAGGACTCTGATCATGATCACGTAACATAATCTGGACTGTCCTTATCCTGTTAGGAGTCTACCTCCTAGTTTAAGTTTCCACATGCTTAACCACGTACAGGATTTTTTTCAATCTCCATGGAGGGAAAAAAATGATGAGGACATGACGTGGAATACACCCATGTGTGCTTTTCTCCAAGATGACATCCGGAACTTGTATAAACATGAAGCTGGCTACAGAATTGGCAACTAGCTACAGAATGTCTACATTTTGTAGCTAGTTTCAGTTCAAAAAGCACTACAATGACACAATCATAAAAACATAGCAAGTTAGCCAAGATATTAATTCTTAAAGCAATTTTAACTAATTTCATTGATCATTTGAGCCTAGTATTAATAATGGATGAAAGAAATGGAGTGGAATGTGGTGGAAGAAAGAACATTCTTGGAGCTCAACATACCCCCACTGCTAGATTCTTGCATGTCCTCATGCAACTATTCCATGAACTCAGAGACTTCTGCAAGAACATCCAATCCTCTTCTTCTGCTTTGTCTGGTATTTAAAGGCCTTATGGGCTTTCTGAAGATTAACTTGAACCTTAAATTGGTAAGTGCCCTGATTAAATTTTTGTTCCTCTTTTTCAACTTTTCATTAGCCTTTTCCACTTTGTCCATTTGTAGAGATAGGGCTGAGTTCATACTGGTTTTTAGTTTAACTTGTTCCCTCAGAATATCATTCTCAGTTTTGATATGTCTATTAAGTACTTCCAGCTCGTACCTGTCTCTTCTTAGCACATCTATTTCAGACAGTGGAGGACTAGGGGTTCTGTCTCTACTCTCTGAAGCTTTTCTCTCCAATGTTTCAACATAATTGTAAATTTCTTGCTGTGCAGGATCAAATTCTGGAACTTCTTCATCAAAATCCTCTTCAGTAGGTGTTTCTTTGTCTTCTATATTTATAACCCCATTTTGTTTAACTTTTTTTTTCCTTAGCATGCCCCTCAGTCTGTGGCTCCTCCTCGGTTGAGATGGTCCTTCTCCTTTTTCTCTGGAAACTCTTCTTATGACTCTCTTTTTCTTGAGCTACTTCTTAATCTGAACTAATTTTTCAAAGATCATTTCTTCACTACTTTCTTTTATTGCCTTATCAATTTTAGTTTTGGAGGGTCTCCATCTTCTGCTTCTTTTTGTAGGTTCATGTTCAGGTGGAGGTTCTTTTGGTTCCTCAAAGTGATTTCTCACCAAGAAGTTATCCCAATTATCCCCTATTTTGCTCAAATGATGCTCAATCAAAATCTTAACCAACCCATGGTGGTATAAAGTTGTCTCCAGAAATTGAATTCTCTTTTGGACACTTGAAGCCATTTTCTTTAAACTTTGAAGCAAGAAATTGGGAAAATTAAGCTCTTATTCTAGGAATTGCATTAATGCAGAACTAGGGATACCCTTTTTAAACACAGTGACATCCATACCTGGTGACTTGAGGATTTACTTCCATGATTTGTTATGGAATTATTTGTTCTTAAACCACATTTCTCCTTGTCTAAGGAGTCCTATTGCTTCTACAACCTCAACCTCGGCTTCTTTGAATGACCTTGCAAATGTTTTAGTAACTTCTTTGTGGGAGCCACTAAATTTTTCAAGGAATTGTAGCCATCCTGCTTGTTGCAACATTTCTCGGATTTTGGGATAGCCTTCCAAGTATTTAGTGCCATCTTCAATTCACCAGCCTTCTGCTCATGGTGAGAATGGTCGTTAACAAGATATTTTTGTTCCCCAAATTTTTCGTCTGTTTCACGGTGACAATGGTTGTTATAGAGATAACTCTGTTCTACAGAATGAAATTGTTAAGAGTCGGCTGCGGAAAGGAGTGATAAGGAATGGTTACGGAATGAATTAATGAGGTGAGGTGAAGAAAACGAATCAATGAGTGAAAAGACCGCGGAGATATTTCAAAAATCATCATTAAATGCTTAGTGACGTGATTAACTCAATCACTTCAGCACTTTTAACCGTTTAAAGATTTTTAAAATGATGATCGGATATGGGTTTTGGAATGGTGAAATAGAAGGATTTTTATCCAAAGTTTTGCGGAAGGTTTATTCGGCATGATCAATAAAATTAATCAAAACAACTTTTCGAATTATTCATAGCTAAACTATACTAAATTTTTTCATGATGTGGCATTATAATTACTTCATACCTTTGCCTTTTCTTTGATTTTCTTGTGATCTTCATATGCCTTCTTGATCTTGACTTGTTCATGGATGTGCAGGATCATTTTGTTGCAAATCAAATAATTGCTAGTCGGTGTATTCAGGTTCTGTAGCTGTAGAATATCTGTCTGGCTGCAGAAAGTCTGATTAGCTACAGAATGTTTGTTTGATTGCAAAATGTATTTGTAAAGAACTTGAATCATGGAATGGAGTGGTTTGGAATGTAAATGGAATATTGTATGGAATAAATGAAGATGAATGATGAAATATGGTATAATGGGATATGTATGAAGTGAATGATGGAGTGGGATGGATTACAATTTATGAAATGGAGTGGAAAAGTACCCTGCAATTTTCTGTTGTGTATTATTCAATTGCAGAAAAACATCAAGTTTTAACTTCTGGAATGGGAATGAGGTGGATGAAGTATGGAATGGGATGAATGAAATATGGAATGAAGTGAAGTATGAATGAATGAATGAGTAAATGGAATGAAATGAAATGAGATGGATCATAAGTGAAATGGATCTGAACTTATGATTTTGTAATAGCTACTTATAGAAAAAAAAACAAAATGGAAAAGTTAGATTGTCAGAAAGATTATGATTTTCACCCTATCTTTTCTGTATAAACATGCCAATCATTGATTGGTTTTCATGTTTATACTTTATTATTTTTATTTTTTATTTTTTATTTTTTATTTTTATTTTTATTTTTTATTTTTTACTTTATTTTTTATTTATTTATTTTTAAATAAAATGACTTCAGAAAATTCAATTAAGTTGATGAAGAAGAAATATTCTTCTTCATTAACTTCACATCATTTTTTTCTTGTAACTTCTTGAAAAATTATTCTCTTGAGAGTGGTTTGTGATACAACTTCAATCTATGACCATTCACAAGAAAAGTAACCTCTTCTTCATCTATTGTCCTGATTTTTACTGCTCCATTGTCAAAAATTCTCACAATTTCATAAGGCCCAAGCCAATGTGTTTGAAATTTACCTTGGAAATCCTTGAACTTTGAATCAAACAAGAGAGCCCAGTCACCTTCTTTGAACTTCTTTTCCTTGATGTACTTGTCATGCCATCTAGCCCTCTGTTGTTGGACTATACTGGTTTTTTGAACTGCATCTTGTCTGATCTCATCCAATTCATTAATCTGCTCCAATCTGTGTTTTTGTGCCTCTGATAGATCAAGTCCTAGTTGAACTGCCATTTTGAAAGTTTGAATCTGGAACTCTATGGGAAACAAAACTTGCTTTCCATAAACAAGTTCATAAGGAGTATGGTTTGTTGTGCTTCTCCATGTAGTTCTATAGGCCCACAAGGCTTCAAGAAGCCTATCTACCCAATATTTTCTATGTAAATGGACAGTCTTTGTTAGGATTCCTTCAATAACCTTATTAGTAGATTCCACTTGACCATTTTCTTGTGGATGATAGGGAGTAGATTTTCTGTGTCTGATTTTGTACCTCTCCATCATTTGTTCCACTAGCCTTGATGTGAATTGATCTCCTTGATCTGTAACAATTTCCCTTAGGACACCAAAACGAGTAAAAATATCCTCAAAAATAAAATTAACTACAGATGCTTCATTAGCAAAAAGTAATGGCTTGGCCTCTACCCATTTGGTAAGATAATCAGTGCAAACTAATATATATCTCTTTTGTCTTGATGGAGAACTAATAGGTCCTACAAAATCCAAAGACCATTTTTCAAAAGGTTCAATATGTACTTGAGGTTGTAATGGCATCTCACCTGAAGGAGAAGGTTTCCCTACCCTTTGGCAACTCTCACACCTTTTGACATACTCTTTAGCATCTTTAAACAAGGATGGCCAATAACATCCTAAATGAAGGATCTTATAGGTTGTCCTCTTATCAACAAAGTATCCGCCACAAGGTTCATCATGGCATGCTTTGAGAATCTCAGGCATCTCATCTTCCCGAACACATCTCCTAATGATCAAATCTGGACCTGTCTTGTACAACTCATTAGCAACCCATGAATATTTTGCACTGTCATAAATGATTTTTCTTTTCTCTCTTGCATTCATTATTGAAAGAAATTTCCCTGAAACTAAATAATTAGCAATGTCAGCAAACCAAGGAGTCTGAGTAGAAATTGCAAAAAGATATTCATCAGGAAATTGATCTTCAACTGGAGTGTCATCTTTGATGTTTTGGAGTCTAGATAGGAAATCAGCTACTCTGTTTTGTTTTCCAGGCCTATCTAGAATGGTAATGTTGAATTCTTGTAAAAGAAATAACCATCTTATAACTCTGCCATTAGTAATTGATTTGTTCATTAAGTATCTAATTGCAGAATGATCTGTGTGAACAAAAGTTTCATAGCCTGTTATATAGTGTCTGAATTTGTTTATGGCATGAACAACAGCTAAAAACTCTTTTTCAATTACAGTATAGTTTAACTCTGCAGGAGTCAAATTTTTACTAGTATAGTAGATGGCATAAGGAATCAGGTCTTTTTGTCCCAATACTGCTCCTAGAGCTGTATCTGAGGCATCTGTTGAAATATGAAAAGGTAACTTCCAGTTAGGTCCTCTTAAAATAGGTGCTTCAGAAATTTTTGTTTTTAGGGTCTCAAAGGCTAACTGGCAATCAGAATTCCATTTGAATTCACAGTCTTTGGTAAGCAATTTAAAGAGTGGAGATGCTATCTTGGTGAAGTTTTCTATAAACCTCCAATAATATCCTGTAAATCCTAGAAAACTCCTAACATCTTTTTGACAACTTAGAATAGATAAATTAGAGATGACTTCAACTTTTGACTCATCAACTCTAATCCCATCCTCTGACATATGATGCCCCAAAACAATACCTTCAGTAAACATCATGAAACATTTCTCATGACTAAGTGAAAGATTTGCTTCTTGACATCTCTTTAAAACTTTTTCCAAGTTTGCTAAAGCTTCTTCAAATGTGTTTCCATAAACTGTGAAGTCATCCATATATACCTCTACAAAATCATGTATTAGATCTGAAAAAATTCCTAATACTGCCCTTTGGAAAGTTGCAGGTGCATTACATAATCCAAATGGAAATACTTGGTAAGAATAAGTACCCCAAGGATAGGTAAATGTGGTTTTGTCTTGGTCCTCAAGTGCTACTTGAATTTGATGATAACCATTAAACCCATCTAAAAATGAAAAGTACTTTTTGCCAGCTAATGTATCTAACACTTGATCTATGAAAGGTAAAGGAAAATGATCTTTAAGAGTAGATTTATTTAATTCTTGGTAGTCAATACATACTCTCCATTTACCATTTTTCTTTGGCACAATTACCAAAGGAGAAACCCATTGACTATCTGAAATAGGATAAATGAAATTGACATTCAACAATTTCTGCAATTCTTCTTTAACAATCTCCCTAAGATTTGGATTCATCCTTCTTTGAGGTTGTCTGATTGGTTTACAATTTTCCTCTATATAAATGTGATGAGTGCAAGTCTTAGGACTTATCCCTTTCATATCAGTGTACTCCCATGCATATGTAGAAGAATGTCTCTGTAATATCTTGACTAACTCTTCTTGTTGAGATTTTTCTAGGTTCTTGTTTATGTTTAAAGATTTTCCTGGAAATATCTCATTTGTAGAGCTGCCAAATTTATCCATGGAATGAAGAGACATCTGTCTTGATGACAAAAAATCAATGTTGGATTCTTCTTGAAATGGTTCATGTTTATATTCCGAAGAGGATTCAAAGTTTTCTAAAGTATTCATAATTTGACTATCTTCACTAATTTCTGAAATTATGAAGAGAGGTTGTAAGTCTTCTTCATCCTCTATCCATTAAGTATCATCTAAATCTGTAATTGTCCTTGTTGGAGGATACAAAGTGAATTTCTTAGTTGAACTACCATCAGAGATGTACATATCACCGGATCTACAACTAATGAAAGCATCAGTTGTAGCCAACCAAGGTCTTCCTAATATAACAGGATGCCCTCCTAGATTATTCTTAGGAGTTGGGATCATGAAATCCACAGGGTACTCCCAAGAATCTAGGGACACTGGAATGTCTTCTATTACCCCATCAGGTTTGATCACAGATCTGTCTGCTAATTGTAATAATGTGGGTGTAAAGAGAAGATTAGGAAGTTTCAATTTATCCATGATTTGTCTACTCATAATATTGATTGCTGCTCCTAAATCAATGAGTGTGTTTTGGATTTCAATTCCATTGATGTGAATTTTAACAACTGGATTTCTTGGGTCTAGATACTTTGGAATAGCAATCTTACCCATCATAATGTCTGCTATTTTTCCTACCAGTTGAATTTTCTTTGTCTCTCTTATTCTTTTTCTTGTTTTCTTCATGCTCAACTCCTTTATTGTCTTTGCTAAAATTGAAATTTCCTTGATGGCTTGTAATAATGGAATCTTAATGCAAACATTTCTTAGCTCATCTAGGAAATCATAATTAGGCACCATAATTTGTTTTTCTACACCTTTATCAATTTGTAATCTTTCTGGAAAGGGAGGTGTAGGAGTGGATGTTGATGGCTGCTCTAATACAGGAGTTGAAATTATTGGTTCTTTTTGTTTTTATTTTTCAATGTTTGGGTCCTGAAAAGATGTGTCTTCTTCAAGACTTTTATTTTCTCGTAGAGAATCTTCCTCAGAGTTGTCTTGTTCTTGTATAATCACATAAGGTTTCCTCTTTTCAAGTATTCTTCTAGAGCTAAGTTGAACATCACCAAGGTCTAGAGGAGTAATTAAATAAGTTGGAAATTGTTGGCCTTATATCATATATGTATTATGAGGATTTCTATTGTTGGGGTTTGGTATGGGTTGAGCAGGAAAATAATTTGATTTTTGAGGAAATGGTAATGGAAGTGGTTGATTTTGATGTTGTTAATTTTGAGGATTTTTTTGAGAATTTTGTTGTTGAGGGAAATGTGGATAGGGTGGATAAGATGGTGGAAACTGATAGTACTGATAGTATCTTCCATAGGGATTTTGTGCCCCTTGTGCCCAAGCTTGAGATTGATTTTGAAATTGGGGCCAAGGTTGCTGCCAAGAATTCCAATTTGGTGGAGGTTGATTATACATTTGATCATAAAATCCTTGTGTTTGGGGTCCTTGCCAAGGACTTCTAGAGACGAAATTAAGAGATTCTGTGGCACTTGTAGGAATTTCTTCTTGAAAGATAGCTTTAAGACCAGGAAGTGAAGGAAAACTCTTGGTTTCATGTTTTTCTAAACAAATGACACGGGTCTCTACAAATTTTGCATCCAAAGGACATTCTCTCAGGGTATGCTTCTTTCTACATCTAGGACAAAAGATTGCTAAAGCATCAGATTCAACTTTTTGCTTGTTTTGTAACTTAAGGGTGTCTATTTGTTCACTAAGACTCCCTAAGATATCAGATTTGAATTCATCAAGAATATGCCCTATCTCTACCCTACTTACTGTCCCAGAAGAATACTTACTTACCCTTGCAAGAGCAGGGTCTCTTGGGCCTTTTATAGTTTTAGATTTCCCTCTTGAAAGGTTGATACATAACTCAGCTATTTCAGGTAATGTGAGCTGAGATATATCCCCTTTTCCCATCATGTTAAGGATATCCAACCATTCATCCCTAATTGTTTTCAACAAGAGAGCTTTTAAGGTGTCTTGATCTAAGTTTTCCATTTTTTCTCTTTTGATGTTGTAATGAAATCTCTCCAACAAATATTCCAAGTTTTCATCTTCTTTTTGTAACATCTTAAACACTTCCTCCTTATGATTGAATGGCATATAATAATCCAAATACCTCTCTAGAAATGCTTGTTTCATGTCTTCCCATGTCCTAATAGAACTATTGATCAAACTCATAAACCACTTCAATGCTGCTCCTTTCAATGTTGAAGGAAATAATTTAAGTTTTTGAGCATCTTGTAAGTAGTCATAAGTTCTACATAGGACTTTAAATTCAAATAGGAAGGTTTCAGGATCTTCAGTTTTAAGTCCATAGAAGTTTGGAAGGACAGAGGGTGAAATTTTTTTCATGGTTTTATTGGTTTCTTCATCTACTATAGGAAACCCAAAAGAGCTTCCCATCTCTCTTCTACCTCTTCCTCTACCTCCTTCACCTTCTACACCGCTACCTCCTTCTCCTCTACCTCTACCTCTACCTCCTCAAAATAATGTGTGTTCTCCATTAAAGACATCTCCTCCCCCTTCTTCTGCCATAGTTGATTCTTCTGAGGAAGTGGAAAAATTTGTGTCTCTAACAGAGGTCCTTGAATCCTCTTCTAAGGCAGGTTCAGTAGATGAAATGGGAGGTCTTTCTAATGAAATATCTGATCTTAAGTCCTCTAGGAGTCTAGGATCAGTAAAGGATGGATTATGGGTCTGAGTTGAAGGTGTACTAGCTCTTGGTCTAGATGAAACAAGTGGTGTTCTAGGGATCAAGCTTCTGCTGCTACTTCTTATGAATCTACCCCTTGAATCTCTCTCTCTACGCATATAATTTTTTTTTTTTTTTTTTTTTTTTGGAGTTAAGAAACAAGGCTACCTAGTTACACTTCCCCGGCAATGGCACCAAAATGTTTGTGCTCAACCTAGTCTCCTAAATTGAGTTCATTAATTGTCAACCAAGGTTGGTAAACTGCTGAAGTGTGGTGCACTATATGTGCCTAGGTAATTGTTTCTCACTACGTTGTGTCTAGTGTTTTATGATGTTTTTGGGTTTTTTTTATGGTTTTATGTTCACAAGGGAAAGAAATAAATGCTGATGGAAAGATACTACTGGTTAAAAACATAGTGAAGCCTAAATTATGGATGACAAATGACAAATTAAAATACTGAAACAAAACAAAGCTTAAACTATGGCTAGCAAATTACAAAGCTTGATAATGACTTCAAGAAAATAAACCACAACATGAGCTTAAATTGTCCAATTCATTCATTAAAGATGTTTTGGAAGAGCTTGAGAAATGGGCAGCTAAGTGTAAATGAAATTCTCCTAACTAAAAAATCGAACAATCAACTTACAATGTTACAACATCTCATCCATGATTAAAGGTCTATTAAAATATATTTGGAAAAGAACATTTATATCACCATGATATTTCTATTCTAAACTAGCTTCTAACTTTGTTCTGCAACTCAATATAGCACCATTAGGCCTCACAAAAAAGTTATAGATTTTCTTTTAGAATGGTCTTTGATAAAAGGATTGTTTGTGAAATGGTAAAAAGGTTGCAAAAGTACTCCAGGACTTAGACTGATACTACCTTCTGTCCAGATAATTATGTGTTAGTATGAGTTTGGAACAAAAGAAGTTTTATAAATAATGAAGACCGTGGTGTTTAAATTTAACAACTAATACAATTTGAAATGCAATGGATGGCAACTACACTGGAATGTTAACACAGTGAACTAAGTTAAGGCTAAACTAGGGTACTACTAGTTTACAGTGAGCAGTGTTAAATTAAAAGCCATTATCAAACTGAAAATGAAATGACAAAACTGAACCACATGCATTCTACCTTCGGAGTGCTATAACTAAGTTATCATGCAAATAACCTAAGGAATTCTACAGTTCATACCGTTCAGTATGAATGATGTTTTGGAAGATTTGGTGAGAATGAGTATGGCTGTATCATTCAAAGCAATTGAACATAAACACAAAACTGAAAGCAAATACAACTAAAGTCCAACACACCATAGTTACTTCTTACTCATTGTTATGATATTTTGGAAGAGCTTTGTAAGAGTAAGATTGGCTATGCTACTTGGTTTAAACTTAACAACTAAAACCTACAATACCACAGTTATGCCTTATCCATCATAATGATATTTTGGAAAAGTTTATTAGAGTAAGTCTTAACTATGATAACTAACGAAAGTAAATGCAACTAAACCTACACTATCACAGTTGTGCCTCATTCTTCATAATGATATTTTGGAAGAGTTCATTAGAGTAAGTTTAACTAGGATAGTAAATATAAACAGACATGAACATAAGCTTTGGAAATATACTTAAACTAGAAATAAAAGCAATATTAAAACACTTATCTACTGTATAAACAAGGCCACTCAGGAGGCAGGGTCCCTCTACCACCAGAGTAGCACGAAATCTAGCTTAAAATTGACTCAACGCGTTCAAGGAAATGTTGCTTCTTTCATTAAAGAGGAATCACCTCAAAACAGAGTATTCACGGACATCAAAGATCTAACAGTCAAACATAAAATCTAACCAAAATCTAACCTTTTTCTCTCAGTTTCTCGAGCATATTTATAGCAAATTTACATAACAGAACTTGAGATAATACAGGGATTATTGTCTTTCCTAATATAAATTAAACTAGGACTCTGATCATGATCACGTAACAAAATCTAGACTGTCCTTATCCTATTAGGAGTCTACCTCCTAGTTTAAGTTTCCACGTGCTTAACCACGTACAGGATTCTATTCAATATCCATGGAGGGCAAAAAATGATGAGGACATGACGTGGAATACACCCATGTGTGCTTTTCTCCAAGATGACATTCAGAACCTGTATAAACATGAAGCTGGCTATAGAATTGGCAACTAGCTACAAAATGTCTGCATTATGTAGCTAGTTTCAGTTCAAAAAGCACTACAATGACACAATAAAAAAAACATAGCAAGTTAGCCATGATATTCATTCTTAAAGCAATTTTAACTAATTTCATTGATCATTTGAGCCTGGGATTAATAATAGATGAAAGAAATGGAGTGGAATGTGGTGGAAGAAAGAACATTCTTGGAGCTCAACACTTGCCTCGCAGTTTGAGCTTTAATTATCCTTTATTGAATGCATGGTGTCAAATGCATTGGGATCGGTGTGGTATTTGGATATTGGCTCTTCCTTTCACATGACGGGAGATAAGGAACTTTTCACTAACTTAGAGGAGAAACATCTCCAGATGCATATTGAGATGGGTGATGATGGATAGTACAATGCTACCAAAATTGGTACCATTAACTTTCAGAGGGAGTTCGGTAAACCATTTAAATTAGAAGATATAATGAATGTTCTAGGTATGAATAAAAATTTGGTCCTAGTCGCAATGTTGGAGGGCAGAGGCTATGATTTTGTTTTTAGTGATGGAAAAGATTTCTTGGGACATAAAACAACAGTTCAAGCCAAGAGGATAGAGATTCGAGTTGAGAATCTCTACAAGAAGGAGCTAGATGGTTGCACTGACATAATGGGCATGGAAATTTTAGGGGCTAATATTCACAGGTAGGCTAATTTTCCATCGTTTTTCCAAAACAAATATTCGCTAATTTCCATTTTTTTATAAAAATGATTTTCCAAAATATTACAATATGAAATTATTTTATCTTAAAAATCACCAACATTATATAGAAAATATATATAATATCATTATAAATTTGAATAATTTTAAAAATACATCAAGGAAAATTTTATAGTTTGCATATTAAGGAATAGTGAGATTCGCTAATTTTTTAAACTTCAAAATAATTTTCCATCCTTAAAATTTTCCCTGATAATGGGCAAGGCATAAAAAGTGGTGATCCCAGATGAGGATGAATTATGGCACAAGCGATTGGGCCATATTCATCATGGAGCCTTGAAATTAATGCAACAAATATCTACTGGACTTCCAATGGGAACACTTGCTCAATTATATTAGTGCAAGGGTTGCACCATGGGAAAGTATGTAAATTCCACCTTTCATGAGAAGTAGAACCATGCTTCGGGGATCCTTGAGAGAGTTCACAAAGATGTGTGTGGATCATTCTCGATTGCTTCAACAAAAAAACATAAGTATTATGTAGTCTTTGTTGATGACTTTTCTCGTAAATGTTGGATCTTCTTCATGCAGAATAAATATCAAACATTCTCTAAGTTCTGTGATTTTAAGGCATTGGTGGTGTTAGGGTCCTATAATAATAGGATTCATATTTTTTGATTTGAATTTGATTAGTCTTGTAAATATGTACATACTTTCCTTTCTGCAAATTGTTTTCCCATATCAGAAAAATAAAAAAACGTAAAGAGGGTAAAAGTCCTAAAAGAAAAATCAAAGGACTTGAAAGAAAAAATATAAAAAAAGAATATGAAAATAGACCCCAAACAAAAATAGATAAAAAATAAAACATTAAAGTGATGCAAATCCAAATTCCACTACTATTTAATTTTACTGCAAAATAAAGATTGTGTGCAACTTGTTCAAATTCCACAATCCATGAAGGTCAACAGCTTATTCTTGACCTCTCATGCTTTAAATTTCATGTTGTTAGATAGAGAATAAAGATCTGGCCAAACAGTTTAATCTTGGCAGATCAATAGTTAGGTAGATAATAATAAGGATCTCAACATCTTAATATGATCCCCTGGAAGAAATAACGATAGAATTAGTTAGTTTGTTATTTCAAAAGAAAAATGAATAAGGGTTTGCAAAGCTCAAATGCACCTATGTAAATGAAGAAAAAATCTTAGCGTAGCAGATGGGTTTGTACAAGAAGTTTTTACAATCATGGATAAGCATGGAATTGATCATTTCATTTACTAACTTCAAAAACCATTCCCTTGTAAAAATACTCCATCCCCCAATTTTTCATTCTTTCCCCTTATTTCATTCTTTTCCCCCTTGCAAAAAGCCCCTTTTCCTAAGTTAAAAAACACATTTTACTTAAGAAAATAAAAAACCCTTTACAAATTCCCCTTATATTCAAAAACACCTAAAAACCCAAAAAATACTTTATCCTAAGTATAAATGCTAAAATATTATGTTGCGACCCATTATGAAGAAATCTATTTCCAACATCAGATTTTACACTATACTTAGTGTATTTTGGCATTCCACAATTACATTACATTTTAACACTAAACTAAGGTATTAAATCTTATATTTACCCTTTATCCTATATTTATATAATATATTTATAATATATACCAACCCATATTTTTATTTTAACCTATGTTTTATTTCCCCCACGTGTTATATAATCCTGCAAGTTATAATATCACACTTACCTGCATCCCATTTTTTAAAAATAAATAACCTTTGCCTATCATAATACACTCCCGAATATGTATTAAACCTTATTTTTAAATACATGTAAACCTCCCGTGTCATTGAAACCCTGGGCCCCATGCCATCAAACCTTACAACTCTATCGCACAATCTGATCCATCTGATCTTCATCCGCCAGATCCGACCATCGTTATCCTTTGTCACACATTTCATTACGGGATAATTAACGCACCCCAGACCTTGCGATAAACATGATTTTTAGGGATGTTCTCCCTTCTATGTGTCTTAATCATATTGGATCGCACCAATCAAAATAATTCCGCTTACCACCTTTGAAGCCTGCAAAAACTACTTGGCAGTTTTTTCCTCCCCATGCCCAAACCACTCATCCATTGGAATTGACCACCATTCAGTACATTCACTATTGAATGAAAATGCTTATAAACTTCCCAAATGCACTCTTTTATCCTTTCTGTTACCTTTTTCACATAGAAGAAGCGTTGCAGACCGAAACAAACATTGCTGACTTCGTTTTAAAGCCTAATTGAAACAGAATTCACCTATATACCGCTACAAACACTGCAGAAGTCATCCAAAGTGCTATAAATATTAGAAAAAGCTTTTGAAATATTTCTACAAACCCAGAAACCCTCCTACACAAAAATCTATAGTTTTCCCAGGTATTCTTCAGAATAACAAACCCATTCATCAATCTAAAGAATTAATACATTTAATTGAATCATTTAGGAGCTTTGAACCTAAATAAAATCCCATTTCTTCCTAAATCATTTAATCTGTAAACCCTGAGAAATCCTTTTTGTAGATTTTGAATCCTTAGAATGTTTTTAAACACATAATTTTGATTAACTAAAGTCATCTACAGACCTGAAAAAGCCTTCTGTGACCTTCAACCCTTTCCTACTATTACAGAGTATTTTGTCACCATCCCTGCAATCCCTTGTCCCACACATTGGAGGGCTATTCCTGTGACCTGTGAGCAGTGACATGACCTGAAACCACATTCATAGCTCCCCCTTTCATAAGGAAAAACATTCCCTTGAAGAACATTTCCTCTAAAAAACCCTAAAAACAAATGTTTTAGCCTTGGCGTGACTAGCCAGTTCAGCCCTCGCGCCAATGGGGGAAATCCACCATAGAGGGCACGCCACCTGGCACACTATCTCTGTGTTTCACTCGCACCAAGCTTAGTAAGGGATGTTTTTTAAAAATAAATGGTGAAATTTTGGTTTCAAAAAAATCCTGAATGAATCATCAGAAGGAGTTGAGTGGTTTGGCTTCGGATCTCCATGTATAGGAAGTTGTTTTCCACCTATCATGGAAGCTTTCTTAGAGATAGGGCCTATCCCATGATTATAGGGATCCCAACTCCCTCTCCTCCATCTATAAAATCCTACCTTCTCCATTAGCAAGCTAGTTGAACTTGTAGGAAGGAAACTATAGCCAAGCAGCCCTTGAGAGCCAAGCCGAAGAGAGAGAGCTTTGTCCAGATTCCCAACAGGCTTTGTTGAGACACGCTCCACTTTCAGCTCCGCTGAAGGAATATCATAGCGTCAGAGCATATGGTTGTAATATCCCTTTGGTTTTTTATAATATAAGCGACTTTGATTATGGTTCCATTCATGTGTTCATTTCTTTATGCAATGTGATTAATTATATCTTCTCTGACTAATATATGGCTACATGCTTTATATTTTACGTTGTGTTGTTGTTTCCTTGCATGTGTATAGGTGTCCAGATGTGTCGAACAAAAGGATCATGATCTGTCAAGAAAGGGACGGGAAATGTCATCTTTTCTTCAACGAAAATTGCATGGGATTTGAGGTAGGCTACTTGTTACATCTTTGTCTTTTTGTAACTAGGAACCAATGTCATTGTGTGACCTGATTGTTGCTAGACCCGATCTAGGCTAGTAGGGATCGCCTCTGCCCGCAGAGGGGATTTACCTCTTCAAAAGACTAACGACTCCGCTGGGTAGTGTTAGTTGGAGTTATTCTTTCTTCTTTTGGTTGTTTTTGGCTTTTGATTGCTTTACTTGCTCTTCTGGTTCACCTCCTTTGGTGTCAAACCCCTATTCAACCCCCAGAAGACCTGATCTAGTCTCTCTTTGCAATTTTTCATTTTCTTCCCATAGTGAACTCAATTGGCGTGGTTTAGAGCTTGAAAGTCATGCCAAATAGCGCTTGTTTATAGTTATTCCCCCACGCCAATGCTATTTTGGCACAGCTTACAGCCAAACAGTCATGTCAACTCTGTTTGGTGTTAGGTTTTTCTTGCTTTTGGGCTCTCTGAGCTTGATTTCTGGTCCTGGTGTCAGTTTCCTAATTCATTGAGTGCCTTGCAGTCTCTGTTGACTGTGTTTGGCACTTATCCTCTCGTTGTTTTCCCTTTACTATCAGTTTTTAATTTTAGCCCTAGGGTTTCCAGGTGCTACAGTGTGTTGAGCCTCCCATGGGAGTTTTTGGTTCTTTCCTTTCTGGTCAGCTTCATTTTTTCTTCTTTGCATTTTTTTCGCTGGATTCCATTGTATCATTGCATCAATTGAGTGATTGTTCTCTCTTTAATTCAAGTTTCACTTTGTCTCATTCCAAGCCTAGATTACACAATTTGTGTGAGTGTTTTGGAGATTCTTCTTTCATTTTGAGGGATTTCTCCATCAGTTTGGGTCTTGATTGTGTGCGTTTGTATTGAGTGAACTAGTTTGTTTTAGCTCTCTCACTGTCATTTCTTGAACTGGTTTCTTCATTAGTTTTTTCATTCGTTTGGTGCATTTTCTCTAAAACATTGAAAAATACAAAAAAAAAAAATTGCATTTTGATTAGTTTAGTGAAAATTGAAATATTTTCCACATTATTAGTGTTATATAACTATAATAATTTTTTTTAGTTTCATTAGCTTTCATTAGAGACAGTAGTGGATGTTTTGTGATCATTTTTTTGTTATTTGAAAAGCTCTCTTTCCTCCCGTAGATAGCTCTTCATTGAAAAAAGTGATATTTTGTGGCATGTAGTGTGCATTTAGAGGATTTTTGAGATACAACATTCGATAGGGCCTGAAATTGAAACATAAATTGGTGATCAACTATAAAATTTATTCAATTAACCTAAGGCGACATTGAAACTTAACGAAATATCTATAGGTCTAGGTAGTGACCTGTTCTAGCTTCGTTAAACCTAGTACCTGTCATTTGCCATATGGCTTTAGACAACGCTAGTATGGACTTGTGCTCCCCATACCGTCATGTATATAAAGGGAGACCCCACTAGGTTTCTATTCTTTATCCGTAGGAAGCCAAGTCTACCGCGTTTTACCCATGATACACCAGACACAAAATTCAGGGAAATTACCTGCACGTACATCAAGTCCTTGGTTGAATTATCTTTCATTTTTAAACCAAGGTGTATATGGCAGTTCATGGATATCTGGCACACCCATCTGCCTAGATTACCAGAGTAGTCATTTTGATATTTTCTGATTCATTAAATTTGAAAATATCATCAAGCGCTTGTCCTTTCACGCTTGTTTCCAAATTGAAAGAGATAGAGTCATATTTTACTCGTTTCTAGACTCTTAAAACATGAAACGGTAAAATTTCAAGTTTCAATGTGGTAAAATTAATCACCTACGATCACACGCCCATTTAGAGATTGATTTTTTCAGCTTGTTGTTGTTTTCCTTGGTTTTTCCCATTTGTCTTTGTTTTAATCTCTTCCTCTTTTCATTACTGTCACAGTGGCGGAACCTTCAGTTTTGTCTACTAGTAGTCCTTACACAGATGATTCATCATAGGTCTCTTAGACCTCTGCTAAGCATCAACAACCTATTGAATCTGAGTTTCTTGACGGGGGATTGGTTATATCTGAGCTTCCCTTTGGTGAACCAGTTGACTTCAATTGGACATTGTCCAATGCTTGGTTTGGATTTGGAGTAGGGGAACACTTCCCTCCTCTTACATCGGGATCGCCTTTATTGGCTGCCATTATACCTCCTAGTCCTTGTCGTCTTTTAGAATATCTTTCTATAGGGTCAGATATGGACTCACCCAGTCCTCCTCCTAGTGAGGAAATTCCTACATCTGGTGAAGATTACCAGCTTTTTCTCGAGAACATCCCCGAATCCTCTGTCATGTCTTCACTTGGTCCTTCTCTTCTAGCTGGATATAGGTCTTTAAGTCAGGTCATGGCCACTATTGTCGCTATGGGAATTTCGACTCCATCCACGAGGCGGGTTATTCCCTCGTTAATAATTTCACCATCGACACCTCTCACGACATCTCCTTTCGTTACATTAGTACCTGTTAGACCTACTGTCTATGTGGTTGTGTCTACGCCTGCTGTCACTACTTAGTCAGCTAGGACCTCATCAGTTCCTGAAGACATTTACATAGCTTCTGCTATTCCTGAGAATAGTTCTCCTGAGGAGTATCGGTTGCCTTTAGAATCTTCAAACTTCAAGGTTGGTCAGTCCTCTCAAGATCTCAACTGTCCTTACTTTTCCCATTATGGACCAGATGGTACCTTGATTTATGTATTTCCATATCAATATGATGAGCAGGGAAACCCTCTTCGTTTTCCTATTCTTGAGGCTTATCACTATATTAACAGTTTTCTATTTGCCTAGGCTTGGCAACCTTCTAACCCACAAGGACAACCCTTCCAGGGTCAACCTTCAGCCTAGCCTAGTTATCTATATGACCCGCAAGGACAAACCTTACAGGGACAACCTTTGGGCCATCATGGATTGTTGTACAGTCCGCAAGGGCAGTCTTACAACCCTCAAGGTCAACCTCTGCAGCCTCACCCTGTGATCCAACGGGGCCAACCTCAAAGACCCACAGGGCAACCAAGGTATCTACCTAGGCCGTTGTACAGTCCTGCGGGGTAGACCCATCCTTGTCAACCATTGGTGCAACCTCAACAACCTCATCTTACAATTGGTCCAAATTTTGCACAACCAGGGCGATATTATGGTCCTATCACAGGCCAACCTGGTTATCAGGCGCCACCTGGCCCTCTCCTACCATTAGGCCAACCTGTTCAACCAAGGCAGCCTGCGTAGGCAGGTCAACCTGTTCAGCCAAGACAACCTGCATAACTAGTTAACCCTACTCAGCAGCCTATCTATTCTATGTCACAGTCGAACCCGCCTGTGCACCCAACTTATTAGGCTCAGCAAGGTCCCATTTCCTAGCAGCCCGTTCGACCCCAAGGCAGCTATTACCTTCAAGGTTAGTCTCAACCAGTTTACAACCCACCCCAATGTTCTAGTTATTACCTTCAATAGCTAGGCTATACTTATACTCCGCAGTCAAATCTATACACTGCTCAAACGGGGCCCACGTATAATCAGGGTCAGTACCCTGGTTATCAACTCCCGTACCCTAATTATCAGCAACTGTATCACCCAATTATACGGCTTATACCCCCTATGGTCAGAATCCTCTAGGACAGAACCAATGGGGGAAAGGTTATGCTCAATCAGGCTGGAGTACAGGTACAGGTCCTTATTGGGGACCTGGTATACCTTTTAATCCTCAGTTACCTTTCCTCACCATGTTGGAATTATCATATGTATCTAAATTGACGAATGATCTGATTCTTCATAATCCATATTGGCCTCTGGTTCCAAAAAAGGTACCTGGTGATTGTCCCAAATTTGAAGGAAAATCTGGAGAAGACCCCCAAGCACATGTCATGACCTACCATTTGTGGTGTTCTTCGAACTCTTGGGTGGATGACTTGATCCATCTATGTCTTTTCCAGTGCACTTTTACTAGCGTTGCTACTAAATGGTACATAGAACTACCCCGTGGTATTATTCAAGACTTTAATACTCTAGCTATGGCATTCCTGGCACATTTCCAGTTACCGGTTTGTTATGAAGCTGGGACACATCTCCTAAGTCACAAAGCCACTCATATTTCAAATGATATTCATGAGTGGAGATGTCGTCGTCGTTTGATCAAGTTTGACATTCCTGATCAGCTTCTAACTCACTGGTTCACTACCTCCTTCTCAACAGGATTGCACAAGACATTGCTATGGGGGCATGTGTGACCGAGGAACAAGCCATTTCTCGTGCCTAGTACCTTGATTTAGTGTACTCTCAGTCCGACACATTATATGATATCTTGACTGATGCCCCATGGCCTGGGACCTCTAAAGCACCACCTACCCCATCGGTTGATGGTGTTATTGGTTCTGTCTTTTAGACTTCTCATAAGTCTTCTAATGGGAAGTAGAAGTCGAATTCTTATAATAATTCTGCTCCTCCCACTACTCCAAATTCTGGTAAGACCGCGGAGGTCAATGCCATCCAGGCTAATCCTACAGATAAGACTTCCAAAGGAAAGAATAAGGGCAAAGGAAAATCCAAATATGATTCCCCGAAGCCAGAATCCTCCAAATCACGTGCTAATGATGGTTCGCAACAAAAACCAAAGTACCCTTGCCTGATATGTGATGAAGACCACTACACCAAAGATTTTCCCCGACGATCTGAGGTTAGTAAACTTCTTAAGGGCTCTAAGGGAACTCCGACAGTTCTTAAGGAACCTTTTCCATCTCAGCAGACCCAGATGGTCGAGTAGCCTTCACCATATGCACTGTTTGGGTCTCAATTTTTCATGATGAATGGTGTTGCACCTGTTTCTATTGCCACTCGTTCGAAGGATTATGCCACATCATGCCAGGAAGCCAGGAAGGAAGTCATTGATGGCCCACCTCCCCCACCTACCTCTGGTCCTTTAGAAATCGAGAAGCCCAGCTCTGAACCCATCATATGACCACCTTACAAAGGTGTTCTTCGAAAGTCTTCCTCTAATCCAAATGCCCGTGCTGCTCAGCACTACCACATTGTTGAGGATTTGGCATAGGTGCCCTCCGCAATTTCTGCGTTGGAAGTTCTTCAAAGTTTCCCATCTCAGCGAAAATCTTTGTTATCTGCCATCGGCGGAATTGATCCTGTCGATTATAGTCTTCTCACCTTCGATCTAGAGAATTCCGTCCCTCTACTTCTGCATCAGATCGCCCTTGTTATACAAGTCAGTATCAACGGCCTCAATATTCACTGATCCATTGTGGACGAAGGTGCGTCTACCTGTGTTATGTCATCTGCTTTTTGGAAAGCCATCGGCTCTCCAACCCTCACTTCATCTCCCAATGCCCTTGAGGCATTCGATGGTAGGGAATCAAAACCCTTGGGTGTTCTCGCGAGTCTACTGATCACATTACAAGATAAAACAATCAATGTTTAAGTGGAAGTTGTTGATGCTAAACTCAACTATAATCTTCTACTCAGTTGCAGTTGGACCCACGCCATGCTATGCATTCCATCCACCCTCTTTCGACTATTAAAGTTTCCACATGAGGGCAAGATTATTACTGTTGATCAGTTGCCTTTCTTTACCTCCTCCTTCGCGAATAATGTGCCATATGTGGATCAAATTCCCAATCCCCTAGACAGTGTAGGACCTGGTCTTTTCAAGGACCCCTTTCTCATGGGTATTTTTATCATGCCACCACAAAATACTGTTCAATTCAACATGATCTCCAGGTTAGATGACCCGTGGATCATCCCTTCTCTTGAACAGGTTACCTCTTTTAGAGAATCGATGCCTCTAACTCCAGTTGAAATCAATTATTGCGATATCGTTGCCACATCAGATCGTCCTCCTACTGAAAATGCTCCTTTGAGCATGGCTCTTGATGTTTATTCTCAATCACCTTGGCTCGACACTACAGATTTGCCCGATTCTTTGAGAGAAGTATTTTTGTCTGACGAAGCTATCATGGAGACTATATCTCTCGAAGATCTGCCATGGAGTGATGGACATCATCGTTCCTCATTCATGCCCGGCCTGGAAGCGCTTTGCATCTCAGGTTCCCTCTCCGCCTCTCCAAACGCCAATATTGACTCATGAGGTACTTTCAGAAGGAAAAATGAGTAATATCACCCAAACAATGCCTATCGACATCTCCGTTAAACTGAGGGTCGCCGAGAACATTCACGTGGGAGCCACTTGTTCTCCCAAAGTGATTCAAGTGTACACTAGCCTTTTCTGCAAATTTTGAGATGTTTTCGCATGGTATTATGAAGAGATGCCTAGGATCGAGCCTAGTATCGTAGTGCACGAAATTCTCACCTATCCTGGTGCAAAGCCTGTGCACCAATGCCTACACCCAGTGCATCCTTGAAAATCCGCTGCTATAAAAGCAGAAGCTGAGAAACTTCCTAAAGCGGGCTTCATATATCCCATCCCCCTAACAGAATGGGTTTCCAATATTGTCCTTGCAGATAATAAGAAGGGCACAATTCGAGTTTGTGTTGATTACCGAGATATCAATCAGGCTTTCCCTAAGGAAAATTATCCCACTCCTTTTATAGACCAGATCATCGATGATTGTACGGGGAGTGAGATCTATTCCCTTATGGATGGCTTTTTGGGTTATAATCAAATTAATATCCTTCCATCCGATCAACATAAGATTGCCTTCATCTGTCCATGGGACACATTTTCCTATAAGAAACTCTCGTTCGACTTAAGAAACGTTGGAGCTACCTTCCAGTGTGCCATGTTCTATGCCTTTCACAACATACATAACATTGTTTAGCCGTATCTGGATGACTTGCCAGCTCATTCAGCTCGGCGCAAAGACCATCCAAAACATCTCCGCCATATTTTTCTCCGCTGCAGACGTTACAACATCAGGCTTAATCCTCACAAGTGCATCTTCTGTGTTGACTCTGGTCATCTTTCGGGATTCATTGTCTCTAAAGATGGAATTCACCTGGAACCTCTCAAGGTCGAGGCCATTGTTAATCTCCCATCCCCATCCTTGTTGTATAAACTTCAAAGTCTTCAGGGGAAAGTGAATTTCTTATGTCGCTTTATCCCAAACTATGCAGAAGTGGCCAAAGGGTTTACATGACTTCTAAAATAGGGTGTTCCCTTCCATTGGGATGATATTTCTCAGCAATCGTCTGATAAACTTAAGACGTTTCTTGTCAACGCTCCATTAATATGTCCTCCTAACTATCATCGCGACTTTACCCTCTATTTGACTACCGCATTCAGCACAATTTCCATGGGTCTGGTACATGATGACAATGATGGAAATGAACATGTGCTTTATTATCTATCTTGGAATCTCCTTGAAACTGAAACACGTCATGCCCATGTCGAGAAGTTGGCACTTGCCGCGGTCCAGGCCATTCAGCGGTTTCGCCATTACATCCTGTTGCACACGGTAACCATGATTTCTGACTGCAACCCCATGACTTACATTTTTTCTCGACAATTGCTGGGGGGGAAGTACTCCAAATGGATTGTGATCCTTCAGGAGTTTTATTTGGAGTTTACCCCTGCCAAATCAAAGAAGTCACTGGTTTTTTCTGATCTTATATTCTCTTTCCCTATCGAATTTGTTCCATCTCAGTCTGAGGATCATATCCCGGTTGAAACTCTCTTTCTAATCAGCACTCTCGATCCATGGTATAGCAACATCATCGTTCACCTTCAGACATCTACCTTCCAGTTCGAGTTGACGAAGGATGCTCGAGGTCGCGTTCGGCATCAATTGCAACCAGATCGTATTGTCGGAGATACCTTATATCATGTCGGAGTCTATTCTATGCTCCACCAATGTTTGACCTTGGAAGAGGCTGAGAAAGTACTAAATGACTGTCACAGTGGTGCCTGTGGTGGTCACAAGTCCGAGTATGCTACCACCCAGAATATTTTGCGTGTGAGTTACTTCTGGCCATCTATATTTAAAGACTGTATTGTTGTAGTAATAAAGTGTCATGCATGCCAGATCTTCCAACATAATATGTGTGTGCCACCCCTCCCTTTACATCATGTCATTACCGTAGGCCCTTTTTCCAAATCGGGCATTGATTTTATGACATGTAACCCTCACTTAGCCGGGGGGCATTCTTATATCATCATTGCCGTAGATTACTTCACCAAGTGGGCCAAAGCGATGCCTACATTGGCTGCAGATGGTAAGACAACCACTCAATTCATTTTCAACCATGTGATCACACGTTTCGGTGTTCCTCAAGCCATCATCACTGATCATGGCACTCATTTTCGGGACTACATGATGGCAGAGCTAACATCAAAGTTGGGCTTGCGTCACGACATCTCGACGCCATACTACCCTCAGGAAAATGGCTAGGTTGAGGCCGTGAACAAGGTTCTTGTCATGATGCTTCAACGAACAATTGGTATAAACAAATCCAATTGGCATCTCCAATTATTCTCAGCTCTCTGGGCCTACCAAATGTCAGTGAAGAGCATAACCGGATTCACACCTTTCCAGTTGGTGTATGGTCTGGAAGATACTCTTCTAGTTGAATGTGAGATCCCTTCACTAAAGTTGGCTATGGAATTACTGCCCCACACTTATCCGGAGGAAGAACGTCTCCTATATCTGGAATGACTGGACGAAACTCGCCGCTTCGCTACTTTTTTTATCGAGGCACATAAAAAGCGAGTTAAAAATCATTTTGATCAAATAGTTTCTCCACGTTCTTTTATCGAAGGGGACCTCGTCCTCTTGTATGATCAAGCACATGATAAGCTTAGGGCAGGTAAATTCTAGCCCATGTGGCATGGGCCCTATATCGTTAAACGAGTATTAAAAAATGGGGCGTATGAGCTAATCGATTATGAAGGTCTTCCTTTGGTGCAGCCCAGAAATGGGTTGTACCTGAAGAAGTATTATGCTTGAATCATTCTTGTGTAGTGTATGTACATAGGTGATTTCTAAATTTTTGTGCATGTGCGGTGTGGTGTGCTTTGTAAGCATTTTGCTACTGATTAGGTCTTCCTGATTGTGCAGATGTCTATTACTCTTTATGTCAGTTTCGCGGATGGTGCCTCCCACAGTACCAGGAATCTGTCTTCGGCAGCCTGGGTAATCTACAATCCTACTGGTGAGTTATTTAATTTACAAGGTGTTTTTCTAGGGCTTGTTACAAATAGTTTCGTAGAATATAGTGTTGTTTTGGAATTATTGAACGAGGCTGTTAACCTCGGTATTCATGCATTACTTGTATATCTGGACTCACAGCTTGTAGTGTTACAGCTCAATGGTCACTATTCAGTTAGAAACCCATCCATTTTGAGACTGTATCTACGTATTTGTTTACTGGAAAGAAATTTTGATTACATCACATATCAGCATATACCCAGACACATGAATGCATTAATAGATGCAGTAGATAACATGGTATTAGATAGACATTTATGCAACTTGTAAAAAAGAAAAAAAAAATCATCATATGTGAAAAAGAACCATACGGAAATATATATATATATATATATATATATATATATATATATATATATATATATATATATATATATGTCAAATTTTGTAGTGTGTGCATCATATAGAATCCAAAAATATACATGTCTATTTTAGTTACATCTGAAGACAACATGTCTCTCAAAAATATGGATATGAAAATGCTAGGCGACTAATCAACATGGTGCTCATGGTAGCATGTTACTTCCTGCACCAATCGCCTCAGTAAGTGATGAAGGCGACTAGGAACCCCTATGGTGTGCCTCTGATAAGCCATAGGGACATCTGCTAGGTGAGCATAGTCAGGAATCCCATGGGCGATTCCCTCCAGGTTCTGAACCAGCTTGTTCCCCTCGCCCCCCTCACCTTGAGGGTCATGGGAAAGAGGGGTCGACATCCTGGCAGGCCTCTCTGGGCCAAAATCTGCATACATATAGGATCAATTGTTAGAACATGCATGTATACCCAAAAAAATAAAAAAATTCATAAAATCAAAAAGAGTCTTACCCAGCTCCTCATCCCAGTCCTCTCCTTCCGGGAGCGGAAGGTCTGGGTCTCTTGTGAAATCAGTACTAGCATAGGGCTAGTCCTCTACGATGATCAACTATCACCGAAGCCATCCAAAGAGCTCGGGTTGCCATGTAATTTTTCGGCCTGTCAAACCAGGAGGTAACTCCTCAAAATCAGAATGTGTATTAGCTGAAGGATGCACATGGATTTATACATGGAGGTGAGGCTATTGGGATTCATCTCCCAATGACTCTTGGCCTTCCTTATTTCCTAATATTAATTAATATACAATATTAAATATGCACACCCATCCATAGGATTAGGTGTCAACATTCCCCCTTTAATCCGAAGGGATGTTGGTGAGTCCAAGCATCGATCTGAACTTTTCAAACTTTTCTCTTCCAAGTGCTTTGGTGAAGATGTCAGCAGTTTGCTCATTTGTGGAACAATGATGTAGATGGATGGTTTTGGCCTGAACATGATGTCGAATTAGATGGTACTTTGTATTTATGTGCTTTGTTCGATCATGGAACTTTGGGTTCTTGGCCAACTTTATTGCAGAAGTGTTGTCGATCATGAGTGGAGTGGAATACATTTGTTTAATCTGCAAATATTACATGATCTTCGGGAGCCACACAATTTCTTTTGTTGCTTCAGCTACTGCCACATATTTTTCCTCGATCGTGGAATCTGCTGGAACTGACTCTTTGCGTGATCTCCATGAGACAGCTCCTAATCCAAGACTCATGGTGTAACCTGTAGTAGACACCCTTGTTTCTTTTTCGCCATCAAAGTCTGAATCAGAGTATCCGATCAAGCTGAAGTCGCCTACCTGTGTATATTTGAGTCCAAATTCTTGAGTCCCTTTCAAGTACCTTAGCACTCTTTTTGCAGCAGACCAATGTCCTTCACAAGGTTTTTGCATGAACTTTGAGAGGATTCCAACAGCAAATGAAATGTCAGGTCTGGTGGTGGTCATGTAGATAAGACTTCAAATTCCTTCCCTTAAATAGATGTGAGCTTCAAGTTTTGTTCCATTGGAGTGGTTAAGGGATTACAGTCATCCATGCCAAATTTGTTCAAGAGCTCTCCAATGTACTTCTTTTGAGAAAGAAATATGAATTTTGGATGTTGAATTACTTCAATACCCAAATAGTAATGAACATGACCCAAATCAATCATTTCAAAACCTTTCTTAAACTCTTTCTTCATGGATGCAATATATCTCTCATTGTTTCCTATTATCAAAAGATCATCTACATATACCACAAGATATACAACTGTTTTTCCAACTTTCTTAACAAACAAAGCTACATCATCAAGATCAAAATGTTTGAATTGAAGTTTCAGAAGATGCTCGATCAATTTCTCATACCAGGCTCATGGTGCTTGCTTGAGGCCATACAAGGATTTTACAAGTTTGCAAACTTTGTGTTCTTGACCCTTTATCACAAATCCTTCTGGCTGGGACATATAAACTTTCTCCTTTAGATCTCCATTCAAGAAGGCTGTTTTTACATCCATCTGATGGAATTTCCATCCATTCTGAGCTGCTAAGGAAAACAGATTCCGGATGGTGGTCCATTTTACTGTGGGAGAAAAAGTTTCTTCATAATCAACTCCTTCTTTTTGTGCGAATCCTTTTGCCACAAGCCTGGCCTTGTGCTTTTCAAGTGAGCCATTTGCTTTGTACTTGTTCTTGTAGACCCACTTACAGCCAATTGGTTTCGTTCCCAAAGGCGGATCAACCAGCTTCCAAGTGCCATTATTTATCAAGGCATCATACTCCTTCTGCATCGCTTCTTTCCATTCATCATGAGAAGTGGCTTCTTTGAAGGAAGTTGGTTCATGATCTGTAGACAAACTCAATTCACAGTTATAAGCAATATCCATATCAACAGGAGAATCAGAATTATCTACATCGCCTTCGATTTGTTGAGTGGAACTTCTTGTTCCTATTTTTCCAACCTCATCAGGATGAACATTCTCCAGTGTCTTTGTCAGCCATTTGGGAGGACCTTTCTGAGATGGCCCAGGCTGGTCATTTGACTGAGTTGGGATTGATTCAAGATTCAATCTCCCAATTATGTCAATCACATCATCCAATGTGTCATCCGTGGTTGTTTCTTCATGTGGGGGTGAGAGTGCTTCAGAATATAATTCCACAGTTTGATTCAATATTGGAATCCCCCCTTCAAGATGTGGAATCACATTATCAAATTCTTGGAAAGAATTTGCATGTGTGAATCTATCCAGGCAATCAAGTTGCTGCTCAACAACCTTGTCACTCTTGGTATCACAAAATTCTTATTTGCTTCATCATAGAGATGATATCCTTTGGAGGTATTGGAGTACCCCAAGAAGATACATTTTCTGCTTCTAGCACCAAGTTTGTTCCTTTGACCCTTGGGTATCAAGGCATAACAGGTGGACCCAAAGACCCTGAAATGCTTTATCGAAGGAATGTGGCCATGCCACATTTCAAAAGGAGTTTTGTTTCTAATTGAACTTGAAGGACATCAATTCTTTATGTAAACAGCACATAGAGCTGCATCAGCCCAAAACATCAATTTTACATTCTTGAAAAATAACATGGAGCGGACCATATTTAAAATAGTTTTGTTCATTCTTTCAGCTACACTATTCTGTTGTGGATTATATGGCACAGTTATTTGATGTTTGATTCCATGTTGACGAAGATAATTTTCAAATTCGTTTGAAGTGTATTCTTTTCCATTATCAGTACGTAGAGAGCCAATATGTGTTTGTGCATCATTTTCAATCCATGCATGAAAATTCTTGAAAGTTTGAAAAGCATCAGACTTATTCTTGAGTAAGTAAATCCAACACATTCTGGTGTAGTCATCAATAAATGTCATCATGTATTTGTTTCCATTTGCAGAAGCAATAGGCATAGGGCCACATAAATCTGAATGAACAAGTTCAAGTTTTCTATGTGCTTTGGAGTGTGAATCATGAAATGGCTGTTTGCTATGCTTTCCTAGAATACAAGCATCACATTCCTTAGGTTTTCTAGGAATTGTAGGTAGTCCATCAACACCATTTTTCTTCAAAAAACGAAGGCTGTCATAGTTTAAGTGTCCAAATCTAGCATGCCATAAAAGACTTGATGGAAATGTACCTTCATCATGATGTGAACTGAATGCAAAGTTTTGAGCATGAGCAGATGAACCTTTCAGCTTCAAGAGTCTCCCTTCTTCTATTCCCTCCATGAAAAGTGAGTGATCTAATGCTTTTTTGACCTCTGCCTTGCCATCAAACAAGTGAATTGAGTGTCCTTGCTGCCGGATTTCGACCAGGGACAACAAGTTTCTCTTCAACTCCAGGAGGTATAGAACGTCATGTAGGATATGACCAAGAAGACCAGGCAGTTTAAGAATGAATGTGCCAAGCCCTGATGGCTTGAGTTTGGATTTATCTGCGAAATATACTGCTCCATCAACTTTTTCAGTGAATTTTTCAAAAAAATCTTTTCTAAATGTCAAGTGACATGTTGCTCCTAAATCTAGCAACCAATCATCTCTCCATGAAGTAAATGAAACATCAAATATGTTTTCAGTTACTCCATTGTTACAATGTGCTAGAACAGAATGAGCTGATTCAGCTGGTTTACCTTTGTCTTTGTCACTAGTTTTACCTTTGTCTTGATTTGTTTGCTGTTGAGCTTTAGATTGGCTGCCCCACTTTTCTCTGAAGTTTCTTCTTCGTCTTCTGCCTTCTCTTCCTCTGGATGGACCTGAAGCATGTCTCTTTTCTCTCTGTGCCAAGTAGGCAGTCTCTTTAGAAGATGAAGGGACTGTCATCTTCTTTTGAAGGAGGAGAGAAAAAAAAAACTTTGCTGGAGATAGAAAAATAAAAAAAAATAAAAAAAATAAAAAAAATAAAAAAATTCTGAAGAGGAAAAATTTCTGCTATAAAAACTTTCAACTCTTGAAATCTGCTCAATTAAAGGGGCAAAAAATCTTGCTGGAAAAATACTCTGAGTTTTAAAAAAACTCTTTGCTGGAAACTAAATTATGCACAAAAACTCTTGCTAAAGACTGAATTTAAATGGACAAAAAACTCTTTGCTAAGAGACTGAATTCTGCACCAAATATATATATATATATATATATATATATATATATTGTTTGGGTAAAAATGCATTATATGGTTGGGGAGGGGCGGTATAATGTGAATTGGAATGGTATTAAGGGCGAAAATGGTATATATGGAATGAAAGTGTTAAATATAACGAACAATGTTTCACAATACAATGGACAACGTTTCACAATACAACGCATTTCATGTAATCAATACAACGCATACCATGTAATCACAATATAATGGACAACGTTTCACAATACAACGCATACCATGTAATCAATAAAAATAGCGTATTGAATATGTGAGAATGGTATTTAAAATTGGAAAGGGCATAATATCATATGACTGCACGGTATAGTATATGGAGGGCGTAATATAGTTGTATGCGGAGTGTGGAGCAGGTTTAATATCATATGACTGCGCGATTTTAAAATTTGGGAGGGGCATTGTATTAAATATGAATACAAGCAAATGGACAACGTGTGTATGAATGTATGAAAGCGCTGTATATGGAGGGCGTAATACAGTTCACAGCGTGTGGATGAATGTATTGACAACGCTGTATATGGAGGGCGTTGGATTTTTAAATGACAGAATCATATGACAGACCAGTGTATATGGTATTGAACGTATATGGTATATGGTGTGAGCTGCATAAAATAAGACAGTGCTGGATTATAGACAGTGAGGGCGCTGGATTATAGACAGTGAGGGCCTTGTATAGACAGTGAGGGCGTTGTATAGACAGTGAGGGTGAAGGAGAAGGGAAGGCGTTGGGTAGGTGAAGAATTGTAGGGAGAGAGTTACAAATAAACTGAAATGACAGTGTGCAGGTGATGAGTTGCAGAGTGGCAGGGGAGCCTGCAATTTGCAGTGTCTTCAGGAGTTGCAGGAGCTGGAGCTGCACATGTCAGGGCTCTATAGAGAAAAAAAATGCAGAATAACAGTCTAGCAATTAAGAGCAGCAAAAACTATTAATAAAAATGACTGAGAAAAGGAGAGGGAGTTACACCACAGGCAGAAATTCCAATAGTGGAGCTGGCTTTGATACCATGTCAAACCAGGAGGTAACTCCTCAAAATCAGAATGTGTATTAGCTGACGGATGCACATGGATTTATACATGGAGGTGAGGCTATTGGGATTCATCTCCCAATGACTCTTGGCCTTCCTGATTTCCTAATATTAATTAATATACAATATTAAATATGCAAACCCATCCATAGGATTAGGTGTCAACACGGCCCCCTCCTACTGTGGGCATCAATGCTTCCCATCGAGCCATTTGTGGCTCTCTTAAAGGTGGATCTGTGACTATTGCCCCCTGGCCCTGGAAGATAGATAAACATTCTAGGATGAACGATACCAAGATTGACCCGTACCCAAACTATTTCAGTTTCTCCTTTTTACACTTAGTCAATTTCCATTTGATATTCATGGTTACGGCTGTATCCTAATAAAATAATGTCTGGTTCATACATTTTGACGCCAAGAGGAGATGCATTTTGGTAGCCTGATACGGTGCTTGCGACCCCGCAGCCCACGTTATAGTATGTAGCACCACTCTGAGTGCTAGATTGGGAACAATGTGAATGTCAAATTTTCTGCTACTTGATCTTGTTTGTTCCCCTAGGCACACTCTCTCCATAACCATTGACATCATTTTTCCAGAAGGGCTAGTGCCTGTCACGATCAGAACTAGACCTCTACGAGGAAATCTAGTGATGAAGTAAACATCAGACACTTCGAGTTCAAGCACTTGATATCAAAGCCTAAAATTATCTTCATTCTCATCCCAAATACTTATCAAGTATTGTAACAATTCAGGTTGGCCCTGAGACATGGTGTCAAGAATAATTTCTTTAATTCACAATCTCGAAGAGCATTTATGCATTGCTCATTCCCCATTTCCATTTCGTCCTCTTCACTGTGCTCCCTTTATTTCCATTCGATCACCATCGTGGCTTTATATCTACATAAAATTGGTCATAAGCACATCATTAGATCCATTGGGCATTTAAAAATCCAATTTATTGGTTCATTTTTTGTGAAAATTGAGCGGAAAATGAGGTTGCGCAGTTGGCGCAACTGTTTTGCTGACAATCGCGCCAGATGGTGCGACCCTTTGCAAAAAGAGCTCAATTGGCGTAGGTCTATGCCTCATACCTGCGCCAACCTTGGGAGCCCTAAATTTGCAAATCCTCCCCTCAGGGATGCTAAATCACGATGGAAAACTATGAAATATGCATTAAAACATATCTAATGGAAACGCCTCTTACCTAGAAAAGACAAGATTTAGAATGATGCGCCAGATCGTCCACAATCGTCACCATAAGATCACAAGGAAAAACTCACTATTGCTTTGCACAAGAGGTAAAAAGTAAAAAGTAAATATGTTTGTACTATTTGGTCATATTTATAACTTTTCGAAATCAAATTAGGTTTTGGAGCTTATTTTTCTGATATTTTATCATATTTTGTTGAAAAATGGGTTTTACGCTTGCTTTTTGTGCAGTGATAGGTTTTCACACGACTAAGATTACGACATGAGTTGTATTTTGTACTTTTTCAGACTCCCTAAAAACACGAAAAAGTAACTACTGGAGTCATCTTTCATCTCTTTTCTGATTCTCTAAAAATTAAAATATTGCCGAGTCGCTTGTCGTTTTGAGCTCATTAAATTGGCTGCAAAATGACATCTACCCAGTATACGTTTACCCCTTTTTCGGGTTGGGATATATTATTTATGAAAAAGGAATACCCTACCCTTTGCAACTAGGAGGTTCTCTCAGATATAGTTTTCTACCTTTTCGGATCTGAGGGACTATCTACGAAAAGGGATTGTTGGAGTTTTCTTTTCTACTGTCTTTTCAAACTCTCTAAACATGAAAAGACATTGAGTTCCTCCTTTGTTAGACTTATTCAAACCTGATGACATCGGACTCCATCATTATGACATTACTCTAGTTCCTCCTTCCTAGGGCTCGTTAAATGTACTAGGTTGGATTTGTCCAAAGGACAAACTTATATCACAAGCATATACTATCCCCTTCAAGCTTGTTTCCAAAAATAATTGGGGTACTCACCAGAAATGGTGGGGAAAATTGGAACCAGCATCACCATCGTGTCGACAGTATGTTGCTCTTGAACATGGCACTTGTCTACATTTGTGTCGGGTTGGGGACATCTCATCTCGTTATTTGCTTGCCTCCATGGTTTTGGGTAATCCATTTTGACCACTCATCTGCTCTTCGCCACGTCATCATGACCTAAGATCCTTTTATGTCAAATACTACCAAATCCACTGTCATGCCACCGATATGTTCAAGAGAAGTTGGGCTCTACAGTTCTCAACCTCCCTCTGATTCTCTACTGATCCTAATTCACAAAAAGCATGTTCGTCTGTCTCGCATCGATGATGTGGGAAACACTATGACCTACCTTCTATCAAGGTCACTTCCTATCAACTTCAGCTCATTATCCAGGAAGCTGATCTAGAGAATCATTTCTGGTACCTTGTAGCCTGCATGCCTTAATGGCAGGTTCTTCACATTCGACGCAAGGTTTTCATTATTTCCCTTCGATCGGATGATTCTGTGGGTGTTCGACTTTAGCTCACTGTTCACATTCTGAGGATTGTACCTATAGTACCTTGAGGGCCATCTTCATTTTTGGTGGTTCCTCTCACGTCTATTAATGGCTTTCATTATGGGCTGGTAATCACACGATGTTCTTGCATGTTAGACCTCAGCTCACTTATTCACATGCTTGGACTTGTACTCTGTTCTGGTCAAGATGGAGCACAAGACCCTGGATTTTGTATGATGAAATCTAGGCTGTGGATTCTTTGTGGATTATCATGATTAGTTACATGACTCATTTGATTGGATGGTTGCGACCATACCTGAGTCTGCTTGTTGATCCTTCTTTACTGGATGGTTGCGTCCATACCTTGGATCCCGGTTATTGTACACTATATTTTACACTATATTATGGATGGCTGCACCCATATCACATATCATGTATTTGAGATATCAGTTGTAATTGTATTCACAGGTTTTCCGATGGCAGTGTTTTCAGTTGGGCACGTTCTCATAAAGAATTTCACCCCTCCCTCTCTCTTGTGCCTCATGCTTTAGGGGGCATCTGTTACACAATATTTTGTCATCATCCCTGCAATCCCTCCTCCCACACATTGGAGGTCTATTCCCATGACCTGTGAGCAGTGACATGACCAGAAACCACCTTCATGGCTACCCCTTGCGAAAAACATTCCCCTGAAGAACATTTCCTCTAAAAAATCCTAAAAACAAATGTTTTAGCCTTGGAACGACTATCCAGTTTAGCCCTTGCTCCAATGGGGGAAATCCACCACAGAGGGTGCACCAACTGGCACACTGTCTCTGTGTTTCACTCGTGCCAAGCTTAATAAGGGATGTTTTTAAAAAATAAATGGTGGAATTTTGGTTTCAACAAACTCTTGAATGAATCATCAGAAGGAGTTGAGTGGTTTGGCTTCGGATCTCCATGTATAGGAAGTGTTTTTCCACCTATCATGGAAGCTTCCTTAGAGATAGGGCATATCCCATGATTATAGGGATCCCAACTCCCTCTCCTCCATCTATAAAAGCTTGCCTTCTCCATTAGGAAGCTAGCTGAACTTGTAGGAAGGAAACTATAGCCAAGCAACCCTTGAGAGCCAAGCCGAAGAGAGAGAGCTTTGTCCAGATTCCTGACAGGCTTTATTGAGACACACTCCACTATTAGCTCCGTCGAAGGAAGATCATAGTGTCATAGCATATGGTTGTAATATCCTTTTGGTTATTTATAATATAAGCAACTTTGATTATGGTTCCATTCATGTGTTCATTTCTTTATGAAATGCGATGAATTATATCTTCTCTGACTGATATATGATTACATGCTTTACATTTTACATTGTGTTGTTGTTTCCTTGCATGTGTAAAGGTGTCTAGAAATGTCGAACGGAACGATCGTGATCTATCAAGCGAGGGATGGGAAACATCATATTTTATTCAATGACAACTGCGTGGGATTTGAGGTAGGATACTCATCACATCTTTGTCTTTTTGTAGCTAGGAACCAACGTCATTGCGTGACTTGATTGTTGCTAGACCCAATCTAGGCTAGTAGGGATTTCATTTGCCCATAGAGGGGATTTACCTCTTCAACACCTACATACCCTAGGCATCCTTTTTTGCATAAAATTTATTCCTTGAGATTGTTTTTATCATAGAAAGTGCATTATAAAACCTAGATATCATTTGTAGAAGCTCTAAAGGTCTTAAGATTTCCCTTGTTACAGAGATTACAGATTTTTTAATTGAATGAGTTTGAATCCTTTTTGAATACAGAAGATAGATAACCCCTGTTTTATTAAATCCTTCTGAAAACTGCCATAAATTTTCAAAGGTGCTCCTACAGGCCTGAAATTAGTGTTCTGAGGACAAAAGAGTAATAAATTTGATAAATCAAGTAAAGAAATGGCTTCCAAAAACATTCTAGCAACCAATCCTCTACAACCCCATGTTGTAGATGTAGAGCACATTCCCCTGGCTAATACAAACATTTATATTACTGATACAATGACATAATTAAACCTTCTTGAGCTCCGTTGTTGGAGCCGAGAAAAATCCATAGATCAGGTTGATGAAGTGTTCATCTGGGACTGTAATTTACCAAAATATGTTGTTCCTCATACTTACTAATGCCCATAAGTAATCAAACTTTGTCAATCATGCTACTTCCCAGATCAGAGAGCCATTGTAAAGCCTGAAAAAGAAGTCTTGTTTACCATTACAACAATTTCAATCAATCAAATTCTTTAGATACAACCTGGAACAGATGAAGTTCCTTTTTCCATTGAAGCCTGCACTCCATTATACTTGAATCTAGACTTTCCCAAAAGGTTCCAGTCTTTTGAGAACTTCATGCCTTCTTACGTAGAAATTCCCAATTTTAATCCTCCATACTCTTCTGACTTTTTTTTTGAAATTACAAGACATATCTTTTTCATGTTGTCTTTCATTCTTGGCTATTTTAGAGATGAACATGTTGATGTTGTAGTGTTAGGTTTTCTATCTACTTTCACACCTAGTCAGCCTCCTGCTCCCATTTTTAACTTTTCCCAATATATTGCTGACAGTATCCATGAGAAATTGGTAAAAATGCCCTTTGAAGGTGTTTTGAGGTACTCCTCATTCCTATTTCACATGTTCCTATAATTTCAGTCTGAGAAATTCAATATAAATCTTCAAAAGTTTTATGTGGAAGGAAATCCTCAATCATTTATCTTTTTTACATCCTTGATAAGGAAAGATTCCAATGAGTTCACCTATACATATTTTATAGATTCCTTCATCCATCCCATAGTTAATTTGTTGAACAAAAGTATACAACCTAGAATTAATAATGAAATCAAGAAGGTCCTGCAATTTTCTGAGCATAATAGGACAAGTGATTGGTACTTGTACCAAAAACATAAAAAATAAGAGTTTATGGATAAATTCTTATCCCTTATAAACTACCCAAATATCTCCCTAGGAGGTTGTTTTCCCTAGAATACATAAGGCAGATTCTAAATTCGAATGCAGTTAATTTCTTAATAGAAAAGAAGAAAACACAATTCAAGTTGAAAAACTAGGTTGGCCCTTTTATCTGTAATAATAGAGAGGCAGGTGCAGAGGTTGAAAAAAATTTGCAAGAGTTCAAGTTCAGTCACAGTTTCCTATGGTATTATGATCCCTTTGGTGTTATTAGTGAAATGAGAGTTAAATGAAAATTAAATCCTTATGTACATGAAAAGAAGCTAGAGATTGAGAAATTCTCAAACCAATCTAAATGGTTAGAGAACACATTGGTAGAGGCAAAGAAGCAAAGTGATACTAGTCAAACTTTGCAAACTCCAGCCTAAGAAGACAGAAATGTAAGGAGAATTAGAGAGGAAGTCCCTTATACTACAAAGTACAACAGAGACTACATTAAAATTTAGATACAGTAAAAAGCCAAAGATAAAACTTACTAATAAAGAAGTAGAAAAAGTAAAGGTGATTGATATAGAAATAGCAGAAAAAGACAATGCACCTCCTACAATAATTGAAGAGGAACAATAGCCCACAACTTCGAAGACACATTTAATTTAGAAACAACATAGTATTGAAGTTTCTTCATCTAAGAAAACAGCAGAAAAGGACATGGATATCAAAGAAATATACAAAGAAATCAAAGCCAGAAATGAAGAAATTAAAATAGAAATATATTCTCAATATCTGAAACAAACTCATGGCATCCAGAATAGGCTACTTTCTGCCTTTGAATATAAGAATAAAACTATGCAGATGTCATTTCTTCAACCTACAGTTCAGACTCCTAAGTCATCCTCAGGTTACAAAAAGATATATTTTGAAGTCCCAGTCCAGGATATTCATCCTATGGATCAAATTTAATTTCATAATCAGGTAGGGGATATGATTTATTCTACAATGACCACCAAGGCCATGAGTGCACAGAAACTGCAAAACACTCTGGTAAATGTTTGATATCAACTCAAATTGGAGAAAGTATCTTCACAGGAAAAATACACTAGAATCAAATCCTTGGAAGAGCTAGTAATTGAAGTAAGATATGATCCTCAAAATTTAAAATTTGCAGAAGAATTGATTAAGAAGAAAAATGCAGGCATTCCTGCATTAAATAAACAACTAAAGTTGCCCCCTACAAAACATCCTCAAGCCAAGAAAGTCTTACAGGATACCAATTAGAAAGATGAGATGATGAATCTCATTTTACAGTTAACAGCTCAGATAAAGGAAATGGAAATTGAAATGGAAAAATTGGTCGAGGAGAAATAAGCCAACAAAGGAGAGGAAGTTCTTGCGATTGTAATACCTATAGTCACAACAGTTGTACCTTCTACTTTGGCACAATTACTAGCTCCTAGTGTCCCAATGGCCACAACACTTCCAACTACTTCATCTACAAATTCAACCACAAAATCTTCTACAACAGCAGCACAGCATTTAGATGAAGCAAGAAAACTATTAAAATCCATGAAAGGCATGTCTATTCAGACCAATGAGATAAACATGCTAAAATAATATCTCTAAAATTTTGAAGATGCAAAGAAACTTGCTCAAATAAATGCTACAAATGAAGAACAAAAATCTCACAGATTGAATGAGCAACTGAAAAAGTTATAAAATGAACTAACACTGAAGGAAACAATGGCACATGTCAAGCAGCAACTATATTGAAATATCATTGAAGCAGTCAATGGTATTTTTCCATCTATACAGGTCATATATGAGTAGAGAGACTTAGTGAAATCAACAAGAGAAACAATTCAAAAGATAAAGGAAGTGCTTGGTAAGAAACCTGAAGAAGCTCCAGAAATCATCAAGTTTCTTAATTCCAAAAATAGATAAGAGCTGAAATAAATTGGAATTAATGATAGAACAAATACCATCCTAGAATTTAGGAAGGTAATATCTAAGAATAATTTGATGATAGAAAAATTCCAGAACATAGAAATTTCTATCACAAGGTTCATGATCAAGTTTGATGTTCTAAGGAAAAAAGGCCTTCCCAATCCTCTAGTTATTAATGATAGATTAATGAAGCAGGATGATTATGATAAAAAGACAAGAGATTTTTCTAGGGAACAAGTGAAAATTCAGCCTTGCAGGGAATCCCAATAGGGAAGGTGCTCTACAAGAATTTTGATAATTTGTTTTACTTACAACATGAATTAAACTATTTATTTGTGAACAAGCCAACATTTTGCAAGTATACTGAAGATGATGAAAACTTTAGAAGGATGATGAAGATTAAACTACCAGAGGCAGAATTCTGGGAAAAATTAACTAATTTACTGTGAAATCATATTGCAATGAGCACAGAGAAGTGAAATTAAAAAACAGAGCTTGTTGTTTTTACATCAACATTTATAGTTTTTCAGTGAAAGATTATCAGGATAAAGAGTATCAATTCAAGGTCAAAGTTTAAAAGTTAAAGTCAAAGAATAATTGCAAAGCAAAGATGAACCTGCCAGCGTGAAATACACCTCACTATCTAGATGCAGCTTCATTGAACATCAAAGAGAGAAATAAGTAACAAAATCAAGACAACAAACCATTTATTTCAATAAAAAATGGACAACTAGCATTATTTAGAAAGTTGTCACTATCGTCCTGCATGAAAATACTTCTTTCCGTGAATAATTCCTAAGTTTATTCTAGGATATTTTGTATGATTTTTTGTATAAATACTTCTCATTTGGAAGTATTTAGTGTGGATCAATTGTTGAACATTTGTATAGTTGTACTATTCTGAACCTAAGGGTGATTGTAACAATTTCAAGTCAGCAGACTGGATCAAAGAAATAAAGCATCATATTACAGGATTCATGTGTTGGGCCACTACAGTGAAGTATTTTCACTTGTTTCTTTGTCAATTTCTTATGTTTTTAATCTATACTTGAATGTGTTCTAAATCTAAATGATAAATCTAGCATTTCTATTTCAGAATATGTTAAAAGCACTCTATTTTGATTGATTATCATTTATATGTATTCCACAGATATCTAGATTAGGGAACCCTTAATTTCTCCCTATTTTTTATTCATCCCCACCTTTTCACTCATAATCTAGATTTAAGAACCCTTAATTGCTCTTTTATCTCGATTAAAACCATCTTCACCATCAACCTTGAATATATGAAGTAACTCTGTTATCTTACCCTGTAAACATTTCCCTTTAGAACTTGATCCTAATCTGACTTCTTAACACATTGACTACATTATCCCAATGGGATATAGACTTATATTTATCCATCTAAGTAAGTGATTTCACCACCAAATCAAATCAAAACCCAAAACCAATTTACCCTACATGACTATCCTAAAATCCAATAGAATCGATAAAGATAAATCATATAGAGAGATCCCTCTCTGAGCATTAGGAAGGCTAGATCATAAAGCTTAAAAGTAGGTTTTTGGTTACCTCTAATATTCGTTAAAATAAAAATCTCACAACTATTAAGCATTATTGGAGTAATAACATATTGGAAACCATACTGGGGAACTAACCAATCATCAGTTTTTAAATAGATCTTAAAGGAAATATTTTCACTTATATTTTCACCTTAATATTGTTTTTAAATGTTGTGAGTACATTTTCATAAAAAAATGTAATTATGGCTTCCAGAAACGTTTACTGTACCAGGTACAATCTATATCCACAACCTTTTGTCATAGTAGATAATCTTGACAGAATTGGAAAGAAAGAAAAAAAGAGTAGAGAGTTTAGGTAATAAGATTTCATTGGTCAAATCAAATTCTCTTCCAAATACGTTATCAAGTTTACAAGACATTGAATTTGATTTAAATTTTGAACAATATTATTTAGAACTAAATTAGAAAGTGACTTACATAATACTGTAATAGATCCTAATTTCATTTCGTTCATTGAAACAAAGAAGGAAATTGTTTAAGTTGATTTTGATCAAAAGATTTTTTAGGTATATGATAAACTTGATGCCATAACTGAAACTTTGATTAAAGAAATTGATGAAGCTTATTTACAACATTTAGTTGAATTGATTACTTTATCAGCCTATACGCCTAAGCCTTATACCAATAATTTAGATATCAGTATTTTATAATCTGTAGGTTCATCCTTATTTACTACCACTTCATCCATTGTTTCCACCACACTTCATTCCACAGATTCATTTTTTCCCAAGCAACCATTTCAACCTAGAATTTTATTTCCATCTTCCACAACCTCAAGTTCATCCCCTAGTATTTTTGCTACATTTTCCAATACATCATTCTCATTTCCAAGCACCTCTTCTAGTATCCCAACTTCATATTCTAGTATCTCAACCAAATTTTCAAGTACATCTTCTTATATACCAATATCATCTGCAAGTGCTTTAACTACAATAGCAAGTACCTCTAGTTCTTTACCATGTACTTAAAACTTACCTCCTAGCCAAGCTAGAATCCAAGCCATGGCTACCAGATATGCTCCCTTGGTCCTACCAGCACAGTTACATAACATGTGCCAGGATTACCAAATAAAAATCCCTCAATTTCATGGAACCATTCATTACACTGCACAACAACATGTTAATAACATGAGAAAATATTTTGAACTGCATGAACTTGATGATGAAGATGTCCAAATGATACTTTTTTCTCAAAATTTAACTAGTGATGTGAAAAAATGGTTTAAAGGTTTGAATGCTGGTAGTATTGTTGATTTAGCAATTTTTCATAGAATGTTTCTTAATAGATGGGAGAAGAATACAAATCCACTACAAATTTTATCTAAATTTGAAAGAATAAAAATAGCACCGAATGAAACAGTCCAAGATTATTGTATTAGATATAATAGTATTTATAATGAAATTATTGCTAGTATTAAACCTCCTCCAAATTCTACCCTTATCAAATTCCCCGATGGATTTGATGCAGATATGGCTTACCAACTGAGAGAGATAAATCCAAAAAAAATAGAGCAGATGCAAAGTAATACTGTTAGTGTAGAGGAAAACTTGTTAACAAATAAATCTAGATTAATAAATTAAAGGAGAGTGACAATAAAAGAGGAAACATCAAATTTAGATTTGAAAATAGATAACTTAGAAAAAACATTAGAGAGAATGATGGATAGGTTAGATAATATGGAAAGGAAGCCACAGTGGGATAACCAACAACAAAGACCTCAAATTAGAAATCCCAATTTCAGGAAAAACAATAACACTAGAAAATCTAGAGAATGAGCACCTGACCAAACAATAAGAACACCTTTCCAAGATAACTATGCTGAAATTTCTCACCAAAACGAATATGATGAAGAAACTCCAATCAATCTAATGGGAATTAATGATGATAACACCATTTTTATTACATAAGAATAATAGGAGTTATATGAATTACAATAGCTACAATTGGATTCTAGTGAGTCTTTTGATTACAAGAAAGGTTATGAGTTTCTAATTAATGAAGTTCATAAGCAATATAACCTTTGGAGCAAGAAAAATGTAGAGCCTTATATTAAGAAACCTACCCAAACTCAAACAAAGAAGATCGTAGAGGATCCTACCACTAAATTTCTGCAAATCCTTCCTAGAGAAACCCAACAAAACTTTAGTTCAACTCAGAAAATTTCAAGTCCCAAAATTTCACCCTGTCCTAAAATTCTTGACATCACAGATGTTGTTTTCCAAACATCAACAGATCCTCAATAATATGTTGTTGTCAAGACAAAAAAATATTTTAAAACAACAATTTCAAATCCAAAAACATCTACTGCTGATCCAAAGTCAACTGATTCTAAAATAGCCACTGCTAAAACAGCTGCTGAAACCACAAAATCTGCAACGACTTCTACTGCATCTCAAAATTTCCATGAAAAGAAAATTAAAAGCAGCAAAATTGTGGAAATGAAAATAGAAAATAAAACACCAACTATAGAAAAAGAAGATAAACACACCCAAACTACAATTACAAAAGAAGAAATAATTTAGTTAGGAAAATCACAAGCACCATTCAATATCGAAGCTGAAATTGCGAAACTGAAGATACCAATTCCTTTGACAGAATTGGTAAAACATGACCTATACAAATCTCATATCACTGAGACTTTAAATATGAATGATGGAGAATATTCAATTAATTTTAGTGATGATCAAACAGAACTAATCTTTGGTCTAGAATTTAATGGGGAACACCAAGAGGAGGAGTTCCTCTTTTCTACATTATCTTAACAGTTCATGATCATATTTGACATAATGAAATGCTAGATTCAGGTGCTTCACACAATTTGATGCCAAAAGAAATAATGGAAACCTTGAATTTAGACATCACTAGACCTTATAAAGATCTATTCTCATTTGATTCAAGTAAAGTGAAATGTTTAGGATTGATAAAAGATTTATGTATTACTTTAGTTCAATACCCTGGAAAAAGCATAGTCATGGATATTGTAGTAGCTGACATCCCTCATAAGTATGGAATTTTGTTATCTCGCTCATGGGGAGCTAAACTACAGGGATCTCTACAACTAGATATGTCTTATGAAACAACATCCATTTTTGGCCAACCCAAGAAAATTTACAGAGAGAAATTAATGAAGTACATGGTTAGTAGTGTAGAAATACCTTGAAACTATACTATTTAATCTACACCTACTGATATGGACTCATTCATTTTATGTAATTCTGAAACTGGCATTGAAAACAACACTGAACTAAAACAGAAAAATAAAGCACCAGACAGTGAAAACATTTTACATGAATCAATGTGGCACCTAGATTTTGATGGATCAGTTTACAAATTAGGAGCAGGAGCAGGGGTTTGGATACATAATATGGAAAACAACCATGAATAAGGTCATTCTTTTAGATTAAATTTCAAATGTAAAAACAACATGGCTGAATATGAAGCTCTTATTTTAGGACTGCATATTGTTAGAAATTTAGGAACCAAAAGGGTGTCAATCATGGGTGACTCTGAGTTAATTGTGAACCATATTAGAGGAGAATATTCAGTATATAATCCAAGATTTAGCCAATATAGAGAAACTGTTTTAGATCTGATTAGTGAATTGCTTGAATGTGACTTTGCTGTAATTCTTAGAAAAAAGAACATACGGGCACACATCTTAGCAACTTTTGCTAGCACCTGTAATCTTCCTTTTCAACCAAATCATAAATATACAACAGAAGTTAAACACAGGCCTACAATTCTAGATAATCTGAAATATTGGTATATATTTTCACAGGATGAACAGATTTATCATTTCATGAATACTGAAGGAGAATTTCATAATTGTAACAAAGACACAGATTTTACAGTAGATAAAAAAATAGATAGTGACATTAATATAAACAATGTAGATTTAAGTAACTTGGATTTTACTAAACCCACTAAATTCACTCAAGTAGAAATAGATAATTTAGAGAAAGTAGAGATTGAAGAATTAGCAGATGATGATTCCGACATTTTAAACCTGAAGAACAACTTTTTACCTAAGGGATTATCCCCTTTAGAAGATCTTTTTTATTCTAATGATATAACAAGGAAACCAAAGATGGAACCATTAAGATTTGACATTGAAGAGTGAAATGTAGGAATAGAATTAAAGCCTAAGATGATAAAAATTTCAAAATCCTTACCTCAAGAAGAAAAAGTGAAATACATAGCTCTGTTTAAGTAATTTTAGGATGTATTCGCATGGAGTTATGAAGACTTAAAATCTAATGAAACCATCATAATACAACACAAAATACCCATAAACGAAGATCAAAAACCTTTCAAACAGAAGCATAGAAGGATCAATCCAATTTTGATGTCGTTAATTGAGAAAGAGGTTAAGAGAATGTATGAAGCCTAGATAATTGCACCAGTCAGATATTGTTATTAGGTTTCAAACCTATTTCCCACTAGGAAGAATATAGGGGAGATCATACTGTGTGTTGATTTCTAGAATTTAAATAAAGTGTCCTTAAAAGATAACTACCCTCTCCCCAAGATGGATCACATTTTACAAAGGGTGGTTGGTTCTTCTAGGATTTCATTACTTCATGGATTCTTTGGATATAACCAGATTTTAGTTCAACCATAAGACCAACCTAAAACTGCTTTTACTACTCCTTGGGGTACTTTCATGTATGTGAAAATGCCTTTTGGATTAATGAATGCAGGAGCCACTTTTCAAAGAGCTATGGATATTGATTTTGCTAAATAAATTCATGATTTTCTTGTAATCTATCTATATGATATTACTATATTTTTAAAGACTGACAATGAGCATCTTTATCACCTCAGACAATTGTTTATCAAATGCAAGAAATTTTACATTTCTTTAAATCCTAAAAAGACTCTATTTGGACTGGAAGAAGGTAAATTGTTAGGACATATCATATCTAAAGAGGGAATTAGGATAGACCTAGCTAGAATAGAGGCCATTTTGAACATTATTCATCTTAGTAATATTAAAGAGTTGCAAGCTTACTGTAATAATCTCATTTTTAGAAAAAAAAACTCTCAAGATTTGGATGCCCCCAAAATATCATCACTGATAAAGCAGCTGCATTCAAGTCAAAAAATATGATTGACTTCTATAACAAATACCACATTATCCTTGGCCATTCCACTGCTTATTACCCCCAAGGTAATGGTCTTGTTGAATCCTCCAATAAAAGCCTTGTGAATATCATCAAGAAACTACTAGAAGACAATAAGAAAACTCAAAACAAAAGGTTAGTGAATGCCTTATGGGAAGATATACTTACCACAAAGAAATTGATTGGTACATTCCCTTACTAGCTTGTTTATGAGATGGATGATGTTTTGCATCTTCTATAGGAGTACCAGTAATGAATATATTCCAAGAGTTGCAGGTTGAGACCAATGATATCTAGAGAAGGATAAACCAAACCGTACACTTGCAGCAAACCAGGGAAGATGTCTATCTCAAGTCTCAAAATTTTCAAGAAAAGATTAAAAATATATTTGACAAGAAGACTAAAGAAGATGATTTTTATAAAGGTGACAAAGTTCTTAAGTGGTATTCCAGAAGAGAAGAGAAAGGTAAACATGGGAAATCTGATTTCTTATGGAAAGGCCCTTATGCCATTTATGGTTACAGAGGTAACAATGCATTAGTTTTCAAGGAGTTGGATGAATCAGATCTACCAGGTGGACCTATCAATGGTATAATATTGAAGCATTACTATTCCCCATAATAATAGTAGTTCACTTTGTTTACTTTACTCATTCACATAACATTGCAGATTTTAGATTGGAGTAGATGTTTTTCTAGCAAAATTGGAGCTTAGAGAGAAGGCCCTAAGCTTTGAAGGATAAAATATCATAAGTATAAATAGTGTGGAGCTCAAAAAATAGTTTCAATGGCAACAATAGTCAAATTAAAAGGCTACTAGTCTCAAAGTTCTTGACATTTCACCAGGAAATGCCATCCCCATGTGGAGCCACTGTTAGAGTCCTATAATAATAGGATTCATAATTTTTGAATTGAATTTGATTAGTCTTGTAAATATGTACATACTTTGCTTTCTGCAAATTGTTTTCCCGTATCAGAGAAAAATAAAAATTTAAAGAGGGAAAAACTCCTAAAATAAAAATCAAAGGACTTGAAAGAAAAATTATCAAAAAAGAATATGAAAATCGACCCCAAACAAAAAGAGATAAAAAATAAAACATGAAAGTGATGCAAATCCGAATGCCACAACTATTTAATTTTACTGCAAAATAAATATTTTGTGAAACTTGTTAAAATGCCACAATCCATGAAGCTCAAACACTTTAATCTCGACCTCTCATGCTTTAAATTTCATGTTGTTAGATAGAGAATAAAGATATAGCCAAACAGTTTAATCTTAGCAGATCAATAGTTAGGTAGAGAATAATAAGGAGCTCAACAGCGTAATCTGAGCTCCTAGAAGAAATAAGGATAGAATTAGTTAGTTTGTTGTTTCAAAATAAAAATGAATAAGGGTTTGCAAACCTTAAACGCACCCATGTAAATGAAGAAACAATGTTAGGGTAGCAGATGGGTAGGCACAAGCAGTTTTTACAATCATGGATAGGCATGAAATTGATCATTTCTTTTACTAACTTCCTTCAAAAATCATTCCATTGTAAAAATACTCCATCCCCCCATTTTTCATTCTTTCCCCTTATTTCACTCTTTTCCCCCTTGCAAAATTCCCCTTATCCTAAGTTAAAAAACACATTTTACTTAAGAAAATTAAAAACCCTTTACTAATTCCCCTTATATTGAAAAACACCCAAAAACCCAAAAAAATACTTTATCCTAAGTATAAACGCTAAATATTATGTTGGGACCCATTATGAATAAACCTATTTCCAACATCAGATTTTACAGTATACTTAGTGTATTTTGACATTCCGCAGTTACATTAAATTTTTAACACTAACCTAAGGTATTAACTCCTGTATTTACCCTTTACCCCATATTAATATATTTTATTTATAATATATACCAACCCGTATTTTTTTTTAACCTATGTTTTATTTCCCCCACATGTTATATACTCCTGCTAGTTATAATATCACACTTACCCACATCCCATTTGTTAAATATAAATAACCTTCACCTATCATAATACACTCTAGAATATGTATTCAAACTAGTTTGAAATACATATAAACCTCTTGCATCATCGAAAACCTGGGCACCACGCCATCAAACCTTACAACTCTATCGCACAATCTAATCCGTCTAATCTTCATCCCCCAGATCCAGCCATCGTTATCCTTTGTCGCACATTCCATTATGTGATAATTAATGCACCCCGGACCTTGCGATAAGCATGGTTTGTGGGGATATTCTCCCAAATACTTGTCATAACCATGTTGGATCGCAACAATCAAACTAATTTTTCTTACCACCTTTGAAGCCTGCAAAAATTGCTTCGCACTTATTTCCTCCCATGCGCCCAAACCACTCATCCATTTGAATTGACGACCATTCAATACATTCACTTTTGAATGAAAATACTTATAAACTACCCAAATGCACTCTTTTATCCTTTCTGTTCCCATTTTCACGCAGAAGAAGAATTGTAGACTGAACAAATGCTTTTGACTCCATTTTAAAGCCTAATTGAAACATAATTCACCAATATACCCCTATAAACATTGCAAAAGTCATCCAAAGTGCTATAAATACCAGAAAAAGCTTCTGAAAGCTTTATACAACCCCAGAAACCCTCATGCACAAGAAATCTACAATTTTCCCAGGTATTCTTCATAAGAACAAACCCATTCATCAATCTAAAGAATTAATACATTTAATAGAATCATTTACGAGCTTTGAACCTAACGAAAACCATGTTTCTTCCTAAATCCTTTAATCTGTAAACCCTGACCATTCATTCTCACAAATTCTGAAGCCTTAGACTATTTTTAAACATATAAGTTTGATTAATTGAAGCCATCTACAGACCTAAAAAAGCATTTTGTGACCTTAAACCCTTTCTTACATACACTAGGCATCCTTTTTTGCATAAAATTGATGCCTTGAGATTTTTTTTTATCATAGAAAGTGGATTATAAACCCTAGAGATCATTTGTAGAAGCTCTAAAGGTCTTAAGATTGCCTTTATTATAGAGATTATAGATTGGTTAATTGAATGACTTGGAAACCTTTTTGCAAACAAAATATAGATAACCCCTGTTTTACCTAAATCCTTCTGTAAACTGCCATAAATTTTCAAAGGTACTCCTACAGGCCTGAAATCAGTGTTCTAAGGAAAAAAGAGTAATAAATTTGATAAATTGAGTAAATAAATGGCTTCCAAAAACATTCTAGCAGTCAATCCTCTACAACCCCCTATTATAGATGGAGAGCACATTCCATTGGTTGATACTAACTTCAAGATTACTGATATAGTGACATAATTCAACCTTCTTGAGCTCCACTATTGGAGCCGAGAAAAATCCATATATCAGGCTGATGAAGTGTTCATATGGGACTCTAATTTACCAAAATATGTTGTTCCTCATACTTACCAATGCCCAGAAGTAATCATACTCTGTCAATCATGCAACTTCCCAGATCAGAGAGCCATTGTAAACCCATAAAAAGAAGTCTTGCTTACCACTATATCAAATTCAATCAATAAAATGCTTTAGATACAGCTTGGAACAGATGAATTTCCTTTTTCCATTGAAGCCCTCACTCAATTTTACTTGAAACTGGAATTTCCCAAAAGGTTCTATATTTTTCAGAACTTCATGCCTTCCTATGTAGAAATTCCCAAGTTAAATCCTCCATACTCTTTTGCAAAATTTTATGAAAGGATAAGACATATCATTTCCATTTTGTCTTTCATTCATGGCTACTTTACAGATGAACATGTTGATGTTGCAGTGTTATGTTTTCTATATACTTTCACACCTGGTCAGCCTCCTGCTCCCATTTTTAACTTTGCTCAATATATTTCTGACAGTGTCCATGAGAAATTGGTCAAAAGGCCTTTTGAAGGTGTTTTCAAGTACTCTGCATTCCTATTTCACATGTTCCTATATTTCCAGTCTAAGAAATTCAATATAAATCTTTAGAAGATTTATGTGGAAGAAAATCCTCAATTAGTCATCTTTTTTACTTCCTTGATAAGGAAATATTCTAATGAGTTCACCTATACAGATTTTACAGATTCCTTCATCCATCCCATAGTCAATTTGTTGAAAAGCAGTATACAACCCAGAATTAGTATTGAAATCAAGAAGGTCTTGCAATTTTCTGAGCATAACAGGAGAGGTGATTGGTACTTGTACCAAAACAATACAGAAATAAGATTTTATGGATCAAGTATTGTCCCTTATAAACTGTCCTAATACCTCCCTATCAGGTTATTTTCCATGGAATACATAAGGTTAATTCTAAATTCAGATGCAGTTAATTTCTTAATATCAAAGAAGAAAACACAGTTCAAGTTGAAGAACCAAGTTGACCTTTTTATCTGTAATAATAGAGAAGCGGGTCCAGAGGCTAAAAAAAATTTGCAAGAGTTCAAGTTCAGTCACAATTTCCTATGGTATTATGATCCCCTTAGTGTTATTAGTAAAACAAGAGTTAAATGCAAATTAACTCCATATCTACATAAAAATAATCTAGAGATTGAGAAATTATCAAACCAATCTGAATGGTTAGAGAACACATTGGTAGAGGCAGAGAAGAAAAGTGATACTAGTCAAAATTTGCAAACTCTAGCCCAAGAAGATAGAAATGTAAAGAGAATTAGAGAGGAAGGACCCTATACCACAGATACTACAATAGAGACTAAATTCAAATTGAGATACAGTAAAAAGCCAAAGATTAATCTTGCTAATAAAGAAGTAGAAACAGTAGAGGTGATTGAAACATAAATAGCAAAAAAATAAAATGCACCTCCTACAATAATTGAAGAGGAACAATAGCCCACAACTTCAAAGACACAACTAATTTAGAAACAACACAGTATTGAAGTTTCTTCATCTAAGAAAACAACAGAAAATGACATAGATATCAAAGAAAGATACAAAGAAATCAAAGCCATAAATGAAAAAATTAAAACATAAATATATTCTCAGTATTTGAAACAAACTACTGGCATCCAAAATAGGCTACTTTCAGCCTTTGACTATAAGAATAAAAAGATGAAGATGTCATTTATTCAACCTATAGTTCAGACTCCTAAGTCATCCTCAAATTACAAAAATATAGTGTGAAGTCCCAGTCTAGGATATTCATCCTCTGGATCAAATTGGATTTCATGAGCAGGCAGGGGAGATGATTTATTATACAATGACCACCAAGGCCATGAGTGCACAGAAACTGCAAAAAACTCTAGTAAATATCAGAGATCAACTCAAATTGGAGAAAGCATTTTCACAAACCAAAGATACTAGAATCAAATCATTTGAAGAGCTATAATTGACGTAGGATATGATCCTCAAAATGTAAAAGTTGTAGAAGAATTGATCAAGAAGAAAAATGCAGACATTTTTTCATTAAAAAAGCAACTAAAGCTTCCCCCTACAGAACATCCTCAAGCCAAGGAAGTCTTATAGGATACCAATTAGAAATATGAGATGATGAATCTCATTTTACAGTTAACAACTCAGATAAAGGAAATGGAAATTGAAATGGACAAATTCGTCTAGGAGAAAGAAGCCAATAAATAAGAGGAAGTTATTTCCACTTTCATCGTTGTAGTCACAATAGTTGTACCTTCTAATTTGCAAAAATCATTGGCTCCTAATGTCCCAATTTCCACAACACTTCCAATTACTTCATCTACAACTTCAGACACAAAATCTTCTACAACAACAGCACAACATTTAGATGAAGCAAGAAAACTATTAAAATCCATGCAAGACATGTCTATTCAGACCAATGAGATAAACAAACTAAAATAACGACTCAAAATTCTTGAAGATGCAAAGAAACTTGCTCAAATAAATGTGAAAAATGAAGAAAAAAAACTAACATATTGAATGAGCAACTGAAAAAGTTAGAAAAAGAACTAACAGTAAAGGAACCAATGGCACATGAAAAGCAACAACTATGGTCCAATATCATTCAAGCATTCAATGATATTTTTCCATCCATACAGGTCATATATGAGCAGAAAGACTTAGTGAAATCAACAAGAGAAGCAATTCAAAAGATAAAATAAGAGCTTGGTATGAAATCTGAAGAAGCTCTAGAAATCATCAAGTTTTTTAATTCCCAAAATAGACAAGAGCTGGAAGAAATTAGAATTAATAATAGAACAGAGACCATCCTAGAAGTTAGGAAGGTAATTTCTAAGAATAATTTGATGATACAGTTAGAAGAAAAATGCTAGAACATAGAAATCATTATCACAAGGTTCATGATCAAGTCTGATGTTCTAAGGCAAAAAGGTATTCCCAATCCTCTAGTTATTAATGATAGATTAATGAAGTAGGATGATTATGATAAAAAGACAAGAGATTTTTCTAGGGAACAAGTGAAAAATTTAGCCTTGAAGGGAATCCCAACAAGGAAGGTGCTCTACAAGAATTTTGAGAATTTGTTTTACTTACAGCATGAAGTAAAACACTTATTTGTGAACAAGCCAACATTTTCAAAGTATACAGAAGCTAATTAAAACTTTAGAAGGATGAAGAAGATAAAATTACCAGAGGCAGAATTATGGGAAAAATTAACTGATTTACTATGAAAACATATTGCAATAAGCACAAAGAAGTGAAAGTAAAAAATAGAGCTTGTTGTTTTTACATCAACATTTACAGTTTTTCAGTGAAAGAGTATCAGGATAAAGAGTATCAAGTCAAGGTCAAAGTTTTAAAGTTAAAGTCAAAGAAGAATTGCAAAGCAGAGATGAATCTGCCAGCATGAAAGACACCTCACTTTCCAGCTGCAGCTTCATTGAACAACAAAGAGATAAAGCAGTAGAAAAATCAAGACAACGAACCATTTATTTCAATAAAAAAGGGACAACAAGCATTAGTTATAAATCTATCACTATCTTCTTGCATGAAGTTATTTCTTTTCCATGAATAATTCCTAAGTCTATTCTAGGATATTTTGTGTGCATTTTTGTATAAATACTTTTCATTGGAAGTATTGAATGTGGATGAATTGCTGAACATTTCTATTGTTGTACTATTCTGAACCTAAGGGTGATTGTCACAATTTCAAGTCAGCAGACTAGATCAAAGAAATAAAGCACCATATTATAGGATTCAAGTGTTGGGCCACTACATTGAAGTATTTTCACTTGTTTCTTTGTTAATTTATTATGTTTTTCATCTATACTTGAATGTGTTCTAAATCTAAATGACAAATCAAGGATTGTTATTTCAAAATATGTTAAAAGCACTATGTTTTGACCGATTATCATTTATATGTTTTCCACTGATATCTAGATTAGGGAACCCTTAATTGTTCCCTAGTTTCAATTGACCTCTACATTTTCACTCATAATTCGGATTCAAGAACCTTTTATTGCTATTTTATCCCGATTAAAAACATTTTCACCATCAGCCTTGAAGATCTATAGTAACTCTGCTATCTTGCCATGTAAACATTTCCCTTTAAAACTTGATCCTGATATTATTTCTTGACACATTGACTCCATTAGCCCAATGGGATATAGACCTACAGTTATCCATATAAGTAAGTGATTTCACCACCAAATCAAATCAAAACCAAAAACCAATTTACCCTATATTACTAGCCTAAAATCAAATACAATCACAAATATAAATCATATAGAGAGAGCCCTCTCTAAGCATTAGGAAGGCTAGATCCTAAGGCTTAAAAGTAGGTTTGTGGTTATGTCTAATATTCTTTAAACTAAAATTTTCATGACTATTAATAATTATTGAAGTGATAACATACTGGCGACCATGCTGGGGAACTAACCAATCCTCAGTTTTTAAATGGATCTTAAAGAAAATATTTTCACTTATATTTTCACCTTAAGATTGTTTTAAAAATGTGTGAGTATATTTTCATAAAAAAATGTAACTTTGGCTTCTAGAAGAGTTTACTATACTAGGTCAAATCTAGATCCAAAACCTGTTGTCATAGTAGATAATCCTGGTAGAATTGGAAATAAAAGAAAAAGAGTAGAGAGTTTAGGTAATAAGATTTCAATGGTCAAAGAAAATTCTCTTCCAAATAAATTATTAAGTTAACAAGACATTGAATTTGATTTAAATTTTGAACAATCTTTATTTAGAAATAAATCGGAAAGTGATTTACATAATACTATAATAGATCTTGATTTCATTTCATTCATTGAAACTAAGAAGGAAGTTTTATCAGTTGATTTTGATCAAAAGATTTTTGAAGTATATCATAAACTTGATGCCATAACTAAAACTTTGATTAAAGAAATTGATGAAGCTTATTTACAACATTGAGTTGAATTGACTGCTTTATCAGCCTATACCCCTAAGCTTTCTACCAGTCATTTAGATATCAGTCTTTTAGAATCTGTAGGTTCATCCTTATTTACTATCACTTCATCCATTGTTTCCAGCACACTTCACTCCATAGATTCATTTTTTCCCAAGCAACCATTTCAACCTAGAATTTTATTTCCATCTTCCACCACCTCAAGTTCATCCCTTAGTATTTTTGTTGCATTTTCCAATACATCATTCTCTTTTCCAAGAACCTCTTCTAGCATCCCAACTTCATCTTCTAGTATCTCAACCACATTTTCAAGTACATCTTATTATATCCCAATCTCATATGCAAGTGCTTTAACTATATCAGCAAGTAGTTCTAGTTCTTCACCAAGTACTTCAAACTTACCTCCTAGCCAAGCTAGAATCCAAGCCATGGATTCCAAATATGTTCCCTTGGTCCTACCAGCACAGTTACATAACATGCCCCAGGATTATCAAAGAAAAATCCCTCAATTTGATGGAACCACTCATTACACTACACAACAGCATGTTAATAAGATGACAGACTATTTTGAACTGCATGAACTTGATGATGATGTTGTCCAAATGAGACTTTTTGCTCAAACTTTAACTGGTGATGTGAAAAAGTGGTTTAAAGGTTTGAATGCTGGTAGTATTATTGATTTAGTAGTTTTTCATAGAATGTTTCTTAATAGACGAGAGAAGAAGAAAAATCCACTGCAAATTTTATCTGAATTTGAAAGCATAAAAAGAGCACCAAATGAAACAATCCAAGATTATTGTACTAGATATAACAATATTTATAATACAGTTCCTACTAATATTAAACTTCTCCAGACTCTGCCCTTATCAAATTTCCTGATGGATTTTATACAGGTATGGCTTACCAACTGAGAAAGAGAAATCTAGAAACCTTAGAGCAGATGCAAAGTAATGTTGTTAGTGTAGAGGCAAACTTGTTAACAAAGAAAGCTAGCTTAAGAAATGAAAGGAGAGTAACAATAAAAGAGGAAACATCAACTTCAGATTTGAAAATAGATAACTTAGAAAAAAAATTAGAGAGAATGATGGATAGGTTAAATAATATGGAAAGGAAGCCACAGTGGTATAACCAATAACAAGGACCTCAAATCAGAAATCCCAATTTCACAAAAAACACTAACACTGGAAAATCTAGAGAATAAGCACCTGACCAAACAATAAGAACACCTTTCCAAGATAACTATGCTGAAATTTCTCACCAAAAAGAAGATGATGAAGACACTCAGATCAATCTAATGAGAATTAATGTTGATAACACCATTTTTATTACACAAGAAGAAAAAGAGTTATATGAATTACAACTACTACAATTGGATTATGGTGAGTCTTTTGATTACAAGCATGGTTATGAGTTTGCAATTAATGAAGTTCATAAGCAATATAAACTTAGGAGCAAGAAAAATGTAGAGAATTCTATTAAGAAACCTCCCAAAACTCAAACAAAGAAGACAATAGAGGCTCCTACCACTAAATTTATGCAAATCCTCCCTAGGGAAACCCAACAAAATTCTAGTTCAACTCGAAAAATTTCAAGTCCCAAAATTTCACCTAGTCCTAAAATTGTTGACATCACAGAAGCTGTTCTCCAAACATCAACAGATACTCAAAAATCTACTGCTTTCAAGACAATTAATTCTGTTAAAAAAAAAATTCAAATCCAAAAACATCTACTGTTGATCCAAAATGAGTTGATTCTAAAACAACCACTACTAAAACAATTGTTGAAACCACAAAATATGCCACGAATTCTACAACATCTCAAATCATCCTTGAAAAGAAAATTAAAAGCAACAAAATAGTGTAAATAAAAACAGAAAATGAAAAACCAATGTAGAAAAAGAAGATAAACATACCCAAACTACAATTACAAAAGAAGAAATAATTCAGTTAGGAAAATCACAAGCACCATTCAATATCCAAGCTAAAATTGCCAAACTGAAGATACCAATTCCTTTGACATAATTGGTAAAAAATGACCTATGCAAATCACATATTACTAAGAATTTAAATATGAATGATGGAGAAGATTCAGTTGATTTGAGTGATGATCAACCAGAACTAATCTTTGGTCCTGAAGTTAATGGGAAACACCAAGAGGGAGGGGTTCTTCCTTTCTACATTAGCTTAGCTGTTCATGATCAGATTTTACATAATGCAATTCTAGATTCAGGTGCTTCACACAATTTGATACCAAAAGAAATAATGGAAACCTTGAATTTAGACATCACTAGACCTTATAAAGATATATTCTCATTTGATTCGAGTAAAGTGAAATGTTTAGGATTGATAAAATATTTTTGTGTTACTTTAGTTCAATACCCTGGAAAAAGCATAGTCATGGATATTGTAGTAGTTGACATCCGTCCTAAGTATGGAATTCTTTTATCTCTCTCATGGGGAGTTAAATTGCAGGGATATATACAACTAGATATGTCTTATGCAACAATATCAGTTTTCGGCCAACCCAAGAAACTTTACAGAGAGACATTAATGAAGTACATGGTTAGTAGTGTAGAAATACCTTGAAAATATCCTATTTAATCTACACCTACTGACATGGAATCATTCATTTTAGGTAATTATGAATATGGCATTGAGAACAACACTAAACTAAAACAAAATAAGAAAGCACTAGATAGTGCGAACATTTTTCATGACTCAATGTGGCACCTAGATTTTGATGGATCAGTTAACAAATTAGGAGTAGGAGTTTAGATACATAACATGGAAAAAAATCATGCAGAAGGTCATGCTTTTAGATTAAATTTCAAATGTACAAACAAAATGGCTGAATATGAAGCTCTGATTTTATGACTGCAGATTGTTAGAAATTTAGAATCCAAAATGGTGTCAATCATGGGTGAATCTGATTTAAATGTGAAACATATTAGAGGAGAATATTTTGTATATAATCCAATATTAAGCCAATATAGAGAAACCGTTTTAGATATGATTAGTGAACTGCTTGAATGTGACTTTGATGCAATTCCTAGAAATAAGAACAAACAGGCACACAAGTTAGCAAATTTTGCTAGCACCTACAATCTACCTTTTCAACTAAATCATAAATATAATGCAGAAGTTAAACACAGGCCTAAAATTCTAGATAATCTAAAATATTGGCAGACATTTTCATAGGATGAACAAATTTATCATTTCATGAATACTGAAGGAGAATTTTAGCATTGTAACATAGGCACAGATTGTACAATAGATCATACCATAGATAGTGAGATTAATATAAACAATGTAGATGTAAATAACTTAGATTTTACTAAACCCACTAAATTCACTCAAGTAGAAATATATAATTTAGAGAAAGTAGAGATTGAAGGATTAGCAGATGATGATTCTAACACTTTAAACCTTTAGAACAACTTTTTACCTAAGGGATTAGCCCATTTAGAAGATCTTTTTGATTCTAATGATGTTGCAAGGAAACCAAATATGGAACGATTAAGATATTACATTGAAGAGTGCAATATAGGAACAAAATTAAAGCCTAAGATGATAAAACTTTCAAAAGCCTTACCTCAAGAAGAAAAAGTGAATACATAGCTTTGTTTAAGGAATTTCAGGATGTATTTGCATGGAGTTATCAGGACTTAAAATCTTATGACACCAACATAATACAACACAAAATACCCATAAAAGAAGATCAAAAACCTTTCAAACATAAGCTTAGAAGAATCAATCCAGTTTTGATGCCTTTAATTGAAAAGGAGTTTAAGAGAATGTATAAAGCCCAGATAATTGCACCAATCAGATATTCTGATTGGGTTTCAAACCTAGTTCCTACTAGGAATAAGACATGGGAGATTAGATTGTGTGTTGATTTCTGAAATTTAAATAAAGTGTCCTTAAAAGATAACTACCCTTTCTCCAAGATGGATCACATTTTACAGAGGGTGGTTGATTCTTCCAGGATTTCATTACTTGATGGATTCTTTGGATATAACCAAATTTTAGATCAACCAGAATACCAACCTAAAAAAGTGTTTACTACTCCTTGGCGTACTTTCATGCATGTGAAAATGGCTTTTTGATTAGTGAATGTAGGAGCCACTTTTCAAAGAGCTACAGATATAGCTTTTGCTAAATAAATTCATGATTTTCTTGTTATATATATATATATATATATATATATATATATATATATATATATATATATATTACTATATTTTCAAAGACTGACAATGAACATCTAGATCACCTCAGACAGGTGTTTATCAAATGCAGGAAATTTGACATTTATTTACATTCTAAAAATACTATTTGGAATGGAAGAAGGTAATTTTTTAGGAAATATCATATCTAAAGATGGAATTAGGATAGACCCAGCTAAAATAGAGGCCATTCTAAACATTAGTCATCCTAGGAATATTAAAAAGTTGCAAGCTTTCTTAAGTAAAATCAATTTTCTCCGAAGATTCATTTCAACCTTAGCTGAAATAATTAGAGAACTCAATAACATGATGAAAAAATACTAAGTACTTAAATGGAATGTGGAGGCCAAACAACCATTTGAATCCATCAAACAAGCCTTGACAAAAACACTAGTCCTAATAAGTCCTGATTTCAAAAAATATTTCATTATATTTTCCTTTACTTTAGAACATACTATTGCTGCAGCCTTACTTCCGAAATATAATAAGGGTTATGAGCAGCCCATTCAGAATATCACTTAGAGATGCAACTTTAAAGTATAATATAATGGAAAAGCAGGCACTAGCTTTAGTGAAAGCTATCAAAGACTTTAGAGTGTACATCTTATATTCACATATCATTGCTTATGTTCCAAGTTCAGTTGTGAAGGACATTCTGATTCAGAATGGGCCTGATGGTAAAAGAGGCAAATGGATTGCCACCATTTTGGAATATGACATATAAATTAAACCCACCAAACTCATTAAAGGTCAAGCTTTATCCAAAATCATGGATAAATCAAATTTTCATGCTTTAGATATTAATTTTATTGCCCAATTTGATGATCAGGAAGAGATGGTGACTCTAGAGATCAGTGAAGCCTTTTCAGACTCACCATGGTATGGAGATATTATATTTTTATTACTAAATTTACAAGATCCTCATGGATTATCAAGAACTAAAGCTAGATTTTTAAAGTTAAAGGAAATGAAGTTTTGTATCATAGACAATGCACTGTTTTGGAAAGATCATGGTGGCATTTGATTGAGTTTTTTTCTTAAAGAAGAAGCTGATAAATTTTTGCAAGAGTTACATGTAGGTAATTGTGAATGACACCTTTACTGGAAGTCAATTGCAGATAAAATCTCAAGAGCTGGTTTTTAATGGCCTATACTATTTGCAGATGTGAAAAAGTATGTGACCTCTTGTCATAAGTGCCAAATATTTGAAGGAAAGAAAAAGCTACTACCTTTACCCTTAAAACCCATCTCCACAAAAATGCCTTTTTAGAAATGGGGTCTTGACTTCATTGGTGAAATTCACCCTCCATCCTCAGCCCAACACAAGTGGATCTTGACAGCCACAGACTATTTCACTAAGTGGATAGAATCCATACTTTCCAGGCAAGCCACTAATACTATCATAATACAATTTTTAGAAAACAACATACTCTCAAGATTTGGATGCCCCAAAAAGATCATCATTGATAATGTAGTTGCATTCAAGTCCAAAAATATGATTGACTTCTGTAAAAAATACCACATTACCCTTGGCCATTCCACTTCTTATTACCCCTAAGGTAATGGTCTTGCTGAATCCTTCAATAAAGGCCTTTTGAATATCATCAAGAAACTACTAGAAGGCAATAAGAAAACCTAGAACAAATGGTTAGTCAATTTCTGATGGGAAGATAGACTTACCCAAAGAAATCTATTGGTACATCCCCTTACCAACTTATTTATGGGATGGATTTTTTTTCTCCATATTCTCTAGGAGTACCAGTAATGAAGATAATGCAAGAAATAAGGTTGAGACCGATGATATCCAGAGAAGGATAAACCAAACCATACATTTGCAACAAACCAATGAAGATTTCTATCTCAAGTCTCAAGTTGTTCAAGAAAATATTAAAAAGATACTTGACAAGAAGACTAAGGAAGATGATTTTTATATAGGTGACAAAGTTCTTAAGTGGGATTCCAGAAGAGAAAAGAAAGGTAAACATGGGAAATTTTATTTCTTATGGAAAGGCCCTTAAGTCATTTATGGTTATAGAGGTAACAATGCATTATTTTTGAAGGATTTGGATAGATTATATCTACCAGGAGGACCCATCAATGGTAGAATGTTGAAGCATTACTATTCCCCAGAATAACAGTACTTCACTTTGTTTAATTTACTCATTGTACATAATATTGAAGATTCTAGATTGGATTGGATGATTTTCTAGCAAAGTTGAAGCCTAGAGAGAAGGCCCTAAGCTTTGAAGGATAAAATATCATAAGTATGAATAGTGTAAAGCTCAAAAAACAATTTCAAGGCCAAAAACAGTCAAATTCAAAAGCTACTAGTCTCAAAGTTCTTAACATTTCACCAGGAACGCCATCCCCATGTGGAGCCACTGTTAGGGTCCTATAATAATAGGATTCATAATTTTTGAATTGAATTTGATTAGTCTTGTAAATATGTACATAATTTGCTTTTTGCAAAAAAATTTCCCATATCAGAAAAAAAAAATGTGAGGGTAAAAGTCCTAAAAGAAAAATCAAAGGACTTGAAAGAAAAAATATCAAAAAAGAATATGAAAATGGACCCCCCCAAAAAAAAGATAAAAAATAAAACATGAAACTGATGTAAATCCAAGTTCCACTACTATTTACATTTACTACAAAATAAATATTGTGTGCAACTTGTTAAAATGCCACAATCCATGAAGGTCAAACAGCTTAATCTTGACCTCTCATGCTTTAAATTTCATGTTTTTAGATAGAGAGTAAAGATATGGCCAAACAGTTTAAACTTTGCAGATCAATAGTTAGGTAGAGAATAATAAGGAGCTCAACATCTTAATCTGAGTCCCTAGAAGAAATAAGGATAGAATTAGTTAGTTTGTTGTTTCAAAAGAAAATTGAATAAGGGTTTGCAAAGCTCAAATGCACCCATGTAAATGAAGGAAAAATGTTAGTGTAGCAGATGGGTAGGTACAAGAAGTTTTTAAAATCATGGATAAGAATGAAATTGATAATTTCATTTACTAACTTCATTCAAAAATCATTCCCTTGTAAAAATATTCCATCCACCCATTTTTCATTCTTTCCCCTTTTTTCACTCTTTTCCCCCTTGAAAAAAGCCCCTTTTCACAAGTTAAAATAACACATTTTACTTAAGAAAAGTAAAAACCCTATACTAATTTCCCTTATATTGAAAAACACCCAAAAACCCAAAAAAATACTTTATCCTAAGTATAAATGCTAAAATATTATGTTGGGACCCATTATTAATAGATCTATTTCCAACATCATATTTTATTTTATACTTAGTGTATTTTGATATTCTGCAGTTACATTACATTTTTAACACTAACCTAAGGTATTAAATCCTTTATTTACCCTTTACCCCTATCAATATAATTTATTTATAATATATACCAACCCATATTTTTATTTTAACCTATTTTTTATTTCCCCCACATGTTAAATATTCCCGCTAGTCATAATATCACACATACCCGCATCCCATTTGTTAAATATAAATAACCTTTTCCTATCATAATAAACTCCTGAATATGTACTAAACCTTAGTTTTAAATACATATAAGCATCCTGCACCATTGAAACCCTGGACCCCATGCCATCAAACCTTACAACTCTATTGCACAATCTGATGTATCTGATCTTCATCCGCCAGATCCGACAATTGTTATCCTTTGTCGCACATTCCATTACACGATAATTAATGTACCCCAAAACTTGTGATAAGCATGGTTTGTGGGAATATTCTCTCTATGACGTTTATTAATCGTATTTGATCACACCAATCAAACTAATTCTTCTTACCACCTTTGAACCCTGTGAAAACTGCTCGGCATTTTTTTCCTCCCCCGTGCCCAAACCACTCATCCATTTGAATTGAACGCCATTCAAAAAAATTCACTATTGAATGAAAATGCTTATAAACCGCCCAAACACACTCTTTTATCCTTTCTGTTACCATTTTCATGTATAAGAAGCATTTCAGACTGAAACAGATGTTGTTGACTCTATTTTAAAGCCTAATTGAAACATAATTCACCAATCTACTACTATAAACTTTGCAGAAGTCATCCAATGTGATATAAAGGTAAGAAAAAGCTTCTGAAATCCTTCTACCACACTAGAAACCCTCCTAAATAGAATATCTGCAATTTTTCCGGGTATTCTTCAGAAGAACAAACCCATTCATCAATCTAAAGAAGTAATACATTTAATCGAATCATTTAGGAGCTTTGAACCTAAATAAAACCCTACTGCTTCCTAAATCCTTTAATCTGTAAACCCTGAGCAATACTTTTCACAGATTATGAAGCCTTAGACTGTCTTTAAACACATAATTTTGATTAATTTAAGCCATCTATAGACCTAAAAAATCCTTATGTGACCTTCAACCCTTTCCTACATACCCTAGGCATCAATTTTTGCATAAAATTGATGTCTTGAGATTGTTTTTTATCACAAAAAGTGCATTATAAACCCTAGGTATCATTTGTAGAAGATCTAAAGGTCTTAATATTTCCTTTGTTACAGAGATTAAAGATTGGTTAACTGAATGAGTTCGAAACCTATTTGCAGATAAAATATAGATAACCCTTGTTTTATCTAAATCCTTATGTAAACTGCCATAAATTTTCGAAGGTGCTCCCACAGGCCTGAAATCAGTGTTCTAAGAACAAAATAGTAATAAATTTGATACATCAAGTAAATCAATGGCTTCCAAAAACATTCTAGTAGTCAACCCTCTACAACCCCCTATTGTAGATGTATAGCACATTCCCCTGGCTAATACAAACTTCAAGATTACTGATATAGTGACATAATTCAACCTTCTTGAGCTCCACTGCTGGAGCTAAGAAAAATCCATAGATCAGGATGATGAAGTGTTTATATGGGACTCTAATTTACCAAAATATGTTGTTCCTCATACATACCAATGCCCAAAAGTAATCAGACTCTGTCAATCATGCTACTTCCTAGATCAGAAAGCCATTGTAAACCCTAAAAAAGAATTCTTGTTTACCATTACAACAGACTCAATCAATTAAATGCTTCAAATACAACTTGGACTAGATGAAGTTCCTTTTTCCATTAAAGCCCTCACTTAGTTATACTTGGATCTGGACTTTCCCAAAATGTTCCAGATTTTTTAGACCTTCATGCCTTCTTATGTAGAAATTCCCAAGTTAAATACTCCATACTCTTCTGTAAAATTTTCTGAAAGGACAAGACATATCATTTCAATGTTGTATTTCATTCTTGGATAATTTGCAGATGGACATGCTGATGTTGCAGTGTTATGTTTTCTATATACTTTCACACTTGGTCAACCACCTGCTCCAATTTTAAATTTTTCCCAATATATTGCTGACAATATCCATGAGAAATTGGTCAAAGTTCGTTTTGAAGGTGTTTTCAAGTACTCTTCATTCCTATTTCACATTTTCCTATATTTTCAGTCTAAGAAATTCAATATAAATCCTCAGAAGCTTGATGTGGAAAGAAATCCTCAATCAATCATCTTTTGAACTTCCTTGATAAGGAAAGATTCTAATGAGTTCACCTATACAGATTTTACAGACTCCTTCACCATCCCATAGTCAAATTTCTGAATAGTAGTATAAAACCCAGAATTAATAATGAAATCAAGAAGGTCCTATAATTGTTTGAGCATAATAGGATAGGTGATTGGTACTTATACCAAAACCATGCAGAAATAAGAGTTTATGGATCGATTTGCATCCCTTATAAACTGCCCAAATACCTCCCTATGAGGTTATTTTCCCTAGAATACATAAGACAGATTCTAAATTCAGATGCAATTAATTTCTTAATAGCAAAGAAGAAAACATAGTTCAAGTTGAAGAACCAGGTTGGCGCTTTTATCTATAATAATAGAGAGGCAGGTCCAGAGGCTGAAAAATATGTGTAGGAGTTCAAGTTCAATCACATTTTCCTATGGTATTATGATCCCCTTGGTGTTATTAGTAAAATTAGAGTTAAATGCAAATTAACTCCATATGTACATGAAAATAAGCCAGAGATTGAGAAATTCTCAAACCAATCTGAATCGTTAGAGACCACATTGGTAGAGGCAGAGAAGCAAAGTGATACTAGTCAAAATTTGAAAACTCTAGCCCAAGAAGACAAAAATGTAAATAGAATCAGAGAGGAAGGATCCTATACTACAGAGACTACAACATAGACTAAATTAAAATTGAGATATAGTAAAAATCCAAATATAAATGCTTCTAATAAAGAAGTAGAAATAGTAGAGGTGATTGATACAGAAATAGCAGCAAAAGACAATGCGCCTCCTACAATAATTGAAGAGGAACATCAACACACAACTTCAAAGACACGGCTAATTCAAAAACAACACAATATTGAAGTTTCTTCATCTAAGAAAACAACAGAAAAGGACATGGATATCAAAGAAAGATACAAAGAAATCAAATCCAGAAATGATGAAATTAAAACAGAAATATATTCTCAGTATCTGAGACAAACTCCTAGCATCTAGAATAGGCTACTTTCAGCCTTTGAATATAAGAATAAAAAGATGTATATGTCATTTATTCAACCTACAGTTCAAACTCCTATGTCATCCTCAGATTACAAAAAGATAGAGTTTGAAGTCCAAGTCCAGGATATTCATCCTCTAGATCAAATTGAATTTCATAAGCAGACAGGGGAGATGATTTATTCTACAATGAATACCAAGGCCATGAGTGCACAAAAACTGCAAAACACTCTGGTAAATGTCAGAGATAAACTCAAATTGGAGAAATCATCTTCACAGGAAAAAGACACTAGAATCAAATCCTTGGAAGAGCTATTAATTAAAGTAGGATATGATCCTCAAAATGTAAAAGTTGAAGAAGAATTGATCAAGAAGAAAAATGTAGATATTGCTGCATTGAAGAAACAAATAAATCTCCCCCCTACAGAACATCCTCAAGCCAAGTAAGTCTTACAGTATACCAATCAGAAAGATGAGATGATGAATCTCATTTTACAGTTAACAACTCAGATAAAGGAAATTGAAATTGAAATGGACAAATTGGTCTAGGAGAAATAAGCCAACAAAGCAGAGGAAGTTCCTACCACTATCATCCCTGTAGTCACAATAGCTTTACCTTCTACTTTGGAAGAATCACTGGCTCCTAATGTCCCAATGGCCACAGAACTTCCAGCTACTTCATCTACAACTTCAGCCACAAAATATTCTACAATAGTAGCACAACATTCAGATGAAGCAATAAAACTAGTAAAATCCATGCAAGAAATGTTTATTCAGACCAATGAGATAAATAGACTAAAAGAACAAATCAAAATTATTGAAGATGCAAAGAAAATTGCTCAAATAAATGCTAAAAATGAAGAACAAAAAGCTAACAGATTGAATTAGCAACTAAAAATGTTAGAAAAAGAACTAACACTGAAGGAACCAATGGCACATGAAAAGAAACAACTATGGTCCAATATCATTGAAGCAATGAATGATATTTGGCCATCCATTCAGGTCATATATGAGCAAAAAGACTTAGTGAAATCAGAAAAAGAAGCAATTCAAAAGATAAAAGAAGAGCTTGGTAAGAAACCTGAAGAAGCTCTAGAAATCATCAAGTTTATTAATTCCAAAAATTGACAAGAATGGAATAAATTGGAATTAATGACAAAACAAAGACCATCCTAGAAGTTAGGAAGGTAATCTCTAGGAATAATTTGATGATACATGTAGAAGAAAAATTCCTGAACATAGAAATTGATATCACAAGGTTCATGATCAAGTTTGATGTTCTAAGGCAAAAAGGCATTCCCAAACCTTTAGTTATTAATCATAGATTAATGAAGCAGGATGATTATGATAAAAAGATAAGAGAGTTTGCTAGGGAAAAAGTGAAAAATTCAGCCTTGCAAGGAATCCCAACAGGGAAGGTGCTCTACAAGAGTTTTGAGAATTTTTTTTACTTACAGCATGAAGAAAAACACTTATTTGTGAACAAGCCAACATTTTCAAAGTATACTGAAGCTGATGAAAACTTCAGAAGGATGATGAAGATAAAAATTCCAGAGGCAGAATTCTGGGAAAAAATAATTGATTTACTATGAAATGAGATTGCAATGAGCGTAGAGCAGTGAAAGTAATAAAACAAGATTACTGTTTTTACACCAACATTGACAGTTTTTCAGTGAAAAAGTATCACGATAAAGAGTATCAATTCAAGGTCAAATTTTAAAATTTAAAGTCAAAGAAGAATTGCAAAGAAGAGATGAATCTTCAAGTGTGAAAGACACCTCACTATCGAGTTGCAACTTCATTGAACAACAAAGAGATAAAGAAGTAACAAAATCAAGACAACAAATCATTTATTTCAATAAAAAAGGGACAACTAGCATTAGTTAGAAAGTTGTCACTATCTTCTTGCATGAAGATATTTATTTTCCATGAATAATTCCTAAGTTTATTCTCGGATATTTTGTACAATTTTTTGTATAAATACTTCTCATTTGGAAGTATTGAGTGTGGATGAATTGTTGAACATTTCTATAGCTGTACTATTCTAAACCTAAGGGTGATTGTAACAATTTCAAGTCAGCAGAATGGATCAAAGCAATAAAGCATAATATTATAGGATTCATGTGTTGGGCCACTACAATAAAGTATTTTCACTTGTTTCTTTGTCAATTTCTTATGTTTTTCATCTATACATGAATGTGTTCTAAATCTAAATGATAAATCAGGATCCCTGATATCTAGATTAGGGAACCCTTAATTTCTCCCTAATTCAATTGACCTCTGCCTTTTCACTCATAATCATGATTTAAGAACCCTTAATTGCTCTTTTATCCTGATTAAAACCATTTTCACCATCATCCTTGAAGATCTGAAGTAACTCTGCTATCTTGCCCTATAAAAATTTCCCTTTAGAACTTGATCCTGATTTGACTTCTTGAACCATTGACTCCATTATCCCAATGGGATACAGACCTATAGTTATCCATCCAAGTAAGTGATTTCACCACCAAATCAAATCAAAACCCAAAAACAATTTACCCTACATAACTAGCCTAAAATCAAATAAAATCAACAAAGATAAATCATATAGAGAGATCCCTATCTAAGCATTAGGAAGGCTAGATCCTAAGGCCTAAAATTAGGTTAGTGGTTACCTCTAATATTCTTTAAACTAAAAATATCACAACTATTAAGAATTATTGGAGTGATAACAGGTGGAGAAAGAGTCGGGGAAGCAAGTGAAGTCTATTAGCAGTGACAATGGTGGAGAATAAATCTCTAAGGAATTCAAGAAATTCTACATCAAAGAAGTAATTCGAAGAGAACTCATAGAACCTCATAACCCACAGCAAAATGGGGTCACGGAGAGGAAGAGTAGAACGATCATGTGTGCAGCACAAGCGATGTTAACTGATCGAGGCCTACCAATGTATTTGTGGGTAGAAGCATGCAACACTATGGTTTATGTGTAGAACAATTTTCCTCATAGAGTACTTGGCATGAGTACACCTGAAGAGGCTTTCACTGGTAAGAAACCAGATGTTTCACACTTTAATATTTTTGGCTCATCTGTTTATGTACATGTGACCAAGGACGCTAGGAAAAGGCTAGAACTCACTATTGAAGTTGGGATTTTTGTGGGGTGCATAGAAACACCCCATAATTATCGTGTGTATTTTCTGAACAAAAAAATGACTATTGTGTGACAGGATATAAAATTTTATGAGGGGAAATCCATGCGGTTATCGCTTGAGAGGGAGCTCGACTTGCATATAGAGGAGGAACTATTGGTTCCCGAAGATGAGTCTCAAGATGTGGAACAACCACATGAGGAGGTTCATGGAGTGGAGGAAGCCACTCAGGTAGAGCCATCCATTATAAATGGTAGAAGGCACACCATAGAAGCTAATAGGATGAGACTTGATGTTGCACAGAATGTAGGAGCCCCTACTTCATAGGGCAGACAGAGATAGCCTCCTAACTGATTTACAGGGTACATGGCTCTCATGAGAAAATTTATTGTGACTGAACCATCTTCCTTTTAGGAAGAAGTGCAGCAACCTCCTTGGGTTGATGTAATGGTGGATGAGTATGACTCCATTGTAAAAAAAAGTGCATGGGAAATTGTACCAAGACTGGTTGATAAATTAGTGGAAGGTTTGAGATGGGTCTACAAGGTAAAGCAAGCTGCTGATGGGAGTGTGGAGAGATGCAAGGCCATATTTGTGGCTTGGTGCTTCTTATAGATCAAGAGGATATATTATTATGAGACCTTTGCACTTGTTGTAAGGTACTCTTCCATAAGGACCATCCTTGCACTCTCAGTGCAGATGGGTTGGTGCATTCATCAGATGGATGTGAAAACTGTGTTTCTCAATGGGATCATTGAGGAAGAGGTGTACATAGAGAAGCCTGAATTTTTTGAGATATTTAATAGTGAGTCGCATGTTTGCAGACTCAAAAGAGCACTGTGGGTGCTGAAGCAAGCACCCTGTGCTTGGTACACTCGGATAGACAACTATTTCACTAGACTGGGTTTCACCAAAAGTGAAGAAGATGCAAACCTGTACGAAATTGTGGTGGAGGGTAAGATTTAATCATTCTTATTTATGTTAATGATTTAATATTGACTGGTGATGATAATATGATACACTCATTGAAGGATGATCTTGTAAGGGAGTTTGAAATGAAGGATATGGGCCTCCTTCATTATTTCTTTGGATTGGAAATATGGCAGCAAGATGGTGAAAATTTTATGTCTCAAGGAAAGTATGAAAAGGCGATACTCGGTAAGTTTAACATGGAGAGCTACAAACCGATGGATACTCCTCTTCTAGGAAACGAGAGGAAACAGGATGCTACTTCTAGAGAGGTAGTGGATGCTATTGTCTATCGACAATTACTGGGTTCGCTAATGTATCTAGTGAACATGAGACCAAACATTTTCTATGCGGTTAACCAGCGGAGTCAAGATATGGTTAAGCCTACCAAGCTCTTTTGGAAGGCAGGGAAGCATGTCCTGAGATACCTAAGGGGCACATCATAGTATGGTTTATGGTATATAAAAATGGATGGAGTGAAGTTTCATGGCTTCACAGATGTTGATTGGGCTGGCAGTCCATCAGACAGAAAGAGCACATCAAGGGGGATATTTAGAATTAGATATACAGTTGTTTCGTGGTACATTACTAAGTAGATATCTGTGGCACTCAGTTCAACGAAAGTGGAATACAAGGCAACAAGTCAAGCTGTATGTGAGGCTATCTGGATGAGAAAGATCTTGGTTGGTTTGTTTGGTTCTCAGATGGATTCGACAGTGATTCTTTGTGATAATTAGAGTTGCATTAAACTCTCGATTAATCATACTTTTCATGATAGTTCCAAGCATATAGATATCCAGTACCATCATCTAAGATATTGTGTGTAGAGAAGAATTATTTTTCTTCAGTACATTCCCACAGAAGATCAAGATGTAGATATTCTGACGAAGGCGATCACGAGGAGAAAATTTGAATACCATAGAGATAGGATCAAGGTGAAGGATAATTAATTTCTTGTTGAGAGGGAGTGTTGAGATTCAACAAGAAATTGTTTGGCACCCATGATCCTAGTGAAAATTAAGCAGCTACAATAGGTTGGGGCCCACAGGCTATTTTTAGGTGTATGCGTATTTTTATTATCCCTTAATTTAGATGGACATTAAACTGTAATCTATTCTCAATGAAGACTTGAAAATAATTAAATGAAGTGGAAAATAAGTTAGTTAAGTGAATTTTGAGCTAGAGTTTGGTTGGTGGGACATGCATAATGATTCTATTTGTAATTGAGAGATTCTTGTTGTAACAGACTTGGAATTGCAATTGTGCATGAGTTTACGCAAGTTTTAAATAGTTTAAATTAGTTAACTGAGGTAAAATCAATTGTGCTAGTGGTAACTAAAAGCACATTACTGAGAGATCAAGTGAATTAAATATTTATTAGTTCACATGTAGTGATCTCACATGCAATTGAAGATTTACTATTATTAATTGCATGCATGCCAGATCCAGTGGAGACCTAATTGAGTTCTAGGTGAAAGGGAAGTAAACTATTAGTTGTGACATTATCTAATTGTACAGTGAAGGCTGGCTATTTGGAGAAGGTTAATTGGATAAGGGATTTTCCAATTTTTGTATGACAGTGTGAAACAATTATCTGATATACTGAGGGCTCTTGTGAGAAGAGTTTTGTATGTAATTTTTTCATGATCCATGATATAATATACAATAGAAAATAGTGGGGTTTTTTAGTTGTAAAATTTCCCTAAGAAATTATCTGTGTTGTGTGTGATTGATCTTTCTTCATGTTTAGGTGATTCGTGATTGTGTTTTTAATTCCGCAAAGATTTGTAGAAGTGATGTAGTATTTAACTTTAGGATATTGTTAGATCGGGTGAATCCAAGATATACATGCATATTGTATAATTTCTATAAGAGGGATTGTGGCTTATTGATATCAAGAGAGGTTGTTCCTTCAGGGAAGTATATAGGTACCTCCAATTTAGTTTTTCTCATTCATATTTTCCCCTTCACATTTTCTACTGATTTGGTAAGCATAAAAATGTGGAAACACAAAAGACCAAATATAGGCACAAGTTTTCCTGAATAGACATGAGTTCATGGTTTGCCCAAAACTCTCGTTACGAAAGGATCACATTTCCCATTGAAACTGCATAAGACAAAAGACATAACCAATAAAAGTAATATGAAACAAAGGATAAGTGAAGGTTTAAGTGTCACAAGGCTCTTTATACTTTAGCCACACACAATCTCAGAAACCAACACATGGAAAAGGACAACACTTATTCACATGAAAAAACAAGAAACAAGGCAAAAAAAAAGAATAATAATAAACGAGACAAAATAAAATGACCTACATAGTGTAGGGAACAACCCCTGATGCTCATTGAAAATAGTGTTTGAGATCTTGGCCATTAATAGGGAGAAAGTCAATCTTCTCTTCAAATGATTGAAGATGATAGGTGTGTTTTCCAAGCTTCTTGTGTAAAATGAATGGCCCAATATATAGGGATTGAAACTTTGTTTGTTTTCCTTTGTCCTCATGGGATTTGTCACACTTAAATACTAAGTCACCCACACTAAATTTTTTCTTCCCTGCAGACTTCTTGTTGAACCACCTTTTGATAAGATTTTGATGAAGTAAAATTTTTTCTTTGGCTTTCAATCTTTCTTCGTGGAGCTTATGAAGGTTGTCCATCCTACACTGCACTAACAAACAAGGATTTCCTTGGGACTCTTGGGAGATTTGTAGAGAAGGAAAGTAGATATTAGGAGGGAGGATAGCTTCTTTTCCGTATAACAACAAGTAAGGGGAGGTGTTTATGGAAGGCTTAGGCGTGGCTCGATAAGCCGATCAAGAATTTACCAAAGCAGAGTTATTGTTCCTTTGATTAGATAATATGGTATTGTTAATGATGCAGATCATATTATTGTTCATGGATTTTGTTGTGGCTCATTTTCATTTAACTTTGAAATATTTTTCAAAAAACCAAAAAAAACATATATGTTAGAAAAGGTAAAATTTTGTATGTCAAAGAAGAATTTTAACTTAGATGTTGGTATATTAACATTACATGATGAGATGTGAAGGTGGGTCAATTTGGTGTCATTCATGTGTAGAAAATTTCAAGAGCTAGACCGATGGGCACGTTCAAAAAATTACACACCGCTCAGGGTCGAGTCAAGCTCATTCACAAGCTCAGGAGAGACTAGTGCTACATCATATAGTTTAATGATAATATGTATTGAAGTTAAAATTAAAATATATTATCATTCTTCCAAGTTCAAGTAAAACGAAGGCTCATATTCACTGCGCCCAGATCCAACAGAAACTCGGGAGCAGAAATTGTACGAGATTTATACCAAGGAGTGCCCCCGTAAGCAGTCTTGTTAAATCCGCTCACCTGCAAATCGACGGTTGACATTAACTGAGAGAACACTCACTTAAAATTCTAAAAAAAAATTTAAATTCCCCTGCAAGTGGTTTTAGGTTTCAATAAAGGAAATTACGCGGTGATAGCTGGAGCCACCACGCTGTTTAATTTCAAATCAGAGAAAGCATATAAATAACGTATCTACCTTAAAATAAATTAAGGGTTTTGGAGGAGGCACAAAGGGGAAAATAGATGGTCATGATCAAAGCATAGAATTGAAGAGGAGAGATGGATGATGAACATCATAGCAGAGGAACGCAAGTCATATGAATGGACAAGATTATAATACGATATCCAAGTTAGAGATAAGCAGTCAAGAATGGATATCACAAATAAATATGCAAGAGAGTTAATGGATCGGAGATTGTGAAGAAGAGCCACGGCCGGCCATAGGTTCCATTGCATATCACACTTCACAAATCTTACCGTTTACCTTCCACTTGCTGTCATATAAAACTTGCGACATGTGATCTACGGGCGATCCCACCTCCACCCTTCGATGTCATCGCTCTCATACATTGCACTTTGCACATCGCACTTTTTATCATTTACTGTCCTCCCCTTACATATAAACCTTGAGATATGCGATCTATAGGTGTGGTCCCACCTTCATCCATTCCATGTCACCTTCCCTTCCCCCGCACTTCGCACTTCGCAAAACATAACATTTAACCTCCGCTTTCTCCCATGTAAAACTTGTGATATGCGACCTGCGGGCAGTCCCACCTCTGTCCTACCATGTCACCTTCTACCCGTCGCACTTCGCACATCACAAAGTATAACACTTACCTCCCATCTTTCATAATCAAATCCTTGATTTTCGATTTGCGGGCGGTTGCGATGTGGTTTCAAAAGTGAACCCCAAAATTTTTCAAATCTGGAGGTAAGGAATTTCTTGTGTTAAATCGCATCAGAGGAAGAAATGAAGGATTATAACGTAAATCTAGTGAAATTCCAAGATGCGATAGAAAGAGGATGTGATGCATTATCCAAGGGTGAGTATAATATAGTTTAAGTCCAGTTCTTGCGATGTTTGACAAAGAGAAGATGAAACGCTATAGGCACACACAGAGGCATAGGCAGAGTTAGGCAAAAGAACATATAGTGGCACTGTTGGAAGCACGAAAGTCGGTCCAAGTTGGGAACTGAGGCGTTGTTATAGAAATTTGTAGCTATCACATCATAACCAGAAAGGACACCTCAGAACTTCAAGGGGACGCATCAGGAACAATCAGATTCGACAACACAAATGATATTTCCAGTTTCAAATTGTTTTCTTGGTACGATTGTATAAGTAATTTTAACAATTTAGGTAGTCGAAGTAATTTCAATAAGTTCAGCAGTTAAGAACTATTTTGAAGTATTTAAGTATATAGAAATAAATAAAAGCGGTTCCGAGTTTTGGACCTATGGATGACTGTTAATTTGGCATTGAATTTCTAAGAAATTAATTAAAGAAGGTCAAGTTTCCTACACCTGTTGATGTTGGTATGTATTTCCAGTTTCACTCTGTGTTTATTCCTCTTTGAATGTAGTGAAGTGATGTAGCTACGAGTCTCTCTTTACATCTATAAGTAAGAGTTAAACAATCCTTAATGTGTGCTCCTTCACTCCAACTCTTCCGTTCACATAAATTTCTCCTGAAATTTGAAGTGATATATTTTGTTTCTCAGCATATCATTTTGATTTTCCCTTATAGTTTTTCATTTCATTTCATTCAATATTAGCAGTTTATGGCACTGTGAAGGCTTTCATTATATCATATTATTGAGGGTATTAAGTAATTAAATTCCAAAGGTGTTAAACACAGACCATTTGATATTATAGTTTTTGACATACATTTACAAAATTTCTTAAGCACTGATTCCTTACCACAGTCGAGGGATTGTTTCTTGAGATACAACATTTTCTGGAACTGTTGCCGGGGATAAAGAAAAAAAGTTTATTTTTCCCTAGGTTTTACACATTATTTCCTTTGGTTTTTCAGTGAGGAGGAAACATTGGTCTCTATTTGTTATTTTCAAAATTTTGGCTTTCAAAAGGCCTCACACGAGGTTAGATACATCACAACAGAGAGTCCCTGTTTTTCCAGAACAAAAAATATTGGTTTCTAAGGTATGAAATTGAAATTATACATAGACCTTATATCCCTGACAATGTGAAATATAGGTAGGTGTTTGAAGATCATGAACATATAAATTAGTTCCTGAAAATGATTGGAAACTTTGAATATGTTGAGATAGACTGAGAGGAAGAAAAAACAGAGCAGAATGCAGAAACATGAAACCTTAAGTAGTCGATAGGTGAATAGAATATTATCCAATTGAAAGATAATGTGCTCCCTAAAGGGTTGGTTCCCCTTGAAATATTATTTGATTCTAATGATGTTGTTTTTTATTCAAAGAAAACACATCAAGAAGAAGAGATGGAAGATTGTAATTTGGGAACTCAGTAGGAACCAAAAATTGTCAAATTGTTTAAAGGTGTTCCCAAAAATTACAAAGAAAGATACATTAACCTTTTTAAAAAATATATGGATGTGTATGCCTGGTCATATGAAGACCTGAAAACATATGAAAAAAGCATAATTCAACATGAGATTCCATTTAAAGAACGAATCAAACCACACATATAGAAACTCAGAAAGATCAATACATTGTTGCTAGCTCCAATAGAAAAATAAGTGAATAAATTGTTGCAGGCAAAAATTATAGTCCCTCTTAGATATTCAGACTGGGTTTCTAATCTGGTTCCGATAAGAAAGAGGAATGGAGAGATAAGATTGTGTGTATACTTTAGGAATTTTAATAAATCATCTCTAAAAGGTAATTATCCTTTGCCGAAAATGGGTTATGTCTTACATAATGTGACAGGAGCTTATAGGTTGTCTATGGTTGATGGATTTTATGGGTATAATCAGGTAGCATTATAAAAACAAGATCATAAAAATACTGCTTTCATGACACCTTGCGGCACCTTCATGTATGCAAGGATGAGATTTGGCCTTATGAACATAGGTGAAAATTTTTAGAGGGCCATTGTTACAAAGTAATTTGTCACTGTCTCTGCAATCCCCATCTTGCCCATTGGAGGGTTGTTTTTGTGACCAATAAGCAGTTTCATGCCTTGCAAATACCATCATTGCATCCCTTTCCATGAAGACAACATTTCTTATGTTGATCATTTCCTGAGCAAACCCATAAAAACACCTGTTTTTTCCTTGGCACTGGTAGCCCATTATGTCCTCGCGCCAATAGGGGAAAATTAACACTGAGCCCGCACCAATTGGAACTTTGTCCCAGTTAAGAACCTGCGCCAATCTTCTTATGGAAATTTTTTTTTAAAAAGAGGTGAAGTTTCGATTACAACAACTTCGTGGATGAGTCATGAGGAGTAGTTTCGATTGAATAACCATGGCCTTCCTGCTTTTGCCTCTTGTTTCCACCTTATGGGGAACCTCCCAAGGGATAAGGCCTCCCTTCCACTATTGTAGGGATCCCAACCTCCTCCTCTCCTCTATAAATATAGCCATCTTCCATTGATGAAGGGGCTGAATGATGAAAGGCTAAAGGGCTGAATGGTTGAATCTCCAAGAGCCTTCATAGCCTAAAGAATGCTGCGAGAGCCTTGATAGTCCTCATAGAGCCAAATCAGTAGCAAGGAGATTGACGATTGAAGAGAGAGGCTTGTCCCCATTCCTGGCGAGCTTTACCAAGACGTATTCCACTGATGACCCGCCGAAGGAAGATTCAGTGTCAGAGCGAGGTTGTATTTTCCTTTGTATTGATTAATGATAAGTGACTATTGGTTATGGTTACACTCATATTGTTAATTATGATCATGAGTTGTGTCTTCTTTGACTGATACATAATTTCATATATTGGGTTTTACGCTTGTGTTTGTCATGTTTCTTGTATGTGCAGGTGTTCGATTGCGGCAAGCGAGAGGATTATGATTTGCTGGAGCAAGGAAATGGGAGCACCATCTTCTCTACAAACAACAATGTTGGATTCAAGGTAAGTCTTCTTCTCCATTTGGTTTATTGCAATTAGGAACTTGCACCTTAGCATGATATGATTGTTGCTAGACCTGATCTGGGCTAGTAGGGATTGCCTCTTTCCACAGAGGGGATTTACCTCTACAACAAATTGGCGTCTCCGCTGGGGATCATTGGTTTGGATTATTGTCTTGTATTTTCAGTCGATTCTTGACTTTGCTTGCTTGATCAGCTCTTTTCGCTGGCTCTTTCTGTGTGTTTGGCTTTTGTTTAGCTTTACCATCACTAGTCTGTTCCTTGGATTTCTATTTTTTATTTTTCCATAGTAAAATCGACTGGCGCACTTATTAGCCTGACAGTTGCAGCCATTGGCGCATGTTTCCAGTCTATTACCTGGGCCAATTTGTTTTGGCGCTAGATTCTGCCTTACAGTCGCGCCAATTCTGTAAGGTGCCAGGGTTTGCTCTCTTTTGAGCTTTCTGAGCTTGATCTGTGTATTTGGTTTCATTTTTATGACTGCTTGAGTGTTCTGGAGCCTTGTTTGACTGATTGTGACCTTCATCCTTTGTTTTTTTTCCCATTTCTATCGATTTTACATTCTAGCCCTAGGGCATCTAGGTGCTATTATGTGTCGAGCCTCCCGTGGGAGTTTTTGGTTTCTATCTGTTCAGTCAACTTTGTGATTGCTTCTCTGCATTCGTTTGGTGGTTGTCTATCATTTTATTGCGTTATTTGAGTGATTGGCTTCTTCTTCATTTGAATTATGCTTTGTCTCGCTTTGAGCCTATATTACATGGTTCATTTGAGTCTTGGAGATTTTGCTTGAAGTGGTGATTTTGGTCTTGGTTGCGAGAAATTATTTGTTTTTTCATATTCAGGCACTGGCATTTGTTTTCAGCTAGCAACCCCCGCCAATTGGCCATTGGCGCTAGTTTTCAGTGAGAAAGTCACCCCAGTTGGCGCTAGTTTCACCTACCAAAGTCGTGCCAATTTCACGGTGTATGAAAATTGAGACTTTTTCCCTAAATCCTTCACCAGTGTGTCTTTCCCTTTCGATCTTTTCCCTGTATGAGCATAGATTACATTTCTCATTGTTTGAAATGTTTTATTTCCATGATTGTTTGATGTAAAAGGGAATGAATGCCTTGTTTTGATCTCTTGCTTTGGAAGTCCTCTTTTTGTTTAACCTCATATGTCTTGTCGCCTTTTGAGGGATTTCGTGACAAAGTGTTTGAAACAACGATTGCATTCTTAGTGTTTGTTTACATATCTTTTGCATTCATCCTTCATTAAGGATATTTGTGTTCTTTTAGTTTTTGTCTCATATTTTGCTTTTCGTTAAATGCATTAGATCACATTGCATTGAAAAGTATTTTTTGAGATCCATCATTGAACTTAGATTACATTGTTTAATGATTGAAAACTAGAAATCACTTTGATTGCATTCTGTTTTATTAAAAGCATGCATTAAGTAGATTCTGATTTCATTGAAAAATACATTGAGTTCATTCTTATAATTTGAAAAGGAAAAGGAAATTGTGCATAGATTACAATTGCATAGTTTTCGAAAAAGAGGATTTTGCATAGATTACATTGCATTATTCGCATCATTGAATGTTTGAAATTACTTTTGGATAGTGAAAGTCATCTAGTTTGGAAAAATTTCATTTTCAGTATTGTTGTTTGTTGCATCATTGTTTGAAACTCTTCCCTTAACTAGATAGCATTCATCAAATTGAAATATTTCTTTTATCATATAGTTGCATATAGGATATTTTGAGACATAACACTCGCTAGGGCCTAAAAATTGAAACATAATTGAAGATCAACATTAAAATTTATTCAATTTACACTAAGGCAGCATTGGAACATTAACGAAATATTTATAGGTCTAGGATAGAGACGTGTTCCGGCATCTTTAAACCTAGTAGTTGTCATTCGCCTCTTGGCTTAGATAGCACTAGTACAGACTTGTGCTCCCCGTAACGTCGCGTATATAAAGGGAGACCCCACTAGGTTTCTATCCTTTATCTGTAGGAAGCCGAGTCTACCACCTTATACCCGTGATACACCATACATAGCATTCGGGGAGATTTCCTACACGTATGTTAAGTCCTTGGTTGATTTATACTTCATTTTGAAACCAAGGTGTATATTGCAGTTCACGGTTATTTGGTACACCCTTTGCCTAGCATTCCTGAGTAGTCATTTTGATCTTTTCTGACTCTTTAAATTTGAAAGGATCATCAAGTGCTTTTCCTTTCACACTTGTTTCCAATTTGAAAGTGATAGAGTCACCTTTCATCCATTTCTCAACTCTTAAAACATGAAACGGTGAAGTTTCTAAGTTTCAATGTGGTAAAATAAATCACCTGCAATCACACGCCCTGTTAGAATTTGCTTGTTGGTCGTTTGATTGTGTGCTTTGGTTTTTAGCCCGTGTGCAGTTTTGAGTCATTGATGGCGACTTTTCCAGAGTTCACCAACCAAGGAATCCCCTCAAATGGGAATCCTGGTCATTTTCCTCCTTTTGGGAATGTTGGCGCTCCTTATATGTCAACGTTTTCCCTTCCTGGGTTAACTGTTGGGTTGCCTGTTTGGTTGTTTTCAACCTCTGTGGTTCCGAATGTCCCGGCTACTGTTCAATCAGTTCCTCCGCCTGAAAAACATCACGTTGATTCAAAGGTGGACCTCTACCCTTCTTCGCATGTTTTTGCGTCCTCCTCTTCTACTTCTCCTAGTGAAAGTCTGGATTCAAGTAACCTGGTGGCTAAGAAGAAGAAGAAGAATACAAAGAAGAAGAATTCCGATAAGAGAGAGGTTAAAGCTGCACCTACTGCTTCTAAAACACCTCCTCTTGATAAACCTTCCAACCCTACGCGAAAAGTCAAGTTCCCTTGCATGTTGTGCACAGGAGACCATCTTCTTCGAGACTGCCCTGGAATTCCCAAGGTGCTCGAAGTATGGTACAACGGTCATCCGCTATTTCATTTAGCTTCTGGGATTTAGGTTGGGGGCACGTCTTCAACTGGTGCTGGTAAAACTCTTAAGAAGCAGGGTAAGATTACCAATCCCTGTAATTTGTGTGAAGGGCACTATGCCATTCACCTTTTTCCGTATATGGATGAAGCCAAATGGGTTTTGGACAACTCAATTGTTTCTATGCCATGCCTCCCGGCTGGTTATAAATGGATTTCTTTGAGTCCTCCACTAGTTGATCCTATGATTGGTCAAGATTCATCCTTGGTCAGTCCCGCTCTCCCGAAAATTAAAATTCAGGAATCCATTCCTGACCAACCATTGGTCGTGGGATCAGTTGAGCTGGCTCCATCTACGGTGCACCAGGTGTTTTCCGTGGAGAGTGGATCTCACACCCCTCAAGTTCTTCTTGTTTCTTCAGATTCCTTGGACTTGGAGAAATATTCTTTTGTCCCTATATCTCAAGAAGCTACTCCTCCGCCTCCTGTTATGGAGGTCTCAAATGATACTCCTCCCGCCTCCTGTGATGGAGGTCTCAGATGATACTCCTCCCGCCTTCGAGATGGAGGTCATTTAGGATGCCCCTTCTTCTATTGTAGCACCAGGGGAAGACCATCTCAGTTCGATGGTATCCCCTCCGAGTAGTTTAGTCACTCCCTTTGATTGGAATCAATTTGCAGGATATCGCCTTCCATCTTATGTGCCTTTCAAGATAACGGTACAGGCCTTTGGTCTGGTTGTACCCAGCACCATTATAGAAAAAGGCGCATATGTTAGCGTTCTATCCTCAACTACTTGGCAAGCATTCGGTTCACCACCGATTGTGCCTGTTACGCAGAATCTATTGGCATTTAACAGAAGAACTAGTCAACCGTTAGGGATCCTTCCAAGGTTACCTATTACGTTGGGAGGAAAAACTATCCGTATGGATGTGATGGTTGTTCCAGGCCCCTTGGATTTCAATCTGCTCTTGGGGCGTGATTACACCTATGCCATGGGAGCGCTTGTCTCCTCCCTATTTCGTGTGGTCTATTTTCTGCATGAAGGACAGATCGTGACCATTGATCAGCTTTTGTTCTTTGGTCCTAATGTGGCAGCTAGCCCACCATCATCCCTTCCTAGTTTTTATCCACCCATTGTATATGCCCCACCGCAGGTCAACTATGTGGCTACCTACCACGTGCCTGTACTCAGTGATAGTACCATTGTGCATCGTGTGCTGGGGGCATTGGGTCCTGATTTCTGAGATGTTGTTCTCCCATCGGGAGTGGAACTCTTGGAAGCGATGACTTCTTGTTCATTATGATGAGGTCGGTTTTAGCAGATTTCCTTGTCTTGTGTCAAGCTCCTTAAAAAATGAAACAAGGTTGGGGAGCAGAGTTCCTTGTCTTGTACCAAGCTCCTTAAACCATGAAAATAGGTGTTTTGAGGATAGTTATTTTAATGTGTCAACCTCGTTAAAACAATGAAACACTTTCCCATTCAATTCGACTCTTTGATCAGATCTCATAAAATCCTAGTCGAATCTTTGTTAGATCTCATAACTTGAACCTTCACACCCTCCATCTGTTTACTCAGGTGCATGGAATGAAGCTTGAGGGGCATGTACCTCGAATTGAGTCACCATGCTGGGGGCATGCTTACTTTTTCAAGCATAGTTTGTTTCCATTTCAAGCTTGTGTGAAAATGAAACCAGTTTCAAGCATAGTTTATCTTTGTTTCAAGCTTGTGTAAAAATGAAACCAACTTCAAGAAGATTTTCCTGATTTCAAGCTTGTGTAGAAATGAAACCATTTCCATTTTACCTCTTGTGTTTGCCATTTTATCAGCCTGTTTTTCCAGATGAGCCTTGGTTTTCTCACTCCATCATCACTATCTGCTTGGCCGATCATATGCCTTCAATTGATTGTGTTACCCATTCCCGAGGAACTGCTACAATGAGTGGTCTTATTAGCTAGCCTCTTAACCTTTACTTTTTCTGAGTAGTTCCACCATCACCGGAACTAGTTGCTACCCTTTATACCACTCGTTCCTCTAGGAGGAGTCAACTTTCATCTCTTTTCTGACTCTAAAAACATGAAAATATTATCGAGTCGCTTGTCATTTTGATCTCATTAAAGTGGCTACGAAACGACATCTACCCAGTATACGTTTACCCCTTTTTCAGGCTAGGATAGATTACTTATGAAAAAGGAATACCCTAGCCTATCGCGACTAGGAGGTTTTCTAAGACATAGTTTTCTACCTTTTCGGGTCTAAGGAACTATTTATGAAAAGGGACTGTTGGAGTTTACTTTTCTGCTGCCTTTTCAAACTCTCTAAACATGAAAAGACACCGAGTTCTTCCTTTGTTAGACTTGTTAAACCCTGATGACATTGGATTCAGTCGTAATGACGATATTCGAGTTTCTCCTTCCTAGGGTTAGTTAAATGTGCTAGGATGGATTCATCTGAAGGACAGATTTATATTACAAGCATATGCTATCCCCTTCAAGCTTGTTTTCAAAAATAATTGGGGTACTCACCAGAAATGGTGGGGAAAAATGGAACCAAAATCATTGTCGTGTCGGCAGTATGTCGCTTTTGAACATGCAACTTGTCTGCATTCGTGTTGGGTTGGGGACATCTCACCTCATTATCTGATTGCCTCTGTGGGTTTGGGTAATCCCTTTTGACCTCTCATCTACTCTTTGCCTCGTCATCATGACACCTGATCTTTTGATGTCAAATACTGCCAAATCCACTATCGTGTCGCCGATATGTTCAAGAGAAGTTTACCTCTGAAAGTCTCAACCTTCCTCTGATTCTCATCTGATCCTGATTCATAAACATTATTTTCCTCTGTCTCACATCGATGATGTGGGAAACACTATGGCCCACCTTCGATCAAGGTCACTTCCTGTCGACTTCAGCTCATTATCTAGGAAGCTGATCTAGAGACTCCCTTATGGTACCTTGGTGCCTGCATGCCTCAATGGCAGGTTCTCCATGTTCAACATGAAGTTTTAATCATTGGCCTCTGATCGAGTGATTCTACAGGTGTTCGATGCCATCTCACTGATTCACATGCCGTATATTGTACCTATATTACCTTGAGGGCCATTGTCATTATTGGTGGTTCCTCTCACGTCTATTAACAACTCTCATCATTGGCTGGTAATCAGGCGATGTTCTTGCATGTTTGACTTCAACTCACTTATTTGCATGCTTGAACTTGTACTTTGTTCGGGTCAAGATGGAGCGCAAGACCCTGGATTTTGTCTGTTAGAATCCAGGTTGCGATTTTGTGGATTATTATGATTGGTTGCATGACTCATTCATTGGATAGTTGCAACCATGCCTGAGTCTATTTATCGATCCTCACTGGATGGATGCATCCATACCTTAGATTTGGATTATTGTATACTCTGTTATGGATGGCTATGCCCATACCACATATATGATGTATTTGAGATATCAGTTGTACTTGTCTATGCAGGTTTTCCGACGGTAGTGTTTTCAGTTGGACACGTTCTCGTAAAGCATTTCACCCCTCTCTCTCTTTCGGGCCTCATGCTTCAGGGGGCATCTGTTACATAGTAATTTTTAACTATCCCTACAATCCCCATCTCACCCATTGGAGGGCCATTTCTGTGACCAATAAGCAGTGTCATGCCTTGCAAATACCAGCATTGCATCCCTTTCCATGAGGACAACATTTCTTCTGTTGATCATTTCCTGAGCAGACCCCTAAAAGCACATGTTTTTGCCTTGGCGCTGGTAGCCCGTTATGTCCTTGTGCTAATAGGGGAAAATTAACACTGATCCCGCACCAATTGGCACTCTGTCCCAGTTAAGAACCCGCACCAATATTCTTATGGAAAGTTTTTTAAAAAAAGAGGCAAATTTTTTATTACAACAACTTCGTGGATGAGTCATGAGGATTGGTTTCGACTGAATGACCATGGCCATCCTCCTTTGGCCTATTTTTTCCACCTTATGGGGAACCTCCCAGGGGATAAGGCCTCCCTTCCACTATTTTATGGATCCCAACCTCCTCCTCTCCTCTATAAATATAGCCATCTTCCATTGATGAAGGGGCTGAATGATGAAGGGCTGAAGGGCTGAATGGTTGAATCCCCAAGAGCCTTCATAGCCTAAAGAATGTTGAAAGAGCCTTGATAGTCCTCATAGAGCCAAATCATTAGTAAGGAGATTGACGATTGAAGAGAGAGGCTTGTCCCCATTCCCGACGAGCTTTACCGAGACGTATTCTGCTGACAACCCGCGAAAGGAAGATTCAACATCAGAGCCAGGTTGTATTTTCCTTTGTATTGATTAATTATAAGTGACTATTGGTTATGGTTCCACTTGTATTCTTCTTTGACTGATACATAATTGCATATATTGGGTTTTACGCTTGTGCTTGTCATGTTTCTTGTGTGTGCAGGTGTTCGATTGCGGCAAGTGAGAGGATTGTGATATGCTGGAACAAGGAAACAGGAGCACCATATTCTCTAAAAAAAACAGCGTTGGATTCAAGGTAAGTCTTCTTCGCCATTTGGTTTATTTCAATTAGGAACTTGCACCTTAGCATGATACGATTGTTGCTAGACCCGATCTGGGCTAGTAGGGATCACCTCTGTTCGCAGAGGAGATTTACCTCTACAACAGCCATGGACATAGCCTTCATTGGTGATAGGTTTCTAGTTATATATATGGATTATGGAACCATTTTCTTAGGGTCAAATGATGAACACTTGGAGCATTTACAAAAAAAAATTCAAAAGTGCAGAAAGTTTGGTCTGTAATTAAATCCCAAGAAATATTTATTTGCCTTAGAATAAGGTAAATTATTTGGTCACACAGTTTCTAAAAAAGGAGTAAAGATTAACCCAACAAGGGTGCAAGCCATTCAAACGATTCCTTTACCAGGAAGCATGAAAGATATCCAGAGATTCCTGGGAAAAATAAACTTTTCGAGGAGATTTATACCCAATTATGCTGAGATTGTGAGACATATAACATATATGTTGAAGAAAAATGCAGAAGTTAAATGGGATAAGGAAGAAAGAGAAGCATTTTCTAGAATAAAGGAATCACTGCAGGAAGCTCTAGTTCTGATTAGTCCAGACTATCAAAAATCCTTTCAAGTATTCTATTTTTCATCCCGCACTACTATTGCTGCTATGTTGTTGCAGAAAAATGAAGTTAATAGGGAGAAACTAGTTGCATTTTTCAGTAAATTTCTCAGAGATGCTAAACTCAAATACAATAATCTGGAGAAGAAAGTATATGCTTTGGTCAAAGCATTGAAATCCTTCAAGACTTATGTGTTACAACCCCAAATAACATCTTATGTTCCTAATTCTACTGTGAAAAACGTTCTGGTCCAAAGTGATGTTGAAGGTAAAAGGGGGAAGTGGATAGAAAAAATCTAAGTATGATTTGGACATCAAACCCACCAAGTAGGTCAAGGGATAGGGGTTAGCAAATTTTTTGACAGAGAAAAATTTCCAAGCCTTGGGAATTAATCTATTGGCACCAACGAATGGAGTTGCTAATGAAGAAGGTCAAAGCAAGTCCAAAACATGCATTCTTTTAGGTCCCTATATTACTAGTATAGTCCCTTATTATTGTTAGTGTAACTCCCTTATTGTTATTGTTGTACCCCTGTAACCCCCATATTGTTATTATTGTGCCCTTACATTATTATTGTTAGGTTAGCTAGGATTACATTGTGGCCCCTATAGGATTATATTGTGGCCCCATGGACTCCTATATATAGAAAGAAGGTTTTTTCACTTGTATCATCCAAGAATTTTTAATTCATGTAATGTATTGGTGGTTTCCCCCTCAAAGTGGATTATTTCTAAGGTGTTGATATTTATTTTCTTCTATTTTTGGAGTTGGTTTCACAACAATTGGTATCAGAGCGTTGGATTCTAGGGTTTCACTGCAGCAAACAAGTCATTGTGGAATTTTTAGTATAAAATTTTTTCTACGAAGGTTCAAAAGCTAAAATTTTTAGAGTGCAAATCCGAATTCCTGAGGAACATCATCACAAAATTTCAGATCTTGGTTCACAATATTTTAGGAGATATGATCTGTGGAAGTTTGGTCTTTTTTTAGGATCCTGAATTTCATCTCAAAGAGGTGATCGTGGGAAAATATTCATAACTCTCTCTTTGAGCATAGGATTAGAATTTTGTAAAAGGTGACTGGAAGTAAACATATTTTAGTTTCCTTTCTATCAATTTCATTGCTGAAGGAGAAAATAGTGACACGTGGCAATTCGTCCAATTTCGCTCTACTAAACCAGTCCATAATTAGGTCATTGTGGGATATTGGACATAATTTTGTCTTGAAGAATCTAAATTAGGTCATACCTATGGCATTCAAAAGTAGATTTAGACGGCTACCGCAGGGAAAATTTTTAGATATTGAAGATCTGCAATCACAGAGATAAGTCAATTTCAATATCTAGCTCCTCAAAATCAAGAAAAAGGGGTGTATTGTTTTCCGAATTGCATAAGTCTTGTTTGAAGAATCAATTTGAATTGATTCCAAGGGCATATTGTAGAATATATATCAGTATTGGGTTCTAAAATTCCCCCTAAAAATAATTCAACACCTATTAAGCCTTTATAAGGCTCTATTATAGCTCATGAAGATGAAGAAATGCAACATGACATAACAAAATTACAAGAGCAAATGCACCAAATTTCGCTCTCGCAAAGAGAAACAAAAAATAAAATGGATGTTTCGAAGAAAAGCATGGAAGCTAAGATGGATGGTGTGAAGAAAGGTATGGAAGCTACGATGTAAGGTTTGAAGGATGGTATGGAATAAAAAATGGAAGGTTTGAAGGAAGACATGGAAGGTTTGAAGGAAGGTTTGTCAAAGTTGATACAAGAAATGATTTCTAATGGTGAAAAGATAGTAGAAGAAACTCATGATGAGGAAAAAACAAATGTTAATCGTGATTTCATAAGCTCTAATGTTGGATTGAGGAACCACCATATTCCAAAGATGGATATGAGGAAATTTGATGGCAAGGATCCCGTAACATGGATACTACAGATGGAGCAAGATTTTTATCTCAATAATGTGCAAAACACACAAAAGGTATGCATTGCAACTTTACATTTAGAAAAAAATAAATTTGTATGGTATCGATGGCTTTGCTCCCGTAAAAATTATTTCACTTGGTCAATTTTTATGAAGGAAACGATAGCACATTATGAAGATGCAGAGAGAAACACCTTATTTAGTCAATTGATAAATCTCAAACAAAAGGGTTCAGTGGTGGAGCACATTGAGGACTTCCAAAAATTGAATATAAGGGTAACTGATATTCCAGAGGAATATAGTATTGATGTTTTCATAGGGACTTTAAAGGATAACATCCAACATGAAGTTCGTGTTTGGGAACCTAATTCATTGGAGAATACATTCAGGTTGGCAAGAAAAATTGAATGTAAAATTATGGCGACAAGGAAGCCTACCACTAACATCTATAAAGATGGAAGTGTTGCTACTCCTAAACTTCCACAACCTACAAGTTTGACACCACAACAATTGGAAGAAAAAAGAGAAAAAGGGATTTGATACAGTTGTGATAGAAAATACACTAAAAGTCATAAGTGTGTTGAGAAGAAATTATTTTACATAGATTGGCAAGAGGAGGAAGAAAATTAACAAGAAACTTCAAAAGAAGAGGATATACACTAGGAAGCAACCCTAGAAGAAGAAGAAATGAGTCCAATCATTTCATGTAATGCATTGGTAGGAATTACTACTCCTCAAACTCTCAAGTTAGAAGGACATATCAAGAAGAAAAAGGTTATAATTTTGATTGATTCAGGTAGCACCCATAATTTTATTCATTGTAAGGTAGCCAAGGAATTAAATTGTTTCCTATACCCAGCACCAGAATGTCAAGTGGTGGTTGCAAATGGAGGAACTATAAATTGCTCTGGAAAATGCCATAATATTAAGCTAACCATGGGGGAATATGTATTGACTAGTCCAATGCTTTCCATTCCTATGGGAGGTGCTGATGTTGTACTAGGAGTACAATGGTTACAATATTTGGGGACAATAGCTTTTAATTTTCAAGAACTTTTCTTGAAATTTTTTTCAGAAGGAAAGGAAGTCGAATTACGGGGTATTGAAGGGAAGCCAGGAAGGATAATAAGCTCTAATGTCATGAAAAAGCTTCTAAAGAAAGAACAACGAGGCGTAATTGAACAATTATGCTCACTAGAAGTTCCAACATCAAAATCATCTATTTCTACAGATCTCCAACAAGTCTTGGACAATCATTCCAAGGTGTTTGAAACTCCCAAAGGACTCCCACCTATTTTTGATCATGATCATGCTATTCATTTGATTCCAGGAAGTGTTCCTCCAAACATCAGGCCTTATAGATATCCTTACTTCCAAAAGAGCGAAATTGAACGTATGATTGCAGAAATGTTAGAGGCGGGTATAATTCAACCTAGTGAAAGTTCTTTCTCTGCTCCTGTAGTATTGGTACACAAGAAGGATGGATCATGGCGAATGTGTCTGGATTATAGGGAGCTCAATAAGCTCACCATTAAAGATAAATTTCCTATTCCTGTGATTGATGAATTATTGGATGAATTACATGGAGCAATTTATTTTACCAAGTTGGATCTTCGTTCGGGATATCATCAAATTAGAATGAAGACTGAAGATATTCCAAAAACAACATTTCAAACTCATGAGGGTCATTATGAATTTTTGGTCATGCCTTTTGGCCTTACCAATGCACCTTCTACATTTCAAGGGTTGATGAATTCCATTTTCAAACCCTTCCTTAGAAAATTTGTGCTAGTATTTTTTGATGATATACTAATCTACAACGGGTCTTGGAAGGATCATGTTGAACATGTTGACAGGGTGCTCAAACTATTGCAGGAGAAACAATTATATGCAAAAACATCCAAATGTTTCTTTGGAGTACAAGAGGTGGAATATCTGGGTCATATTGTATCTCACGAGGGTGTTAAAGTAGACCCTAACAAAATTAAAGCCATTAAGGAATTGAAAGTCCCCACAACCATAAAGCAGTTGCGCGGATTTCTCGGGTTAACAGGGTATTATCGCAAGTTTGTTAAGAATTATGGGAGAATAGCAGCACCTCTAACAACATTATTGAAGAAAGATGCATTTTCATGGACTCCTGAAGCAACTAAGGCCTTTGAACATCTTATAGAGGCAATGTGCCTAGCACCAGTCTTAGCTACGCCAGACTTCACAAAAACCTTTATTGTGGAATGTGATGCCTCAGGAAATGGAATTGGTGTTGTTTTAATGCAAGAAGGAAGACCCATTGCTTTTGAAAGTCATTCAATCAAAGGAAATTATTTACAAAAGGCTATTTATGAGAAGGAAATGTTGGCAATACTACATGCACTAAAGAAATGGAGACCTTACCTAATGGGAAGACACTTCAAGGTAAAAACGGAAAATGATAGTCTTAAACATTTTTTGGAAAAAATACTATCTTCAGAAGAGTAGAAAAAATGGGTCACAAAAATGTTGGGTTATGACTTTGAAATCATCTACAAAAAAAGGAAGCTAAATGTTGTTCCAGATGCACTCTCAAGAAAGGACGAAGAGGTGGAAGCATTTCTTTGTGTCATTTCTATTATCCAACCAGATTGGATAACCGAAGAAAGGGATGAATGGAAGGACAAAGAGGTGTAGAAACTCATTCAAAAGTTGAAGCAAGATGCTAGTACATCTGATAAATTTTGTTGGAAAAATGATTCCTTATGGTACAAAGATTGCTTATATATTTGCAATAATTCCCAAATAAAACAAACTATTCTTTTCGAATTGCACACTTCTCCTTTAGGGGGACACTCGGGTTTTTTAAAAACTTTCCAGAGGGTGAAAAAAGAAATTCTTTTGGGATGGCCTTAAATCTGATATTCAAAAGTTTGTGGCTGAATGTTTGGTTTTCCAACAAAATAAAGTTGAGACAATTAAGACACCAGGTCTTCTACAACCTTTATCCATTCCAAGTCAACATTGGGAGGAGATTTCAATGGATTTTATCACAGCTTTACCTAACGCCGAAGGAAGGAGTGTCATCATGGTGGTAGTTGATAGAATTACCAAGTATGCAAAATTTTGTGCATTATCTCATCCATTCAAAGCAAGTACAGTTTCTATGGCATTTATGGAAACAGTTCAGAAGCTACATGGAAACCCAAACATTATTTTAAGTGACAAATATCCCATTTTTATAGGAAATTTTTGGACATAATTATTTTTTTGTTTGGGTACTCAACTAGCTCATAGCTCATCTTATCATCCTAAATTCGATGGCCAAACAGAGATAGTGAATAAATGTTTGGAAGGATATATTCATTATTTTGTATATGATAAGCAAGCACAATGGGTCAAGTGGTTACCTCTCACTGAATGGTGGTATAACACTTCCTTCCATATTGCAGCAAAAATGACCCCATTTATGGCACTTTATGGATATTATCCACCGTCCATCACATATTCTTTAAGGGAGAATTCTAGGGTTCAAGAAGTGGAGGATCACATCAAGCATCAACAGGAATTTCTCCAACACTTAAAGGATAACCTAAATTTGGCACAAAATCGAATGAAACAACAGGCAGATCAACATCACAGTGAGAGAAGTTTTGATGTGGGAGATTGGGTATTTTTACGGCTACAACCATACAAACAAATTTCCCTCAAGAAAGCTGAGAAGGATAATAAATTATCGCCAAAGTACTATGGTCCGTACAAGGTGTTGCAAAATATTGGTACTATGGAATACAAATTGGAGCTTCATGCTTCTTCGCGAGTGCATCTAGTTTTCCATGTTTCATGCTTAAAAAAGGTTATAGGGGACAAAATTCCAATTCAAAAAATATTGCTAGAACTTGATGAGGAAGGAAAAACCATATTGTAACCTGAATCAATCATGGAAACAAGAACTCGGTAGCTGCAAAACTGATCAATTTTAGAGTATCTCATCAAATAAAAGAACTTACCCATTGAATATTCTACATGGGAGGATGAGAATTTTATATCAAATCACCCGGAGCTACTCAAGCATTAAGGACAACAATTTTTTGAAGGAGAGGAGCATGTTAGGTCCCTATATTACTAGTATAGTCCCATATTACTGTTAGTGTAACCCCCTTATTGTTATTGTTGTACCCCTGTAACCCCCATATTGTTATTATTGAGCCCCTACATTATTATTGTTAGGTCAGCTATGATTACATTGTGGCCCCATGGAATCCTATATATAGAAAGGAGGTTTTTTCATTTGTATCATCCAAGAATTTTTCATCATGTAATGTATTGGAGGTTACCCCCTCGAAGTGGCTTATTTCTAAGGCGTTGATATTTTTTTTCTTCTATTTTTGGAGCTGGTTTCACAACACATTCAATACAATTTTGTGTGCTCTGATTGGTATAAAGATATTGTGCATTACCTATGCTTCTTTTATTGTCCAACTTCACTAAATAGACCAACATACAAAGCTCTCAAGATCAAATCTTAGCCATATGTTATAGTAGAAGAAAATATATACTGGAAAGATCCTGCTGGTATTTTTCTATTATGTTTGACCGAAGGGGAATTTATTGAAGTCACCAAAAAATATCATGAAAGTCTATGTGGAGGTCATTATAGTTGGAAGGTCACTGCTCATAAAATTTTCAAGTCAATCTTCTATTGGCCAACCCTATTTTTATATGTTTATAGACTAGTCAGAAGTTGTCAGAAGTGTCATTTGTTTGCTAAAAAGAAAAAAATTGCTCCATTACCTCTCATCCCAGTATTTATTGAAGAACCTTTCAAGCAATGGGGACTGGATTTTATTGGAGAGATAAATCCATTGTCAGGTGGACAGTTCAAGTGGATTCTAATTGCCACGTATTACTTTACAAAATGGGTTGAAGTAATACCCACTAAGAAGGGAAATGACCAAGTAGTGATGAAGTTTCTGGAGGAAAAAATTTTCAGCAGATTAGATGTCCAGTCAAAATTGTGACTGATAATGCTTAGGTATTCAACTCTGATCATTTCATTAATTTCTGTCAAACATATAATGTAATTTTCTCACATTCCACAACGTATCATCCCTAAGGGAATGGATCGACAGAGTCTTCAAATAAGACATTGGTCAGAATCTTGAAGAAGACAATCACCGAGAATCAGAAGGATTGGGATATTAAGTTGAATTTTTTCCTCTGGGTAGTTCAAGTCACTACCAGGATATCTACTAGGAAGTCTTCCTATGAACTGGTTTATGGAACTCAAGCACTATTTCCTACTCATCTAGTCAAGCCAATGATTTCTTTCCTTCAAGAAGCTCAAGAAGAACTTGATGCTCTGGTAAGAATATTTAACAAAATAATTGAATCAAGTGAAAATAAAAACAAATTCAAGGATAACTTGATTACTTGTCAAGAAAAGATGAATTCTATATTTGACAGAAAAGAAAAATAATTTCTTTTTCAAGCAAGAGATTTGGTACTGATATGGGCACTAGAAAAGAAGAAAAGGGGAATCATGGTAAGTTTGACCCTCTTTCGTATGGTACATACAGAATCTCTAAGGCAAGATCAAATAACACATTCATTTTGGAAGATCTACATGGAGAGTCAGTACAATTGCCTGTGAACGGGCAGTATTTGAAGCATTATTTCGAGCATTAAAAGTCATCATTTCACCATTGTAAATACAAAATTTCTCATTGTTCATACATCACCAATTAGTATTTGACTCCATTCCAAATGGATAAGGCACTAATTTGCAGTTCTTAGCGCTTCTGTGGAAAAAACCATTATCCCCAGGTGGAGCCAGATGTTGTGGCTCATTTGCATTTACCTTTGAAATATTTTTCAAAACACAAAAAAAAGCATATATGTTAGAAAAGGTAAAATTTTGTATGTCAAAGAATAATTTTGATTTATATGTTGGTACATTAACATTACATGATGAGATGTGAAATTGGGTTGATTCGGGCTCATTCACATGTAGAATAGTTTAAGAGCCATACGAATGGGCATGTTCAGAACATTACACACCGGTCAGGGTTGTTTTGGGCTCATTCGCAAGCTCAGGAGAGACTGGCGCTACAGAATATCATTTAATGATAAGATGTATTGATGTTAAAACTAAAAAAGATTATCATTCTTCCAATTTTGAGTATAGTGAAGGCTCATATTCACTGCACCTAGATCCAACGGCAACCAAGGAGAAAAAATTGCACGCGATTTATAACAAGGAGTGCCCCCGCAAGTAGTCTCGTTAAATCCGCTCACCTGCAAATTGACGGTTGAAATTAACTACGGGGATACTCTCCTAAAATCCCAAAAAACCACTTAATTTCCCCCACAAATGGCTTTAGGTTTCAATAAAGGACATTACATGGTGATAGTTGGATCCCACGCCCTTTACTTTCAAATTAGAGAAAGTAGATAAATAAAGTATTTACCTTAAAATAACTTAAGGGTTTTGGAGGAGGTGTAAAGGGGAAGATATATGGTCAAGATCAAATCAAAAAATTGAAGTGGAGAGATGAACGACAAAGATCATATTATAGGAATGAAATTTAGATGGATGGACAAGATTAGATTGCCAGATCTATGTTAGAGATAAGCAGTCAAGAGTGGATATAGTAAATAAATATGCAAGAGATTTAGTGGATCGGAGATTGTGAAGAAGAGCCACATGTTGAGCATAGGTTTCATCGCATATAAAAATTCAAAAATTTTACCATTTACCCTCCGCTTGCTCCCATATAAAACTTTCCACATGCGATTTGCGGGCAACCCCACCTCCACCCTTCCATGTGATCCCTCTCATACATCGCACTCCGCACATCATGATTTTTAACATTTACCACCCTCTACTTACATATAAACCTTGTGATATGTGATCTATGGGCATGGTACCACCTTTTTCCATGCCACGTCAGCTTCTCCACCCCCGCACTTCGCACTTCACAAAACATAACATCTAACCTTCGCTTGCTTCCATGTAAAACTTGCGATATGCGACCTGCGGGAGGTCCCACCTCCTAGTCCTACCACATCACCTTCTTCCCGTCGCACTTCGCACATCACATAGTTTAACACATACCTCTTGTCTTTCATAATAAAATCCCTGATTTTTGATTTGTGGGCAGATGCGATGTGGTTTCAAAAATGAACTCCAAAGGTTTTCAAATCCGGAGGTAAGGAATTTCTTGTTTTAAATTGCATCGAAGGAAGAAATGAAGGATTATAACGTAAAGCTGGTGAAATGAAAATATACGATGGAAAGTGGAAATGATGCGTTCTCCAAGGGTGAGTATAATATAGTTTAAGTCCAAGTCTTGTGGCGGTTGACAAAGAGAAGACAAAACATTGTAGGCACACACAAAGACATAGGTAGAGTTAGGTAGAAAAACATATAGTGGCACTCTTGGAAGCACGACATCTAGGTAAAGTCGGGCACTGAGGCATTGTTACAGAACTATGCAACTATCAAATCATAAATAGAAAGGACACCTGAGCTCTTTGGGGGGATGCATCAACAACAATCATATTTAGCAACATGAATGATATTTCCAGTTTCAATTTTTTTTCTTGGTATGATTGCATAATTAACTTTAACAGTTTAGGTAGTCAAAGTAATTTCAAGAAGTTCAACAGTTACAAATTATTTTTATGTATTTCAGTAGATAGAAATAAAGAAAATGGGTTCTGAGTTTTTGACCTCTGGATGACTGTTAATTTGGTACTGAATTTTCTAAGAAATTAATGAAATAAGGTTAAGTTTCCTACACCTACTGATGTTGGTATGTCTTTCCAGTTTCACTCTATGTTTATTCCTCTTTGAATGTAGTGAAATAATTTAGATGTAGGCATCTTTTTACATCTATAAGTAAGAGTTAAACAATATTTAATGTGCACTCCTTCACTCCAACTCTTTCGTTCACATAAAATGCTCCTGAAATTTGAAGTGATAGATTATGTTTCTCAGCATATCATTTTGAGTTTCCCTTATAGTTCTTATCATTTCATTCAATATCAACAGTTTATGGCATTATGAAGGCTTTCATTGTATCATATTATTCAGGGTATTAAGTAATTAAATTCCAAAGGTGTTAAACAGAGACCATTTGATATTATAACTTTTGACATACATTTACAAAATTTCTTGGGCACTGATTCCTTACCACAATCGAGGGATTGTATCTTGAGATACAAAAGAGTCAACAAGCACATTCCCTTAAGGTTATTATTTAGAAAAATGACTCAATAGAATTCCATTTTCCAATGGAAATTCATAAATATTTAATGATGAAAAATACGTTGCATTTTCAAAAGCAAGTGAAGTAGGAATACCAAACCTAGAGATGATGTTCTGTCACAGGAAGTTCATGACTTCCTGATCATTTACCTATTTGAGTGGAACTAATTTTTTCCACTGCATGAAATAATATGCGGCAGCGAGAATGTAGCAGTGCTCCTTTGATGAATGTGGAAATATTTCACTGATAATATCCAAGCCCCACTGTTGAAACATTTCTTCCACTGCGACAGGTTATAGTGGGGTGACTAACTTCCTGTTTCTTCCGGCACACCTTTGAAAAACAAGACATTTTTGGAAGAGGGCCTGAGAATCATTAAATAATGCGGGCTAATAAAAACTATCTTGCATGATTTTATGCATTGTTTTTTTGCCCGCAAAGTGTCCCCCGACTAGTCCGTCATGGAGATCACACAATACCTTCTATGAATCATGTGCGTCCAAAAATCTGAGAAATACTTCGTTGGGGTGCTTTCTGAAAATCACCCCATGCACCAACTGTTAGGATGATGCTTTAGGACTTAGTGCCCTCTTCCATCATGCATAAAAATGGGAGGGAGTAGTATTAGGATCCAGTTATTGTCGTACGTTTGCGTACCAATAATGTATGCTGCTAGTGGGGGTGGCTCGCTCAATGTTGTACATCTCAATTTATTGCTCCCACCTTGAAGGATATTCTTCTATTTTGCATCAAATTCTTTTGTTTCTAGTCGTCAAAGATCATGGCCCTTGATTGTGTGAACTATCTTGATATCTAGATCATATTCTTGCAAACAGGACATCCAGTTCACTCTCCTTTCACCCATATTTTGCTGAAAAAGTAGTGATATGACTGTTGGATGAAAAAAAATATAGTGCAATGATTATTCAATAAATAAGGTCGAAAGTGCTTCACCGCCTTGTATACTACATAAGCTTGTTTAATGACAGGGTAGTTTAGATCAAGTCCTTGTAGACTTTCTCTCATGAAATAAATAGGTCACTCATTGTTCAGGTCATATTTATGCATGAGTATGATGATAAGAGACTTGAAAAAAGAAAAGGTGTAGAAAAAATAATATTTGTTGAAATTTGGGCTATATAGTCATTGCTTCTATGATATATTGTTTGATACGGGAAAACACATCCTTTTCCCTTTTATCCCATTTATAGATATTGTCATTCTTCACCATCTCCTATATTGGTTTTACAATCTGGGCATAGTCATAGATGAAATTGCAAATGCAATTGATCTTCCCGAGGAAGGACTGCATGGCCTTATTATTCATTGGGAAGGGAATATGCGTGAATGTTCTAACCCTATGTGGGTCTAAATTAATCCCACTTTTAGCGATAATGTGGCCCAAGAGATTACCTCGTACATTGCAAAGATTATTTTCTTAGGATTGAGGGATATCCCCTACTTGCGACATCTCTCAAAAGTTTTTTTTATGTGGTGTACGTGATTTGAACTCTATTTCAAAACACAGTTATGTCGTCAATATAGATCACTATGCACTACCAAATAAATCCATAGAATGCAATGTCCATAGCTCATTGAAACGTTGACCAACCCAAATGGCATTCACTTAAAAGAAAACGTACCCCACTTTGTTTGGAAGGTGGTATTCAATGTGCTAGGTTTTGAGACCAAAAAACTAATTGTAGCCTAAATATCCATTGAGAGATACTATTTGTAAAATTTGTTCCATGGATGGCACAAGGTAGTTATCCTTGTCTGGGGCTCGATTAATATTTCCTAAATCAACGCATAGACGGATTTACCGAAACTTCTTTCTGATAGGGACCAAATTTGACACCCAGGTGGAGTGTCACACTTTGTATATGATTTGAGCATCTATAATATTCTTTAATTCTTTCTAAATGAGAGGCTCAAGCGTCAAATGTATTTTTCTCAGCTTTTGTTGAAACAGCTTGGCCCCTTCTTTTATTTGTATTACATGATAGATGATTCATATGTCATAAGTTTTAAGCTCATCATATGTCCATGTAAACACATCTCGGTACTGCTTGAATAAGAGGATAAATTATTGTCGCTATTTTGGTGTACAACAAGTACCAAGAGTGACATGTTTCTTATATTTATCTGTTCACAAGTTAATATGTTTGTGCAACCACGTGGAACTATGGATTTTGGCATTAACGAGTCCCCAGAAGCAATTGTGTAGGCCATAAAATTTTTGTAAATATAACACACCCTTTGGGATGATATTTCCTTTACTTGTGTTGGTTTCATCCTACAACGAATTTTCATTTTCGTCCTCATCAATTGTTGTCTCTTTGAACACATCAGTGTTCACCATGATGAAGATTATCTACTGGTCATCATTAAAAACATGTAATTTAGTGATGTTATTGGGGATGGATGGTTTATAAATAATTTCTATAGAAAATACATTCCTTAATTGTGAAAACCAAGAATAATCATTTGCTAATGCATCCATAGTTGTGTTACACATTCTTGGAGCAAAAATAATGTTAAAATCTTGGAGATGTGAAATTAAATGCCACACCTCTTGTTTGTAACACTTTAGATGAGGTGAAATGCAATGTATGGTGTCACGTACTTGTCACACCACAATTTCTAAATCACCTACTACTTTTGAGGACACAACCTTGAGGTTGATGGCTCTTTGCAAGCCCAATATGATTGCCTTATATTCAACATTTTTGTTTGTACACTCAAATTCCAAGTGGCTCGAGATCAAGTATTTTCCCTGCAGTGGGTCTATTAAAACAAAACCAACTATAGATCCTTCCTGTGTCTTAGAACCATCAAAGTATAGAGTCCACATGTTATATGTACAAGGATCATGAACTACGCTACTACTAATACTACTCCTACTACTACTACTTACTGTATAAAAGTCAATTTGTAATATTCCTAATTAGCTCTTAGCTAGTTGGAATATTAAAATTTTATTTTGTCAGTAAGATAGATGAATAAGAGGGTAGAGAGACCAATAAATATCTTTAGTATGAATAAAACCACTTCTAATGTGAATGTGGATCATTGTATCTAGTTGAATAAAGCACTCATTGGTGTGAATGGTGGTCAATGCATGTGGATGAGGTCAAGTATGACCAAATCAATAGTGCAGTCATGGAGGTAGTGGAGAGATATTGGATGACAACGCAGTCATAATGGGAGGAAGTCTCCATGAGAGTATCATTTTTAATGAGTGGGACCAAGGAGGATGAAGCTCACAAAGAATATAAGGAAGGGTATGGAAGCCATAAAGAGCATTTTGAATATTTTTTATGTATTGTCTTTTATGACTTTCTGCATGCTTCAGTTGTTTAGTAGAGTCTGTTGTGCTGTTTAGCACAATGCTGTTTCTAAGCAGAAATCCCACCCTAATCCTTAGGGGACTTCAAGTGCCCACTTAGGAGAGGTTCCTTTGAGCTTCATTCCATCATTTGACATCAGGGAAATCTTCAGCCACCTTCAACAACATAGTCTCCTCTAGGAATTGTGCAATTTAGTAAGGCAGTAGTAGTGGAGGGTTTAGAATCTAAGTTATTGAGCTTATTTTCTAGTGAAGGGAGAAAAACCTCATCTGGAAGTTTAGTGGGGAGGAGTATCAAATATTTTCTCATCAAATCATCCACCTCCTAGTATTTACTTAGTTTCACAGCATAATTCATCGATAGGGCTGCATTTTTCATGTTGATTATTTCAAGAAACCCTTTCTGGGTTATCTTGGAATTGTGTAAGAAAGACTAGATCTCTAATCTCGACATTTTATAAGCACCTTATTAGCAAATCCATGTATTCTTACTTTCTAGCTACATTTATTCCCAACAGGACTGCAAATTCATAGCTTTCCATCATTTTGTGTAGCAAAAATGTCTCATGTCTTGGTGTATTGGGTCATTTCAGGCTTCTTTTACTTAGCTTGACTGTCTTTTTCCTCAATATATTGTACTAATTTTTTCTATTATATATAATAAAATGGATCAATGATTTGTTCATGTTTTTACGTATTGATATTTACTGTAATTTCCATATTTATGTTCAATATTCTTGATTTTCCTATTTTGGAATACTACAGTGGTATTAGAGCATAATATTGGCTCAGCCTGTGGGGAATTACATGTATAAAATATGAAGCAATGGATGAAAAAGATTTTACAAAGCTTCTTCTCCAATCTATGCAAGATATTGCCAAAGTAATCAAGGAGATGGGAGTGGAAAGACAGAAGGAAACCCCAAGAGGGTTTCAACATGGAGAAAGTTATGGCACCTCACATAATTGGTGTGAGGAACTGACATTACAGCAAGTTTCAAAACGCTCCACCACGCCTACATTTTTAACAGTATAAAATGGAGTTGGAGGATCCCAAGAGGAGGAGACTCTTCATGACTAATTCCTAGAATATGAATCTCAATCTAAGAGGTTCAAAGAGCATCTAAACTTCCAAGATTTATGTCAGATCAAGGATAGTCGAAGACCCGCTAAAAAAAATAGAGGTGGAGGGTACATGTAGAACAATGATCTGCAACATACCATGGGTAGATTATTTCTACCTTCTTTTATGGGTCACCCAAGTGCATAGCCAAGGCTTGGGTAGAGAAATTATACATCTATTTTCAACTAAACCAATTTCTAGATGTAGAAGCCATTAATATAGCAATGTTGCACCCTGAAGGTGAAGCACATGAATGGTGGTTTCACGGTCTATCTACATTGGGACATGAAAGTATGACTGCATATGCAGAATTCCCCCAGAGGTTGGTTGAAATATTTTACCAAAGATATCTAGAGGCACACTTTTTTGAGCTAGCTAAGCTCAATCTCTGAATTTTTGAAACTTTTAGTTATGGTGCCAGATCTTTATATAGCTAGAAGAATATATATCTTTATTGATGGACTAGGAGAACCTTTGCATGGGTTGGTTAAATCCACTAGACCAGCTACGCTCCAAGTTTCCATTGAGAGAGCTAGAGACTTACAAGATGCTTTGCCAAGTGCAAGAGCTCCATTTCAGAAAAAGCCCTCTTTTCAGTCAAAGGGGAAATATATGAAGGTTCCTCCCTCAAAGGAGAACCAAGATAAAGTATCTCTTTGTGATGATGTATGGAGAGATCTAAGGAGGAGAGGGCTTTGCTTCACTTGCCAAGATCCATGGGCACCGGGGCATCGGTGTGCTACTGTAAAGGCACATTATATTGAGGTATTCTCCGATGGTGAAGAGGATGATGAAAAAGACTTATAAGGATATGCTAGCATTATAGAATCATGAGAATATCCACCACCACTAGGAGGTGTAAATGGAGATTTTGGTCCAATGAGAGGAACCCTTGCACATTTGTAGGGAGTTCTCAGGTATCTAACATTGAGAGTTTGAGGCATTGTTCAGGGGTAGCGGGTGTCGGTATTGATAGACAGTGGGGCTACCCAAAATTTTATTGATATCCAATTAGTGCAGAGGAGGGGTGTTGTAACATTATTTTTTTTTGATAAGTTAGCATGGTAGTTTAAAAAATAAAAAATAAAATTTTTTAAGTTAGAACATGGATGAAAAAAGAAATTTTGAAAAAATGTTAGGAAAATTATATTTTATTACATCCATGTTAGAAAAAAAAGGATATTTTTCTCTAAATAAATGAGGAAACAAAAAAATGTTAGGGAAGCATAAAATAAAAATGTCAATGCTTTAGTGATCAAAATGATGATGGCCGCCTATTTAAATGTGCCCGAATTTCAAAATGTAAATTTTAATTCATGCATGTTTGAACCTTTGAAAAATGGATTTATATATTCATTAATTAAATTAATATATATGTGCACATATTGATTTTATTCTAAATTAGCTAAATGACAAGAGGCCAAACCAAAATAAGTTAAAATGCTTGCAGATTCCGACGGTAGATCTTGAGCTTCCCTCAAATCTACGGTGGAGATTGACTTTGCATCCCCTCCGCCTATTTATTGACCATCTTTCTCTCGTCACAGTCTGGTTTCAATGGCCACCCATTTCCTTAATGTGGTAGCACCAGGTGAATTCGCATCCCCTGCGCCTAAAACAGGAAATCAAGGGGTACCCCCCCAAAACCCACCTCTGGTTTTCCACTCCCACTACCTTTTTCCCGCACCATAAACATTTATTCATCCACCAATCACATTATTCACGTCACACATATGTTATCCCTAACACTCCATTTACCCATTAATCCTACCATTGGCCAATAAATTCACACCATTTGCCTGTTAATCCTCCCGTTGACCAATAAATTCACACCATTTACCCATTAATCACATCGTTGCGCAGTAAATTCACTTGATTGTTTGCCATGACCGTTAAACCCAAACTGGAGTCTATAAAATTTCCCATAGTCACCCGTTCATTACTTTACTTCCAACTTCAATTCATTTTCATCCTCCATCGTTGTTCCACAGTGAATTATCTTCTGTAAATACCCTTCATTATCCTGAAACCCTATCATTGTTTTGTAACCTGAAGATTTGAATCGTTGTACCATTTTGTTACAGTCAAGCATGGAACCTAAGGCCAAAACAAAGAAAAAATATATTCTGAAATATAAAGGTAAGAAAAATATGACAGAAGAAATCCTGAACGTTGACAGTGTTGCATAGGTTGTACTTGGGGTCACTCATCCAACTACTAAGATAATTCCTGAAGCCGCTAAAGATATTGCAGAAAACATTCCTGCAGCTCCATAAATCGACCTCGTCCTCACACCCCTAGTCAATACCTATTTTAAAATTATTGATTGTCAGAGTGAATTTTAATTCTACGAGCTACAATTGTGGCTAAAACAGAACACCTAGATAAATAAGACCCTATCAGTATTTGGGAATCCATGTTACCTTTTTTTGCATTCCCTCAAACACACCCATTCCCAGATTTAATTGTGTGGTGTCACAAGTAGTATGACCCTATAACTAGGTCAATGGTGGCTAAGAATGTAAATGTTCTGATAATCATATATCCTGAAACCATTTATCAAATTCTTCTCATCCCTCCTTCTGACTCCTTATCCTATTTCTCCCCTATTTCCCTCATGGATATTTATCACACATTATCCTTACAATAGAGAGCCCAGATATTTGACATATTTCTACCTAAGGATGTTGATTTACCAAAGAGAAATCCCTCCTATGCATCCTCCATATTCCCCATTGCTTCCAAGCATTTTATCTCCATCCTTTCTTATCTGTTAGGATACCCCAACAATGAAACCGTTGATGAAATCATCGTAGGTTTCTTATATATGTTTAGCCTTGAAAAACCACCATTGTTTATGTACAATTAAAACCATTTTCTGACTGATATTATACATGAACAATTTATGAATTTCACCACTCAAGCAGAATTTACTTATTCTTTTGTGATCATTCATATGATTTTGTTTCAGCAGGAAGATACGTTTCCAATTCATTTCAATAAGAAGGATGCACAGGGAGTGAATAAATCAGTGATTCACTGGATAGAATTGGTTAAAGCATCGTCTACAGCTAATTATTCCTTAAAATGCATAGACTTATTCATTCACCCAGTCACGTAGTTCCTTACCAGTTCATTAGAGCCTAGAATTGGAGAAGAGATTAGGATAATTATGCACCTTAGTGAGCAAGAAAAGACAGGTGATTGGTACCTGTACAATAATTTCATAGAGATCAGGGTGTATCGTTGCAAGCTTCCACCATAAAAGCTTCCCAAATATGTGCCTACGATAATTTTCGTATTATAATACATAAGACATATGTTAAATATGGATGAATTGCATTTTTTTCAGGAAAAAAGAAAGCCCAATTTAAAATCAAGGCCAATATTGGATCATTCGTTTGTAATACCAAAGTAGTTGGTGTTGATGTAGATGCACGATTAAAGAATATGGGTTTTCCACCAATTTTTACTTGGTCATATGACCCTCATGGCATTATTTCTGCTCTAAGGGTTGAATCCAAGACAACTTCTTACACTCGCACCTCTAGACTGGAAATAGAAAAGTACATGAATCATGATTGTTGGGCTGGAATTGTAATCTACGGATAAACTACGCTTCCCTAGACTGGTGTCTAGTCTAGAACAATAGGTGAAAGACTACACTGCCCTTTTTCCTAACTCAGAACAGATACACAGACAGGATTGGATGCTTACTTATTTCAGTTGCTTCCAAATGACTCCTTTCTGTCGCTTCCACTACAGCTTCAACTTCAAGCGGTTTCAAATAGTTGAATGCTTCCTGCAAGAAAGAACATTGAAATAGCAGAAGATGCAATAATATAGATATCTATTCAAGTTAATTAGACAAATCAGTTAAGCATAAACTACATTCATCAACTAATATTTTACAACATGGAAAATGAAAGTAAACATGGATGCATGTAGGGAAAAACAAGAAGTACTCGTTATTGATGATAGAAGGAGAGGTTACAACCAAGTGACTAATTCATCGTGACCTTCCAGCAAATTTTCCAAGTCTCATCACATCATAAGTATTTCCAGCAACAACTCCACAAACCAAACTCTCTATTGAAAATTCTCCATCATTTCTCTACTCAAATTCTTCCTCCTAAACACTTATATTTGTGTTCAAATTATAGAGGAACTGTAGGCAGTTTTGTAATCAATAACATTCCAAAAATAGGAAAGACATGTTTCCATTCATGTAGATGTCAAATGGACACTTGGATCCGAAGCTTAACACATGTGAACTGTTCTAGAAGACATTGGCCAAGTGGAGATTCCAAAACAATGAGAATTTCACTCCAAATGTGACCAACGCACCTTTGAATGTCCGAAAGTGCTTTGCAGAGTAGCCTTGAATGGGGCTACTTTCATATGAAATGCACTTAGGCCCCTTAGAGCCTACGTTGGTGAGCTCCCACATGTTTAATAATAAGCTTCAAACCATGGAAAATCCTTGCTTGATGAAAGTATTGTTTGATTTATGTTGTTTCCTATCTTAGGGAATATAGAAACTGAGATGATAGGGAATGATAGACCCTTGATCATCAGTCCTGGAGATGATGCCCAGTTAACTAGGTCATTGGGAATGGTGCCCAAATTTACCTATAATAGAGTGTCTTCATTGGAGACAAGTGTTCCCCTGAATAAATTCAGACATGTGAACCCTTCTGACCAACAATGATAATTTCACTCCCAATCTGATGAACACACCTTTGAATGTCGGGAAGTTCTTTACATAGTTTCCTTGAATGGGGCTACCTGCATATGCAATGTACTTAGGCCCCTTAGAGCCTGCGTTGGTGAGCACCCACATGTTTAATAATAAACTTCAAACCATGGAAAATCCTTGCTTTGATGAAAATCTTGTTTGATTCATGAATGTTTCCTGTCTTAGGGCATATAGCAGCTGAGATGATAGGGAATGATAGACCCTTTGATCATCAGTCCTGGAGATGATGCCCAGTTAACTAGGTCATTGGGAATGGTGCCCAAATTGACCTATAACAATTGTCCCCTAAAGCATGAGATCAAAATAATAAGAACATTTTATTGAGATGCTTTACACTGTGATGAGCATCGAAACAAAGTGGAACTGTCACCTACATCAATCGTACAATAAATTACACCATGATAAATCCTCTATTGATCATAATTGTTGAGGGTAGGAATTCCCATAGTCAGCACATAAAACAATCTAATAACATGTACATAATTCAGAAAGTCGTCTACATTGGAATGTTGCCCAAATGCAGACATCGCCTATAGATATAGGCCCATGTTTGGATGAAAACCTGAATGTAAGGTCTCCGTACAGATGATGTGTACAATAATATTGAAATCGTAGCCCAGATGGCTGAAACTAGATCTGTGGTCTTCTTATATCATTCACTCGATCATTTAGGTACAAGTCTAGCCATGCGAATATATGATTATCGTCGAACATGGAAAGACATCATTTGATTACCATCCAATAATGAAATTTGTTAACAAATGTAAGAGAACCACCATTAATTTCAATGGCCCTCAAGGTACTGCAGTACATTTCGTAAGGTGTGAATAGATGAATTGATGTTGAATGCCAAACAAAATCTTTCGGTCAAAAATCTGGAAGCAAGGATATTTTCGATACTGTAACAAGCCTCATGGTACTGGAATCTGATGTTTCTAAGTGAACTTCCCGGATATTGATTTGTAGTCAACATGAAGTCACCTTATTGCAAAACTGGAGTTACTAATTTCAGAGACAAGGGTATGACTTGTTATAGCAATTTTCAGGGATGACGGTCATGAAAATGAAGGTTTATGATTATTGTAGATGGATGAGTTCTTAATCACTGAATGACTTTTCTTGAACATATCGGTGACACTGTGATGAGTTGGCAGCGTTGACCCAAAACTAAAGTGAAGGTACGATGAACCATAAGTACGAATGAACCATCAAGATGATTACCCAACCCAAACAGTCATGGACATGGAGTGAAAGAAGTGTCATGTTCAAGAGTGACTTGCTACCAAAAAGAAACTTTTCTTGCTTTTCCCAAATTTTCCCCGGTTATTTGTCGACCAGTACCTCTTTATTTTTTAACAAGCTTGAGGAGGATAACATTTGCTTGATCTATAATTGAACCCTTCAAGTGAATAAAGAATAAAGTATCACTATTTAATAATTTAACGAGTCTAGCGATGAATGAAACTCAATTCTTTCTATGATCGACAAGCCCGTTGCTATTTTATGTTTTAACGAGATCAACGATAGTGATAGCCCAATATTTTTTCATTTTTAGAGAGTCTGAAAAAGAGAACGAAAGAGGACTCCAAAAAGTACTTTTTCGTAAATTTGTCTCTCAGACCCGAAAAAGTGTAAAATGATATCTGAAAGAACCTATTTGATCATGTTTAACCAAGATATCCCTTTTTCGTAAATAATCCATCTTAGTTCGGAAAATGGTTAAACTTATATTGAGTAGATATCAATTCATTTAATTTAATGAGCTCGAAATGACAAGTGCTCGGAAATCTTTTCACATTATCAGAGTCTGAAAAGAGCTGAAAGAAGACTCCAGGGGTTCCTTTTTTGCTGTTATACAAGCTCGAAAAAGAGATAAAAGTGTGCTTCAAATCCTTTTTCTTTTTTTATCAAAGCTCGAAAAATAAGGAGAAAAAGTATGCTTTGTGGTCAAGTCCTTATTGAAATAAATCTACACGACTAACCTGTTTGTCAGTTGTATTTCCTATTTAGAACAATATCAAATGGATTAAAAATACCTGTTTCATGATTAAAAAAATAATAAAACTATAGTAATAGCAATAAATTTAACTTGCAAGTAATTAAATGACTATATAAAGCAGTTTCACTATTCCTTTTTACCATTCCATAGTTACCATTTTCATTTTGGAGCTTTGAACCTGATTTTTCCCCTGAACTTCAGTCATTGATTCCAGTCATTTCAGTGGATGGATTTCATCATTGTTTGATGCAGGTTGGTAGCAAAAACCTCCTCTTTCTTTCAATATTCATTTCATTAACTTTCCTTGCAAATTTTCAGGGTTTTGAGGCCCCTAGGGTAAATTCTACCAAAATTAAGGGCAACGCACCCCTGAATGTCGAAACCTACATTGAATAGTAGGTACAGTGAAGTGTATGTACATGTGGAATGCACTGTCTCAGCCTAGAGAGTGCATTGGGCGCAGTTCAAGTTTTTTGTTTTCATGATGTGTCCAAAATTTGCCTAGTTTTTTGCAATGAATGGAATCTAATGGATATTTTGGTTGATTTTTAGGTTTCCATAAGATTATAATGATGATTACATGGAGAGAGAGAGAGCATGGAGAACAAGATATGATTTCCTTGAATGATCCACTTATTATAAGAGCTTTAAGAGATTGCGGGCTACTTAAGTACTTTAAACTGTCGGGAATGAGGCAACAGATAGAACTCTTAGAGTTCCTTGTTTGAGCATGGGATCTAGTGATAGAGGAATTTCAGATAAAAAAATCAAGTGTTGTCCATAACAGTTGAGGATTTGTATTTTCTCACAGGTTTGTCAAGGAGAGGTTTTGCCATATCACTCACAAGATCTACCGTTGGGGGAGAAACAGTGAGGGATTATGTTATGCAGTATTGCTATCTGGGGTCAAAACCTAGAAAATATGGAAAAATAAACATCCGTGATGTCAGGGATTTGCCTTTGAGAACCATCCTATTCACGATCGCTAAACTAGACGGCACAATTACACTCCATGTGGCGAACAAATCATATATGAAGTATGCACTGGAATGTTTAGAGCCAACAATTTTCAACTGGTATGAAGTTGTTCTATCTCAGATAAAGGAACAACTCAATAAAGAAAAGGAAGGAAGAAAAATTTCAGTTATGGTTCCATCCTTATTTCCATCGCCTTGGAACGGATTCCACTAATGCAGCCACAACATCTAACATTGGATATATCCAGTCCTAGAGATCCTCGAATGTAGAGATGGGTAGAACTCATGGGTCGGCATTCAGGCCAATCGACCATTGTGTTCTCGACTGCATTCTTTGCCTGGTTCAAGCAACAGATCATTGCCATCGATGATTATGCATATGCAAGCGTTGACTTTCTAGGAGATCCAAATCTAGTTTTACCAGAAGGCGCTCAATGGGGTGCAATAGGTAAGATTGATTTGACCATGTTTTTTGATTTTTATAAGGTTTATACAAATTTTTTTGTGTTTTGATTTCCTACCAAGACTAAACTAAATTTTTAATGTAATGCAGATATTGGTCATGTTCAAATAGGAGAGGAACCAGAGCGCGAAGCAGATGTGCCAGCAGAGAGGGCTATCGGTAGAGCAGTCCCTCAAGACCTTGATATGGCTGAGACTCTTGCTGAGCTCTAGCAGCACATAGAGGGGTTGAACTTCTGGATTCTGGATTGCCGGATCGAAGAACTTCCCATGCGACTGCATCATCACAAAATTGGGGTTCCTAATCGTTGGATGTGGTTTCTCCGTAGGATTGCTAGATCCATAGCGTGCTATCATGAGCACCACTATTTTACTTATGAATTTTTTCACCCATTTTGAGGTCAGATGACCAACGTGTCTTGTGCACAAATTTTGTAGAAAACATATAACTATGTATCTATATGTTTTCAAATTTTTTCCTATGTTTAATGTGCAATCCTATTCAATGATGTGAATGTTTTTTCTTTACCTACGTCACAAATGTCTGTCTAAAACTTGATTAGCTAATGAATTATTTAAAGTGTTCATATTTCTAGAAATGTCTTGATATTGAATGAAATCAAAATGTCTCTCCAAAAGTCAAACTCTAAGGAACAATCTAAGAAGTGTTGGATTTCTAATAGTATAAATACTAGTAAGTTGTAGTACCACAAGTTGTGAGTCTAACCTGACGATTATGTGATTAATACCAAATGAAATGGAATCATAGAGAAGTTCAATCAACGTGCTATACTCAGCGATATTATTCATCGATATACCAATAAAAAAACCCTTGAAAACTCACTAACTCGCCATTTGGAGTTAAAATGGCCCACACTGCAAAGGATAGATTCTGCGTACTACGACTAGCACCATCAACATATCCAACAAATGGTTCTGAAGATTCAGTCATCTGTGAAGAAATTTAAAGCAGATTACTAACATCAAGAAAATTCTAAAAAACAAATTAAAATAGTGAATTTAAATCAACAACATATAAACAATATAATACAAAAAACTACCATGCTCATGATTAAGCATAGTAACATTTAAGATACAACCCATTTCTAGGTTGTGCCAATGGAATCCCATCGTAATCAACTAAATGATAGGCACCCTTAGGAAGAACTCTTTTGAAAATATAGGGGCCATGCCATAATGGCTCAAATTTCCCTGTACCTATCTTATCAGCTTCTTGTTCGTAAATAAGGACCAAGTAGCCCTCTTATTAGATGTGAGGCTGGACATTTTTGTTGTATTACATTGTGATTCGTTGGCCAATTGGGCTTCACGACGGGTTTCATCTAGATGGATGAGGTTAAGGAGACACACTTCTTCTTCTGAGGTTTCAGGTAACAAGGCTATCATGAGTTTTAATGACTATATTTCACATTGGATTGGTAAGATAGCTTCCAAACCATACACCAATTGAAAAGGAGTAAATCTGGTCCTGTTTCTCACCAAGGTTTGATACGCCCACAAGGCGAAGTACAGGATCAAGTGCCAGTTCCTTTTACGGACTCCTATCATTCATTGAAGCATTCTTTTAAGAATTTTGTTAATAGCCTCAACTTGTCCATTTGATTGTAGATAATAAGTAGTATAATTATCATGCGACAATCCTAACTTGGCTGTCAATTCAGACATCATATGGTTGCAAAAATGCTTCCCATGATCCGTAACTATATCCTGTGGGACCCTAAACCGTGAAATGACATGATTGAAGAAAACAATGCAGTAGTTTGTCTGGTGTTGTTGAATGTAGGCATCGCTTTAGCCTTCGGCCCATTTGGTAAAATAGTCGACTATGATAATAATATAACCATGCCCCCCAGATGAAGGAAGGTTACAGGTCATGAAATCGACACCCCATTTCGTAAATGGTACAGTAGAGACAACAGGATGCATTGGCATTGGCGGCTTACGGATTTTACAGTGGTAAATCTGGCATACATGACAACTTCTGGCTGCGAGGATACAATCTCAAAAAATAGTAGGCCAAAATTAACCGGCCTAGAGTATCTTCTGTGGGGTAGCATAACCAGATAAATTTCCTGCACAAGCTCTAGCATGGCAATCATTTAATAATTTCTCATCCTCCTCATGAGTGAGGCACCTCCTTAAAATTGTATCGACACCAAGACAATAAAGTGTATCGCTGACGATCAGATAATATTTGGCTTGGTATCGAATACGTTGCTGATCAGAGCGAGAGGTATTAGGTCGAAAATTTTGGGTTTGGAGATAAATGATGAAATATCCATACTAGGGATCAGATGATCCGATCAAAAACAAAGACTCATCTGGAATAGATGGTTCCGACATAGTTGCAGTACTATCATAGGGAAGGTCACAGAGAATCTCAGCGAAAAATAAAGACTTCTTTGACTTGGATTTGATGAATTCCAAATCAAATTCCTACAAAATGACGATCCATTTTGAATATTTTCCCTCCAGTAATTTACGTGATAAGATGTAAGTCATGGGGTTGCAATCCAAAACTATTGTTGTTTTTCGGAGCAGGATATAATGGCGAAATATTTGGAAAGCTTGAACAGCTTCCAAGGCAAGATTTTCCACGTACGAGTACTTATATTCTGTATCATTGAGATTACGACTCAAATAATAGATCGGATGTTCAATTCCTTCTTCTAATTGGACCAAAACCATAACGATAGTTGTTTCAGCTGTGACGATATATAAGAAATAATCATTTGAATAATTTGGAGGATACATTAATCACGCTCGGACAAGATGATCCTTGACAGCATCAAAAGAAGCTTGCGCAACTTTTTCCCAATGGAAGGGAACCCCCTTTTTCAATAATTGAGTAAATCCTTTAGCCATTTCGGTGTAGTTTGGAATGAACCTTCTCAGGAAGTTAGCATTTCCTTGAAGTTTCTGTATCTAAATTAAGTTTGATGGTGCAGGAAAATCAATAATGGCCTGTACCTTTAGTGGGTCTATTCGAATTCCTTCTTTTGAGACTACAAATCTAAGCAAATGACCAGAACCAACAAAAAACACACATTTGTGCAGATTGAGGCGTATCTTGTAGTGTTGACATCATAAGAAAATGGCTCTCAAATGCATCGAATGATTAGTCCTTTTTCATGAATGCGCTAGTAAATGATCTAGATATGGTTTAAAAATGTGCTTAATGTCATTGAAAGCATAATCGATTTCTCTTTGAAAATTTTCCCTAGCATTCTTTAAACCAAACGGGAGTTTCCTATATGCGAATTTTCCCCAGGGACAGATAAATGTTTTCTTATGTTGGTCATCTGGGAAAATATTGATTTGATTGTAGCCAAAAAATTCATCCATTAAAGAAAATATTTCACATCCAGCAGAGTCTTCAATAATCTAGTCGATAAAGGGTGTAGGATAGTTGTCTTTTGGACAAGCCTGATTAACATCCCGATAATCGACACACACTCTAATGGTTACTTGTTTTTTCATAATAGGAACGGTATTGGAAACCCACTTAGTTAGCGGAATAGGGTAAATAAAACCAACACGCAAAATATTTTCAACTTTTTCTTTGATGGCAGCGGATTTCTTCAGATGAACAGGATGAAGCCGTTGATGCACTGGTTTGACATCAGGATACATATTAATAACGTGTTCAACTATACTAGTATCTATTCCTGGCATTTCCTCATAAGAACAAGCGAATACGTCATGAAATTCACGAAAAAGAGAGCGATATTAATCAAGTTCTGATGGAGAACAAGATACACCGACATGAATATTTTCTACAACATCAGGTTTAGTCGAAATATCGATAGAAATTGTTTCTTCGATATTTGATAAATTTTGGTTAGATTCTATTGAATTAATTAGAAAAGAATTCGAAAATAAATTTTCAATGGATGGGTGATATAGTTCACTAAGATTATTTTCTTCATAATCAGGAAGATGGGAATGATGATGATAATCTTCCCATGGTTCTCCTTCTACCATCATAGCTTCCAAAATATTTTCATCTGTCAAAAATTTTGAGGAAAATGGATCAGATGGAGTACCAAAATATAATGAACGATCAACACAAACACTCGACAACGCTGATTTCAGATTCTCCGCCCAAGTCGAATAGATTGATTGTTATTGTAGCTCAATAGGGATGAGCGGAAAAACATCATCCAACGTAGAAATATCAGAATCACTTGTACTCTTCCTTAAGCTAGATAGAGTGGAAGAGATCATGTAGTAGGTCACTATGCTTGCAATTTCTGCCGACATCGTGGGTGTCAGTAATGCAAAGGTTCCCATAAGAGTGGAATCCTTTAAGAGTCCTACACCAATGTTCTAGATTTCTAGTTGGGGTAAGTGAATATATGGAATGCTTCCAGTTACCTGCGAAGTGGAGTCAAAAAAGGATAATTGATTAATGACTGTAATAGTACCTTTATGAGGAAATGCAACCATTCTAAAATATGTAGAAAAAATTACAGTCATCGCATATACCCATGGTCTTCCGAGTAAAATATTATAGTCAAGGGGTTCGTCAAAAACTTCAACATCAATACTTACCATTTTTCCCCCTAATTCAACTTGCAAGTTATTGATAATACCAAAAGGTTTATATGTTCTTCCATCAAAAGCCTTCAACGTCGTTGATGATTGCAATAATCGCGGCGAGCCAAGTGACTTCGAACAGTTTAGAGACATAATGCATGTAGATGATCCCTCATCAATAATAGTGCGACAAACAAGGTTATTGAGAGCATTTACTTGGATGGAGAGTGCCAATTTTGCTAGTAGCTGTGGTACATAGCCCGTATGATTAAATACGACAAGATTAGAATCAGTCGGATCAATTCCACCAATAGCCGACAGTAAAGCCTGCTTCTGGGAGGGAAAATTTTGTAATACCTCAAGAGTAGACATAGTTGAAGGGGATTGAGCCAAATATTCAACTATATTATAATTTTTGTAACTTTTTCTCGAGGATTATATGCTGGTTTATAAATTACTCCCTTTGGTGGCTTAATCATTAATTCATGAATAATTGGAGGTGGTACCGATTCAGTAGATGGAATCGTTGTCAACGTAGTAGGTTGATAAGTAGCTGGACTACCATAGTATTTATTCTGCGTTGACACCAAAATATCTTGTAAAGGTTTTGTACTAGATAACATTAATACTTGGGAACTAGGAGCTAGATCCATAGCAACCAAATTTGTGTCTGGATTTCGAAATGGGTCTGTCAACATAGCTAATGCATTAGAAGTCTTGATGATTTTTTAGAATTCAGCATGGTGAGGACAATCCTTAACAAAGTGTTCCTCATTAAAGATTATGCATGGATAACGAGGTTTTTGTGGTCCTGACGGTTGATCAAATGATCATTCCTATGGGTTATAAGTTTTCTTTTTCTTTGATTTCCCCTTTTTCTTACTTCCTGGTTGCTTATCATTTTTGCCTTTGTCAAATGAGATGGTGTTGATTTTGGAACTAGGAGCAGGATTATATGTAGTAGTGTTGTGTGTATTTACAGTGCCTATCAAGTTGTCTCTAGCATAAGAGTCCTTTATTTGAGGAGGAACATTGAAATTAGATCGCGGTGCATTTGGTATTTTCTCATAAAGCGTGCCAGACTGAGTATAAATCAAGTCTAAATACTGGGCATGAGCGATAAATTGCTCTTCTGTGATGACGCCACCTTTAACCACATCCTTTTTTATAGATGGTAACAAGGATTTGATGAACCATTCAACAAGGAGTTGATTGGGAACAAATTTCTTAACCATTCGTCGACGGTGACGCCACTAATGAATATGTTCTGAAATGTGAGTAGCATTACTCTATTTGAAATTGGTCAAGATTTTCGTTCCAGTTTCGTATCTGATCGGTAACTGGAAATGGGTCAAAAATACAGTAGCTAAGGTAGTGAAATTGTCAAAATAAGCTCTAGGTAATTCAATGTACCATTTAGTTGTCGGACCTGTGAGCGCTCGCTGGAAAAGATGTAATCGAACAAAATCATCATTTAGGGAATTTGATGAACACCATAAATTATAAGTCATAACATGAGTTGATGGGTATTCTCTAGGGTTTCCATTGAATTTAGGAATGTCGGAGGGTAATTTATGTGGTATCACCGGCCACCAAGGAGCATAATTGATAGGATCATTGGTTAACTAGTTTAAATATGGCAATTCAAAGGTTGCAAAAAAAGGCAACTTTCTATTAAGTGCAGGTTGAGCATAGCTAGGATAAGATGGGATTGCTTGGGCAACAAGTCTTTGAGCAACGGCATATGGGATTTATTGTTGGTAACCCAGATAGGGGTTCTTTTGCATGGAAAACACTTGAGAGTTCTATTGACCAAAACCTGGATATGGTACTTGTTGATATGAAGTTTGAGGAATTTGTGCTTGTGGCTGCTAAGGGGTCTATCCACCAATATTATATCAAAAATTAGTGTAAGTTGGATTCGGTTGATATGTATAACCAGATTTTGTTTGTGACATCCCATAAAATGGTGAACTAGCTTGTGAATAAATGATCCATGATACAGGTTGTTGTAAATTAACCAAAGGATTTTGAGTTTATGGACCCAAAATTTGATGATATTGAGTTGAAGAACTCGCCTGATAAGGTTGATGTACAATATTTTGATTCTGTAACAGGGGTATAGATGTATTAACAAGTGGTATTGAAGTGGGTGTAACAGGTTGAATTGGCTGATATGATTGGACAACCGTTTGTGGTTGGATAGGCAGAGTGGGCTGCCATTGACAAAAATGCATGTCAACATTAGTTTGACCAAAATGTGACTAAGTACTGTCATATTCGGTAACCAAAGGTTTCCCCCCAGCATAAGGAGGATAATAAGACGGAAAATATTGTTCATCGAATGTTGGGAGTCCAGTTGATATTGTATTTAAAGGAATTGACCCATAATGACCGACTTGATATTGCCCTGATGATGGATTTAATGAATCAAGTCGTTCAGTACTAACTATAGGACTACCAGTTAAAACACCAGATGATGAATTTATTAGGCCCCTTAGAGCCTACATTGGTGAGCTCCCACATGTTTAATAATAAACTTCAAACCATGGAAAATCCTTTCATTGATGAAAATCTTGTTTGATTCATGAATGTTTCCTATCTTAGGGCATATAGAAACTGAGATGATAGGGAATGATAGAACCTTTGATCATTGGTCCTGGAGATGATGCCCAGTTAACTAGGTCATTGGGATTGATGCCCAAATTGACCTATAAAAATTGCCCCCTAAAGCATGAGATCCAAATAATAAGAACATTTGATTGAGATGCTTTACACTATGCTGAGCATGGAAAAAAAGTGGAATGATCACCTACATCAATATTACAATAAATTACATCAAGATAAATCCTCTATTGATCATAATTGTTGAGGGTAGCCATTCCCAGTGTAATCTCATAAAACAATCTAATAACATGTACATAATTCAGAAAGTCGTCTACATTGGAATGTTGCCCAGATGCTGACATTGTCTACAGATATAGGCCCATGTTTGGATGAAAACCTGTATGTAAGGTCACCGTACATATGATGTGTACAAAAATCCTGAAATCGTAGCCCAGATGGCTGAAACTAGATCCGGGGTCTTCTTATATCATTCACTCGATCATTCAGGTACAAGTCTAGCCATGCAAATATATGATTGATCGTCAAACATGGAAAGACATCATTTGATTACCAGCCAATAATGAAATCTATTAAAAAACGCGAGAGAACCACCATTAATTTCAATGACCCTCAAGGTACTGTAGTACATTTCATAAGGCGTGAATAGATGATTTGATGTTGAACGCCAAACAAAATCTTTTGGTAAAAAGTCTGAAAGCAAGGATATTTTTAATACTGTAACAAGCCTCATGGTACTGGAATATTATGTTTCTAAGTGAACTTACTGGATATTGATTTTTAGTCTACAAGAAGTCACCTTATTGCAAAATTGGAGTTACTAATTTTAGAGACAAGGGTATGACTTGTTATATCAATTTTCAGGGATGACGGTCATGAAAATGAAGGTTTATGAGTATTGCAGATGGATGAGTTCTTAATCACTGAATGACTTCTCTTGAACATATCAGCGACACTGTGATGCGTTGCCAGCATTGACCCAAAACCAAAATGAAGGTATGATGAACTATAGGTGTGAATGAAATGTCAAGATGATTACCCAACCCAAACAGTCATGGACATGGAGTGAAAGAAGTATCATGTTCAAGAGTGACTTGCTACCGAAAATAAACTTTGCTTGCTTTTCCCAAAATTTCCCCGGTTATTTGTCGACCATTACCTCTTTATTTTTTAAAAAGCTTGAGGAGGATAACATTTTCTTGATCTATAATTCAACCCTTCGGGCTAATAAAGAATAAATTATCACTATTTAATAATTTAACGAGTCTAGCGATGAATGAAACTCGATTCTTGCCATGATCGACAAGACCATTGTTATTTTATGTTTTAACGAGCTTAACGACAGTTATAGCCCAGTATTTTTTCATGTTTAGAGAGTCTGAAAAAGAGGATGAAATAGGTCTCCAAAAAGTAATTTTTTGTAAATTTGTCTCTTAGACTTGAAAAAGTGTAAAATGATATCTGAAAGAACCTCTTTGATCATGTTTAACCAAGTTATTCCTTTTTCATAAATAATCCATCTTAGTCTGGAAAATGGTTAAACTTATACTGAGTAGATATCAATTCATTTACTTTAACGAGCTTGAAATGACAAGTGCTCGACAATATTTTCACATTATCAAAGTCTAAAAAGAGCTGAAAGAAGACTCTAGGGGTTCCTTTTTCGCTATTATAGAAGCTCAAAAAAGAGATAAAAGTGTGCTTCAAATCCTTTTTCTTTTTTATCAAAGCTCGAAAAATAAGGAGAAAAAGTATGCTTTGTGGTCAAGTCCTTATTGAAGTAAATCTGCATGACTAACATGTTTGTCAGTGGTATTTCCTATTTAGAAAAAAATCAAATGGATTAAAAATACCTGTTTCATGATAAAAAAATAATAAAAATATAGTCATAGCAATAAATTTAACTTGCAAGTAATTAAATGACTATATAAAGTAGTTTCACTATTCATTTTTACCATTCCATAGTTACCATTTGCATTTTGGAGCTCTAAACCTGATTTTTCCCCTAAACCTCAATCGTTGATTGCATTCGTTTCAGTGGATGGATTTCATCATTGTTTGATCCAGGATGGTAGAAAAAACCTCCTCTTTCTTTCAATATTCATTTCATTAACTTTCCTTGCAAATTTTCAGGGTTTTGAGGCCCCTAGGGTAAATTCTGCCAAAATTAAGGGCAACGCACCCTTGAATGTCGAAACCTACATTGAATAGAAGGTACAATGAAGTGTACCTACATGTGCAATGCACTGTCTCAACCCAGAGTATGCATTGGGTGCAGTTGAAGTTTTTTGTTTTCATGCTGTGTCCAAAATTTGCCTAGTTTTTTGCAATGAATGGAATCTAATGGATATTTTGGTTGATTTTCAGGTTTCCATCAGATTATAATGATGATTACATGGAGAGAAAGATAACATGAAGAAAAATATATGATTTCCTTGAATGATCAAGGTACTGTAAGAGCTTTAAGAGATTGTAGGCTGCTTAATTACTTTAAACTATCGAGAATGAGGCAACAGATAGAACTCTTAGAGTTCCTTGTTCGAGCATGGGATCCAGCGATAGAGGCATTTCACATAAAAAATCAAGTGTTGGCCATAACAGTTGAGGATGTGTATTTTCTCACAGGTTTTTCAAGGAGAGGTTTGGCCATTTTACTCACAGGATCTACCATTGGAGGAGAAACAGTGAGGGATTATGTTATGTAGTATTGCTATCTGGGGTCAGAACCTAGAAAATATGGAAAAATAAACATCCGCGATGTCAGGGATTTTCCTTTGAGAACCATCATATTCAAGATCGCTAAACTAGACGGCACCGTTACACTCCATGTAGCGAACAGATCATATATGAAATATGCGCTGCAATGTTTAGAGCCAACAATTTTCAACTGGTATGAAGCTATTTTATCTCAGATAAAGGAACAATTGAATAAAGAAAAGGGAGGAAGGAAGAAAAATTTTAGTTATGGTTCCATCCTTATTTCCTTCACCTTGGAACGGATTCCACTGATGCAGCCACAACATGTAACATTGGATATATCCAGTCCTAGAGATCCTCGAATGCAGAGATGGGTAGAACTCATGGGTTGGCATTCAGGCCAATCGACCGTTGTGTTCTCGACTACATTCTTTGTCTGGTTCAGGCAACAGATCGTCTCCATTGATTAGTATGCCTCTGTTTCCATTGATGAGTATGCATATGCAGGCGTTGACTTCTAAGGAGATCCAAATCTAGTTTTGCCAGAAGGCGCTCAATGGGGTGCAATAGGTAAGATTGATTTGACCATGTTTTTTGATTTTTATAAGGTTTATACAAAAAAATTTGTGTTTTGATTTCTTACCAAGACTAAAATAAATGTTTAATGTAATGTAGATATCGGTCATGTTTAAATAGGAGAAGAACCAGAGCATGAAGCAGATGTGCCAACAGAGAGGGCTATCGGCAGAGCAGTCCCTCAGGACCTTGATATGGCTGAGACTCTTGCTGAGCTCCAGCAGCACATAAAGGGGTTGACCTTTGGGATTATGGATTTCCGGAACAAAGAACTTCCCATGTGACTGCAGCGTCACACAATTGGGGTTCCTAATCGTTGGATGTGGTTACTCCATAGGATTGCTAGATCCATAGCATGCTATCATGAGCACCACTAGTTTACTTAGGAATTTTTGCATACATTTTGAGGTCAGATGACCAACGTATCTTGGGAACAAATTTTGTAAAAAACATATAATTATCTATCTATATGTTTTCTTATTTTTTCTTATGTTTAATGCACAATCCTATTCATTGATCTGAATGTTTTTTCTTTACCTACGTTGCAAATGTCTGTCTAAAACTTGATTAGCTAATGAATTAGTTAAAGTGTTCATATTTCTAGAAATGTGTTGATATTGAATGAAATCAAAATGCCTCTCCAAAAGTCAAACTCTAGGGAACAATCTAAGAAGTGTTGGATCTCTAACAATATAAATACTAGTAAGTTGTAGTACCACAAGTTGTGAGTCTAACCTGGTGATTATGTGGTTAATACCAAATGAAATGTCATCAGAGAGAAGTTCAATCAACGTGCTATACTCAGTGATATTATTCATCAATATACTAGTACAAATCTCTTGAAAACTCACTAACACACCATTCAGAGAAAAAATGGCCCACGCTATAGAGGATAGATTCTGCATACTACGACTAACACCATCAACATATCCAACAAATGGTTCTGAAGATTCGGTCATCTGTGATGAAATGTAAAGCAGATTACTAACGTCAAGAAAACTCTAAAAAAAAAATTAAGATAGTGAATGGAAATCAACAACATATAAACAATATAATACAAAAAACTACCATGCTCATGATTAAGCATAGCAATGTTTAAGATACAACCCATTTCTAGGTTGTGCTAATGGAATCCCATCGTAATCAATTAAATCGTAGACACCCTTAGCAAGAACTCTTTTGAAAATATAGGGGCCATGCCATAATGGCTCGAATTTCCCTGTACCTATCTTATCAGCTTCTTGTTCGTAAATAAGGACCAAGTTGCCCTCTGAGTAGATGCGAGGCTGGACATTTTTGTTGTATTGCGCTGCGCTTCATTGGCCAATTATGCTTCACGACGCATTTCATCTAGATGGATGAGGTTAAGGAGATGCACTTCTTCTTCTGAGGTGTCAGGTAACAAGGCTATCATGAGTTTTAACGATGATATTTCACATTGGATTGGTAAGATATCTTCCAGACCATACACCAATTGAAAAGGAGTAAATCCAGTCGCGTTTCTCACCGAGGTTCAATACGCCCACAAGGCAGAGTACAAGATCAAGTGCCAGTTCCTTTTACAGACTCCTATCATTCGTTGAAGCATTCATTTAAGAATTTTTTTAATAGCCTCAACTTGTCCATTTGATTGTGGATAATAAGTAATAGAATTATCATGCGATAATCCTAACTTGGCTGTCAATTCATACATCATATGGTTGCAAAAATGCTTCCCATGATTCGTAACTATATCCTGTCGGACCCCAAACCGTGAAATGACATGATTGAAGAAAAGCGATGCAGCAGTTTGTCTTGTGTTGTTGAATGTAGGCATCGCTTCAGCCATGGAAAATTTTAGGGGCTAATATTCGCAAGTGGGTTAATTTTCCATGGTTTTTCCAAAAAAAAGGTTTGTCAATTTCCATTTTTTTATAAAAATGATTCGCTCAAATTTTACAATATAAAATTATTTTACCTTAAAAATCTCTAATATTATATAGACAATACATAAAATATAATTATAAATTTGAATAATTTTATAGTTACATCAATAAACATTTTATAGTTTTCATATTAGGGACTAGTGAGATTCGCCTATTTTTTAAACTTCCAAATAATTTGGCATCCTTAAAATTTTCCTTGGTTTCGGCCCATTTGGTAAAATACTGGACTACGACAATAATATAACCATGCCCCTTGGAAAAAGGAGGGTTATAGGTCATGAAATCGATACCCCATTTCATAAATGGTCCAGTAGAGACAACAAGATACATTGGCATTGGCGGCTTGTGGATTTTACAGTCATGAATCTGGCATGCATGACAACTTCTGACTACGAGGATACAATCTCGAAAAATAGTACGCCAAAAGTAACCAGCGTGGAGTATCTTCTATGCAGTAGCATACCTAGATAAATTTCATCCACAAGCTCCAGCATGGCAATCATTTAATAATTTCTCAGCCTCCTCATGAGTGAGGCACCTCCTTAAAATGGTATCGACACTACGACGATAAAGTGTATCGACGACAATCAGATAATATTTGGCTTGGTATCGAATATGTCGCTGATCAGAGTGAGAGGTATTAGGTCGAAAAGTTTGGGTTTGGATATAAATGATGAAATATCCATACCAGGGATTAGATGATCCGATCAGAAGAAAAGACTCATCTGGAATAGATGGTTCCGACGTAGTTGCAGTACTATCATAGGGAAGGTCATAGAGAAGCTTAGCCAAAACTAAAGACTTCTTTGAATTGGATTTGATGAATTCCAAATCAAATTCCTATAAAATGACGATCCATTTTGAATATTTTCCCTCCAGTAATTGACGTGATAAGATGTAAGTCATGGGATTGCAATCCAAGACTATTTTTTTTTTTTTGGAGCAGGATATAATGGCGAAATATTTGGAAAGCTTGAACAGCTTCCAAGGCAAGCTTTTCCATGTACGAGTACTTAACTTCCGTATCATTGAGATTACGACTCAAATAATAAATTGGATGTTCAATTCCTTCTTCTACTTGGACCAAAACCATAACGATAGTCATTTTAGCCTTGGCGATATATAGGAAATAATCATTTGAATAATTTGGAGGATACATTAATGACGCTCAGACAGGATGATCCTTGACAGCATCAAAAGAAGCTTGCGCAACTTGGTCCCAATGGAAGGGAACCCCCTTTTTCAATAATCGAGTAAATCCTTCAGCCATTTCGGCGTAGTTTGGAATGAACCTTCTCAGGAAGTTAGAATTTCCTTGAATTTTCCGTATCTGAAGTAAGTTTGATGGTGCAGGAAAATCAAGAATTTCATGTGACTTCAGTGGGTATATTCGAATTCCTTCTTTTGATACTAAGAATCTGAGCAAACGACCAGAACCAACACAAAACACACATTTGTGCAGATTGAGGCGTATCTTGTAGTGTCAACATCGTAAGAAAATATCTCTAAAATGCATCGAGTGATCAGTCTGTTTTCATGAATGTTCTGGTAAATCATCTAGATATGGTTGAACAATGTGCTTGATGTTGTTGAAAACATAATCCATTGCTCTTTGAAAATTTTCCCCAACGTTCTTTAAACCAAACAAGAGTTTCCTATATGAAAATGCTCCCGAGGGATAGATAAATGTTGTGTTATGTTGGTCATCTGGGCAAATATCTATTTAATTGTAGCCGGAAAATTCATCCATGAAAGAAAATATTTCACATCCACCACAGTCGTCAATAATCTGGTCGATAAAGGGTGTAGGATAGTTGTCTTTTGGACAAGCCTGATTAACATCTCGATAATCGACACACACTCTAATGGTTCCTTGTTTTTTCATAACAGGAAAGATATTGGAAACCCACTCAGTTAGCGGAACAGGGTAAATAAAACCAGCATGCAAAATATTTTCAACTTCTGCTTTGATGGCAACGGATTTCTTCGGATGAATAGGACAAAGATGTTGACGCACCGGTTTGACATCAGGATACATATTAATAATGTGTTCAACTATACTAGTATCTATGCCTGGAATTTCCTCGTAAGACCAAGCGAATACATCATGAAATTCATGAAAAAGAGAGCGATATGAATCAAGTTCTGATGGAGAACAAGATACACCGACATGAATATTTTCTACAATGTCAGGTTGAGTCGAAATATCGATAGAAATAGTTTCCTCAATATTTGACAAATTTCGCTCAGATTCTATTGCATTAATCGAAAAAGAATTCGAAAAGAAATTTTGAATGGATGGGTTTTATAGTTCACTAAGATTATTTTCTTCATAATCAGGAAGATGGGAATGATGATGATAATCTTCCCATGCTTCTCCTTTCGCCATCATAGCTTCCAAAATATTTTCATCTGTCAAAAATTTTGAGGAAAATAGATCAGATGGAGTACCAAAATCTAATGAACAATCAACCCAAACACTCGGCGACGTTGATTTTGGATTTTCCACCCAAGCCGAATAGATTGATTTTTATTGTAGCTCAATAGGGCTGAGAAGTAAAACATCATCCAACGTAGAAATATCAGAATCACTCGTACTCTTCCTTAACCCAAATAGAGTGGAAGAGATCATGTAGTAGGTCACTATGCTTGCAATTTCTGCTGACATCGTGGGTGGCGGTAATGCAAAGGTTCCCATAAGAGTGGAATCCTTTAAGAGTCCCATACAAATGTTCTATATTTCTAGTTGGGGTAAGTGAATATATGGAACGCTTCCACTTACTTGCGAAGCGAAGGAAAAAAAGGATAATTGGTTAATGACTATAATAGTACCTTTATGAGGAAAGGCAACCATTCTAAAATATTTAGAAACAATTGCAGCCAACGCATATAACCATGGTCTTCCGAGTAAAATATTATAGTCAAGGGGTCCATCAAAGACCTCAACATCAATACTTATCATTTTTCCCCCTAATTCAACTTGCAATTTATTGATAATACCACAAGGTTTATATGTTCTTCCATCAAAAGCCTTCAATGTCGTTGATGATTGTGACAATCGCAGTGAGCCAAGTGAATTCGAACAGTTTAGAGACATAATGCATGTAGATGCTCCCTCATCAATAATAGTGCGATGAACAAGGTGATTGAGAACATTTACTTGGATGGAGAATGCCAATTTTGTTGGTAGTTGTGGTACATACCCCGTATGATTAAAGATGAAAAGATTAGGATCAGTCAGATCAATTCCACAAATAGCCGACAATAAAACCTGCATTTGGGAGGGAAAATTTTGTAATACCTCAAGAGTAGACATAGTTGAAGGGGATTGAGCCAAATATTCAACTATATTATAATTTTGTGCAGCTTTTACTCGAGGATTATATGCTGATTTATGAATTACTCCCTTTGGTGGCTTAATCGTTAATTCATGAATAATTGGAGGTGGTACCGATTCAGTAGATGGATTCGTTGTCAAGGTAGTAAGTTGATCAGTAGCTGGACTTCCGTAGTTTTTATTCTGCGTTGACACCAAAATATCTTGTAAAGGTTTTGTACTAGATAACATTAATACTTGGGAACTAGGAGTTGGATCTGAAGCAACCAGATTTGTGTTTGGATTTGGAAATGGGTCTGTCAACACAGCTAATGCATTAGAAGTCTTGATGATTTTTGAGACTTCAGCATGGTGAGGACAATCCATAACAAAGTGTTCCTTGTTACATATTATGCATGGATAACGAGGTTTTTGTGGTCCTGACAGTTGATCAGATGATCATTCCTTCGGTTATAAGTTTGCTTTTTCTTTGATTTCCCCTTTTCCTTACTTCTTGGTTTCTTATCACTTTTGCCTTTGTCAAATGAGATGGCATTTATTTTGGAAGTAGGAGTAGGATCAGATGCATTACTGTTGTGTGTATTTACAGTGCCTATCAAGCTGTCTCCAGCATGAGAGTCCTTTATTTGAGGAGGAACATTGAAATTAGATCGCGGTGCATTTGGTATTTTCTCATAGAGCGTGCCAGACTGAGTATAAATCAAGTCTAAATACTGGGCACAAGTGATAACTTGCTCTTCTATGACGACACCACCTTTAGCCACATCATATGTTATAGATGGTAACAAGGATTTGATGAACCATTCAACAAGGAGCTGATTGGGAACAAATGTCTTAACCATTCATAGACGGCGACGCCACTCATGAATATGATCTGAAATGTGAGTAGCATTACTTTGTTTTAAATTGGTCAAGAGTTCCGTTCCAGTTTCGTATCTGATCGGTAACTGGAAATGGGTCAAAAATACAGTAGCTAAGGTAGTGAAATTGTCAAAAGAAGCTCTAGGTAATTTAATGTACCATTTAGCTGTCAGACCTGTGAGCACTCGTTGGAAAAGACGTAATCGAACAGAATAATCATTTAGGGAATTTGATGAACACCATAAATTATAATTCATAACATGATTTGATGGGTCTTCTCCAAGGTTTCCATTCAATTTAGGAATTTCGGAGGGTAATTTATGTGGTATCACCACCCACCAAGGAGCATAATTGATAGTATCATTGGTTAACTGGTTTAAATATGGTAATTCCAAGGTTGAAAAAAAAGGAAATTTCCTATTAAGGTCAGGTTGAGCATAGCCAGGATAAGATGGAATTGCTTGGGCAACAGGTCTTTGAGCACCAGCATATGGGATTTGTTGTTGGTAACCTATATAGGGGTTGTTTTTCATGGCAAATGCTTGAGATTTCTTTTGACCAAAACCTAGATATGGTACTTGTTTATATGAAGTTTGAGGAATTTGTGTCTGTGGCTGCCAAGGGGTCTGTCCACCAAGATTATATCCCAAATTAGTGTAAGTTGGATTCGGTTGATATGTATAACCAGATTGTGTTTGTGACATCCCATAAAATGGTGGACCATCTTGTGAATAAATGATCCCTGATATAGGTTGTTGTAAATTAACCAAAGGATTTTGATTTTGTGGACCCAACATTTGATGATATTGAGTTGAAGAACTTTCCTGATAAGGTTGATGTACAAGATCTTGATTCTGTAACAGTCGTATAGATGTATTAACAAGTGGTATTGAAGTGGGTGTAACAGGTTGAATTGGCTAATACGATTGGAAAACCTTTTGTGGTTGGATAGGTAGAGTGGGTTTCCATTGAAAAACATGCATGTCAACATTATTTTGACCAAAATTTGACTGAGTACTGTCATATTGGGTAACCAAAGGTTGCCCCCCCAGCATAAGGAGGATAATAAGACAGAAAATATTGTTCACCGAATGCTAGGAGTCCAGTTGATATGGTATTTAAAGGAATTGATCCATAATGACCGGCTTGATATTGCCCTGATGATGGATTTAATGAATCAAGTCGTTCAGTACTAAATATAGGACTACCAGTTAAAACACCAGATGATGACATTGGTAAAGACCATGATCATGAAGGTGCACAAGAGAAAGTGCTAGATAGTGATTTGTAACCTATTGGGACTGAAGGGACATCATGCAAATATGACTCTAGTGATTTTGTGAAAATTTACAGAGTAGCAAGGGTAGGAGCTAACATAATTTGAACAACAGACCCAATCGAAGATGCTAGTTCAGACATGGTTGTTTGACCAAATGTATACTCTCTGAAATCGATGGGCGATTGAACGGCAATAGGATCAAAAAGAGCAGATGGAAACGATTGAGGAAATGAATGATACAGGTAAAGGTCTCCCCCAAAGTGGGTTCGACTTAAAGGTGTATCAGGTTGAGGGATTTCTTCAATTGCAATTAAACCAAGAGGAAGAACTTCACTGTTAGGCCCAAAATATATTTCAGACAATTGACTGTGTAAAATAGGAGTTTTAGTGGCTACAGAAATTTTTGGGATGACTAAGGTAGGAACAACTTCCGACTGTTCAGATTGAGGGTTCAGAGATTATGGAAAAGAAGAGACAGGATCTAGATCAATGTGATTTTGAACAACTTCAGGTCCAGGAGGTATGGTCTCAAGGATTGAGTGGATCTTGACCACGGGTAGCTGTGAAGACTCTGTTTTGACAACAGTAGAAGAATCGGGATGTGTGGAAACAATTTGAGCTAAGTCTGGTTTAAATGATGATGTTTCGCCAGAGGTACGAGTTGTACTTGATTCGGAAGATCGCGATCGCCTTTGCCTACAAGAAATAACTTTTGGTGGTAAAAGTGGGTTCAAAGCTAATCTACACAAACGATAGGGGGTAGGATTCTGTTCTTCCACGATTACTGATTTATTTTATTCAAAAACAAATAAACAAAAAGAGGGTAATGCTAGGCAAAAGGGTTTACCAGGAAGCTGTGAACTGCAGAATACCTTTTGGCGAACCAAGAAGTACAGGCAGGTAATCTCCCTGAATGTTGTGTTCGGTGTATCACAATTTCATGGCAGTCGACTAGGTTCACTATGGATGGATAGCACCTAAAATTTTCCCTCTCAAATATACTCGAAGGTACGTGGAGGCCCATGTCTGTATTAGCGTTGTCTGATGCAAAAATACACAGTGAGAGCATCCCTTTATACTTATCTTACTGTAACATCGCTCGATATACCTGAGAGTATGTGGACGAGCTACGATATACTTACATACGTGGAGTGAGGTATCACACTCGAAATTTATCATAGATAAGTTAATGACAGCTGATATGTTTTACGACGCTAGAACACGTCTCTAGCCTAGACCTTTAAATGTTATCGTTAATGTTCCAAAGTGTTGTTAAGTAAATTAAGATTTATTTTATGTTGATCTTGCTTAACAGTTTGCCTTTCAGGTTCACGATGATGATGTATATAGAATTCCTAAAATGCAAGATAAGAATGATAAAAAAACTTTCACTTTCATATTTTTCAATGAAAGACCTAGCTACTAAGGGAGGAGAGTAAATAATTTGAGAGCAAACAAATCAATGAACAAAATAAAATCAATGAATCTCAAACTAAATGCAGATTTCCTAATGTTACTTTTGCAAAAAACACACAATCCTACATGCAAATGAAAGTTTTTCTTTTCAGTTTCCTTAATGTTATGAATGCAGAAAAGAAACTAGGTGCACTAGATCAATAATCGAAATGCTTTTTACTTTTGAGAAACGAAGAATACAAACAACAATTTCTCTTTTGAAGGAAAAATGAGAACTTCAACAACAATTTATCCTATTAAGGAAATGAAGATTTTATGACAATTTCCTATTTTGAAAGCAAACGATTCTTAATGCGACCATAAAAAATACTTTGAAATCAACTTGTCAATGATAATGAAAAACTTTTTAAAAAAACATTGAACAAAATTTTGGTCAAAGGAGAAGAAATATATAGAGTTGCTGGTCAATAGAGCATTAAAATTTTCAGAACAAATCAACAAGCAAAACTAAAGCAAAGTACAAAGTCAGATTCAAGGGTATTTGTTCCTTTAAGGAGCCAACACAGTCTCCTAAGGGAGACAGTGCTCTGCAACGCAGGCTGACAAGGGAGACAATGCTCTGTAAGGCACTGTGCCATAACCAAGGGTGCGTTGAGCACAGTAAAAAAAGAAAAAGCTACCTTTTGGCTCACTAACTCTATAGATTAATGTGTGAAAAATTCTAATCTTTATGTGAAATAGCTACTGGGTGAATTTAGAAAGTAGATCAGAGACTAAAACACTAAGAATCAAGAGAATTTCTCTTCCCCAGTGGAGTCCCCAATTTTTTGGGCCAGAATTGTAATCTACGGATAAACTACGCTTCCCTAGACCAATGTCTAGTCTAGAACAATAGGTGAAAGACTGCACTACCCTTTTTCCTAACTTAGAAGAGATACACAGAGAGGATTGGATGCTTACTTGTTTCAGTCACTTCCAAATGGCTCCTTTTTGTCACTTCCATTACAGCTTCAACTTCAAGCAGTTTCAAATAGTTGAATTCTTCCTACGAGAAAGAACAATGAAACAGAAGAAGATTCAATAATATAGATATCTATTCAAGTTAATTAGCCAAATCAGTTAAGCATAAACTACATTCATCAACCAAGATTTTACAACATGGAAAATCAAAGTAAACATGGATGCATGTAGGGAAAAACAAGAAGTACTCTTTATTGATGATAGAAGGAGAGGTTACAACCATGTGACTGATTCATTGTGACCTTCCAGCAAAGTTCCCAAGTCTCATCACGGAATAAGTCTCTCCAGCAGCAGCTCCACAAACCAAACTCTCTATTGAAAATTCTCCAACATTTCCCTACTCAAATTCTTCCTCCCAAACACTTAGATCTGTGTTCAATTTATAGAGGAACTGTAGGTATTTTTGTAATCAATAACATTCTAAAAATAGGCAAGACATGTTTCCATTCATGTAGATGTCAAATGGACACTTGGATCTAAAGCTTTGACACATGTGAACCCTTCTAGAAGACATTGGCCAAGTGGAGATTCCAGAACAATGAGAATTTCACTCCCAATCTGACAAACGCACCTTTGAATGTCGGGAAGTGCTTTGCATAGTAGCCTTGAATGGGGCTACCTGCATATGAAAAATACTTAGGCCCCTTAGGGCTTGCATTGGTGAGCTCCCACATTTTTAATAATAAAATTCAAACCATGGAAAAGCCTTGCTTTGATGAAAATATTGTTTGATTCATGAATTTTTCCTGTCTTAGGGCATATATCAACTGAGATGATAGGGAATAATAGACCCTTTGATTATTGGTCCTGGAGATGATGCCCAGTTAACCAGGTCATTGGGAATGGTGCCCAAATTGACCTATAACAAGGATGAATGGGTAGAAGGTAGTTTACAAGAAGTAGATGAATAGGTCATTTGTACTTCAAATGTACAAACCCCAGTCCTTGACAGTAAATAGAAAAAGAGGGTCATAGAAGAGACACCAAATTCCAAGAAGCTTATGAAAGAATTAATCTTACAACATAAGAAACCAAGGCTTGATTCTTCCTTGTTTTCAGAAGATAAACAACCAAAGATCATAGATTTAGGAGAAACTGAAGTCTCCACATCTACAAATATTCCTCAGACTTCTTCATCAGCATCACCCACACGAGAGCCCCTAGAGATAATCCAACATGCATATGCCAGATCTATAGAAGAGCATAATATTTTCTCCAAATTTCTAGAGATCAAACAAAAGAATGAAGCAATGAAGTCGGATGTTTATAGCCAATTTTAGAAACATACATCTACATCACAACATAGGCTTGTCACTGCCTTTGACAATGAGAAGGGAAGGATGCAGATGACCTTCCTGCAAGCAACAATTCCATTTCTAAAAACCCATGCTGACTATAATACGATTTTCCTCTCATTTTATGCAATACAATTACATCCAATTGACCATATGGATATGCACAGGAAGTCAGTAGAAATTTTATTTTCAACCATGAGTACAATAGCTATGTCTCTTTCAAAATCAAAATTAGTACTGCCAAATATGCAATCCCAATTGAATATTTAGAAACTCTCATTTTTGGCTAAAGAAAACAAGATAAATACATTGGAAGAACTGGTAGCAAAAGTAGGATATGATCCTTCTCACTACAAAGTAGTTGAAGAGATCATCAAGAAGAAAAATGCAACATTGTTGCCCTGCGAAAACAACTTAAGCTGCCCTCAACTGAAGACCCATATATCAAATATATGTCACAAAATGAATCTGACAAGGAGTAAATGCTTAAGTTGATCATTGATAAAAATCTGTAGATCAGAAAAATGGAAGAACATATTGAGGAACTGTTGAAAGAGAAATCAACACTCCAGGTAAATGCTGATTTGACGTTAACAACTCAAGCATCTCCTACAAGTGCAGAAATCTCAACAACCTTGAACATGACTGATCCAGTACAACTATCTCAAGAATTAGTCACTCAGAAGAAAGCACATGAAAAGCTAAATTAGAATTTTCAACTTCTTGAGTCACAAAATATAAGAAAAGGTACTTTGTATCTATGGAAAATTTAGAAGACTCATCAGTTGGAACTTATAATCAAAGAACTAGAAAGTGAAACTATTATGTCATCAACTTTAGGAGAATCTAAACAGAGTATCTATGAATATATCAGTGAGTCCATCACTGAAATTTGGCCATCTATTCAGATCATCTTCGAGCAGCAGGAACTCATCAACAAATTCGGAAAAACAATTCAAGAAGGGAAGGATCACCTCCAACAGAAGCCAAATGAAGCTTTAGATATGATTAAGGTTATTAATTCAAAGAACAAGGAGGATTTGGTAGCAATCAACATTTGAGATAGGATTGCAACTATTTTAGAAATAAAGAAGGTTTTGCAGAAAAGGAACTTGATCAAGTAGTTGTAGACCAAGTGCGAACCCTTAAATGTTATTGTCAAAAGGATTCATACTAAATTTAATATTTTAAATCAGAAAGGTATGCTAGGTCTAGTTGGATTAGATGACAAGTTTGTCAAGTTAGAAGATTATTGCAAAAAGTTGTATACAATTGCAATAGACAAAACAAAATTTGCAGGTATCAAAGGTCACATTACAGGAAGGTATTCTATTGGAGCTTTACAGTTTGACTTGATTATTCAACATCAAGTCAAACAGTTGTTCATCCAAGAACCAAATTTTGATAGATTCGCTGAAGTGGATGAATTTTTCAGGAAATTGATAAATTGTGAAATTCCAAGTGCAGATCAATGGGATAAGTCTTGTGAAACCATTGAGTGAAAATATTAATTTTTCAGCATGCCGGCACATCCGATTTTGAAGAGCCAGGTCAGAAATAGCCTCCAGCAAAAAGGGATTAGTCAGCACCAACTTTCACCAAAAGAGGTTGAATCATCAACAATCTCCAGAAAAACAGATACACTCTATCTATTTGTCTCCTTTTATTCTTACTATCCTATTATTGTAAATCGATTAATATATCTCTAAAGTTTTGTAAGTTAGTATAAATAACTCTCAGCATGAGTTATGAAGGGTTGCACCCTTGGATGAGCAGATTTTTTAAAGAAGAAATTCTACTAAGTCTTTTTGATCATCAATAATACAAGCAGGATTCTGGACTCATCTCGTACAACTCTGTCTTCTTTGTGAGTTTTCTAGTTTTCTGTCATTATGTTTCTTCATATGTTTAATTATCATCAAATTAACTAGCTGAGGTTGACTGTGTTTCAACAAACTTATAATTCCTCATGAATTTTTAATTATTATAAAGAATGATTTACTTGACAATATGTTAAATTAAATCCATTTTATCAATAAATTGTCAATCTTTTGGTGATGTTAAATATATTTTGTTCAACTTTTGAACATTGTTTAAATTTTTTCCAGCTTATGGTTTATTAAATAGTTCAATTTGAATGTTTAATAATCATATCTTCTTACAAAATTCTACTTAATTGAAATCATAAAAGCTTAATTACTCTATGAGATGAACAATAATCCCTTACTTTGAATTATTGATATTATCAGTAAGATTTAAAAAACTTAATTGCTTGATTAAAATATATATTATGCATTGGTCCTCCAAATATTTTAAAACACAAACAAACATTTTAGATGCTTTGGCATGATTATTGACCAAAATCATGTCAAAGGACTACATCATATTGGTGTCGTTGCCAGGGAGACAAAGAGTAAAAATTAATTCTTCTTGGGACAACGATTTTTCCTCTTTTCCTTTAAGGTGAATAAAGGATAAAGATATAGGTCAAAACCTTTCACCTGATGATTCCACTGATTCAAACTGGATCCTTTTAAGCACACTAGATCTCAATCTGAATCTAATATTGTTAACCCTTTACTAGATCCAGAAAGACTTGTTAGGGAAGCCTCTTTGAAACAAAAACATAACATTTATGGTTCTTCCTCTTCAACATTACACCCTAAAGAAAGTTCATTTGTAGACCCCTATTCAGTATTATCATCCCAACCTAGTTGACTCAATTACCTCCTCAATTTGCTAAAATTTATTCACAAGGAGTATATCTTCAGTCAGCTTTGTTGGAAGCCTCACTTGAGTCATATCAAGTCCCATCCTTCACTGTAGATTCACCTACATCTGAGACATAATTGGTCTTGCATTTACATGAATTTAAGCCTATTGATTTTGTTAATCCAGTCTATCATCCTATTCCATTAGACTAGAATCAACCAGAAGAGAAAATTTCTATCTATTCTAATCCATTATTCAAATATAAGGAAGAAGATTTAACCCCATCAGTTGAAAAACTAGTTGTTAAAATCCCTTTGACATATTCACTTCCTCCTACTCCTCACATTCTCCTCCATCCTATAACACTCATTCACCTACATATTCATCAACATATTCATCATCATCTTCATCAACATCAACTTCATCATCCATGGCTTTTCAACCCATTATACAAGCTAGTTATGCTACTCTGGTTCTCCCTAACATCTTGGGAAATTTCCATGATGGATATCTCAAACATTTACCAAGATTTAATGGAGAGATAGGTCCCTCAGTAGAGGATCATATAGCTTACTTTTTATATTTTGTAGAAAATATGAACATCGAGCATGAAGATGTTTATATGAGACTATTTGCACATTCCTTGGAAGGTCACATTAGGATCTCATTTAGACAACTTAGATTAGATTCTATTCAAACCTGGAATGAACTTATAAATATCTTTAAAAACCACGGGTGGGGGGGGGGGTAAATAAAGATGTTTATCTTCTCACTGAATTTGAAGAGTTAAAAAGAAACGTTGGTGAACCAATAACTCAATTTATGGGACAATTTAATAAACTCTACAACAAAATCCCTGCTAATTGCAAACCTCCAGTACCTACTACAAAGGTCATATTTTCTAAGGCATTCAATGATGACTTTGCAGTTATTATAAGGGAGATAATTTCTAATACCTTACAAGATATGCAAAATAATGCTATTGAGGTAGAAGCCAATAGGTCATCTTCTAGTAAAATTAGAGCTAAAGAAGAGAAAGCTCAAAGAAAACTCAAAAATCAGGAAGCATCCTCCTCTAAGTCAAAGAGTCAAGATTCAAGGATTGATGAAATCACATCCCTTCTTAGAAATATATCCAATAGAATTTTAAAGACTACAACTCAACCAAGAACAGTCCAAAAAAATGTTTCCAGACAACAAAAACCGACCGAAGGGTAGTAAAAGAAATTTTCTCCATTGCAAATTCTTCAGACGCCTCATAATTACAACAAGTTCCTACCCCATTGTTGATTAATGATCAACAACCCAACGACAATAATTTTTCTATTACTAAAGACATAAATTTTGTATATCAATCATCCTTTCAAACTGCTATTGTCCCTATTTCCCAAAAATAAATCCCTCAAGAAAGCAAATATACTTCTCAAGTTTCTAATTATAAATATTTTTCTGAGTTTCTAATTGCAGAACACAAACAAAGATATGACTTAAGACCTAGAGCTAGTCCTGGAATGTAATATTCCAAATTGGAAATAGTAGCAATATAAGACATAATAATGTAAAACATAAAAAATATGATCATGAAATGAGAGGGATAAATATGCAGCCATCATTTTATTAATATATCAGAAACAATATGCAAAAATATCTTGAGGGACAAGCCACTCAAGCAGTAAGAACAATCCTCCAACGATTAGAACAATCAGCACAGGAGTTGTTGCAACTGTATAGAATGTTGAAGAGAAGTGACAATGTTGTCTATATCAGTGTAACTGATTCTATAAACATAAATATATGGAATATGGTTGATAGAAACAAAATAAATTTCCAATAAAGAATATGTGGGCCCTAATACATGATTTCTAGCCAACCCGGAAAATATTGCTAGAAATACCAAGAAATATACAATGTAAAAAATAACCCTGGGGTTGAGATGCCACTTCAAACTGGATCTGAAAATAATGAGTTTATGAAATATCTAAAATTATGATGTCCTCCTCCAATAGTATTTCTAAATAGAAGTCTGATACCTCTACCTAGAAATAGATCCTCGTGATGAGCTCAATGAACCCTCCCAACAATTGCCTCAAAAAATAACGCAATTCATAAATGTGACTGTGCTGTGAGGGATGGTAGATGGTTGGCCTAATGCTAAATATGCAAAAATATTCCCAAGAGCCCTCCTTTCTGATCCTCCAATTGATAGGCTACCTCTCCATTGAAAAACAAGCTCAGAAAGAGCTCAATGTGATCCTCCTTTGTTGCACCCTACAACACAACCCAAGTATAAATATAAATTGTGCTATAGCTGAAGGAGGTAGCTTTCCCAGAATGATGGAATGAAGAAATTTAGCTCAAATAATGTCTCCTTCCCTCAATATGAGGTATGGATTTGAGATCAAGAACACCCTTGTTATAAACAGCACAGCAACCCTACTAAACAACAAGAGGAAGCAAAAGTATAAACTGACAAATATCAAATAATAATCTCAAACATGAATAACAGTGGTTGCTATCCCCTCCATATATAGCATGAGAGCCTCCTCAAATTGGGTCCCATCCATACTTTCCACCAAGCTCATGCAAGTTTTCCTCCACCAAAACTGCACTATCTTATCATAAAGACCACTCCTCTATGACAGCACTGTTGATTTGATCGAAGTTGACTAAATAAACATGATTCAATCCCTGTTCACACACAAAGCTACTTAATCCGGCTGCTTATTCTTCCTCCTTTCACATTAGGAGTGTTATTATTCCTTAAAAATGGGTTTTATGAGTCTCCCCACCCATTTATTCATCTACCTAGTGATAAAAACAACTATAATATTCCATTTATATGAAAGCTAAATTTTTCGAATATTACAGTCCTCCCCTCCAAAATGTTGCTTTTCCTCAAGCAACTGTAAAGGTGGAGAAAAATTCCTCCCTTCCTCTTCTTATGGCCTCCTCATCAATAGATTCCACCACAACTCAACATAATCTGCAATAAATTTTCCCTCCAATGGTTCCTCCCAAGTATGCAAAACCAAATGGTGTGCATCATGAGAAAGTGGAAGGTTTATGTGGAAACCTTCTTGTTTTCCAATGGCCTCCTCAAGGTAGGAGTTATAATAAACATAGGGAATAGCATCCCCAATTAAAGTATCCCATACCCATGCTATCATCCAAATGAAATGAGCCATCCTAGGTAGCTCATCATAGAAATCCTCAACCCCAGGGTTGTGTAATGTATTGGGGCTGCATGAAGAGATTAGATTTTTCCACCAAAATTGTTTCACTCTCCATTTATGGTAATTTTGGGGTTGTTTCTGATCTTGGGATGAAATGACATGGTCTCCAAGAATGGCCCAGGTTACCCCACCAAATAAATCAGCCAAGCAGTGCCTCCTCCAAGAACTCAATTTCTCGAAATGGCTCCTCCCACATGAAGAAAAGAGATGTAGTATGGAAATCATGGTTCGCCCATTGTTTCTCCTGAAACATAAACCATTTAAAGTAGGGATAATAATACTCCCAATGGGCACCTCCAACCTTTTTTCCACTCTCCAAAAAAATCTCCCCATGAACATAAGAATATCAACAATATATGGAAGCAAAAACCAATGAAAACAGGCTGCCATATGAAAACTAGAAAGTGGATCATAGTTCCACACATGGAACCAGTGTAGTGCATCCCTTGATTGCCTCAAAACAAAGAATAACAAGTTCCCTCCTAGCCACTTTTTTTCTGCCACAACCATCCCATAAGATGGAATCATGAAAGTACAATGTGGTGTCAATGGTGCACACCAAGAATCATGTGGCTTCCCCCACAAACCACCAATAAGATAGCCAAAATCAATGCTACATTTTTCCTCAAGTACATTATAATATCATGCATAAGAAGGGATGAGCCTCCTTATTACAACATTTTGATCATATAAATTAAATATGTACAAATCATAATGCAAAATTGTACCTTCTCTACCAGGTAATTTGGTCCTTGAGCTGAAATGGATCAACTAAAACTTCTCCCTCACTCTCAATGAGTAGGGAAGTGGTTGTTACATCCTCTCTATCACCATCCAGGCTATTCATCTCTCCATATTCTGAAATATATCATGTTTTATTCCCTCCCAAGTGAACTTCTCCAGCAAAGAGTGATATGCATCAAAGTGCATAGAAAGGAAGTCCTCATGTGCTGCATGTAGCAACTTCTCCTTGAGCTAAAAATATCTAGTCAAGAAGACTCTACCATAAGCATAGATGACCACATCATCCACCATATATCTATCATCTCCCCCTGGGTCATCAAGAATCATGCAAGCAACAAGATCCTTGGAGTACTCTACCAAAAGTTGAGACCTCCAATATGGATCAATCCTCCCAAGAGACAACGTTGGTGATCTGAAATGTGAAGCTCCCCAAATGTTTTTGTATACTCCTTTGACATCCCCCATGCTAAATTCATCCTCCAAAGTGCTTCCATGCCCCTCATGCAACTTCTCATGCTCAAACAAAAGTGGTGATTTTTGGAAGTTGGCCTCGCATGAGAAGCTACCACCCAAGAAGAACCTCCTGGTCTTGGCCAATGTAAGCATGATTTTCCTCCATCTAATCCAATGTATGGAGGATTCCTTCCTCAAAGGAAGTACCCTATGTTTCTCCAAATCCATGGAGTAGCTCCCTTTCACCTTGAAGGTGCCATCCTCCATCACTGCAACACCTTCTGTCAACGTAGTATGTGTAGTGAGAGTGGGTAATGCTGAAAATGGGAGAATGTCTCCTTCCTCCTTGAGTCTATCCCAAACTCTCTGCGCTGTAATAGACCCCTCCAAAGTATCCACCTCTCCAGGATCTAAGATTGGTGAACCAAATGGTAATATGTCTCTTACCAACTCTAGATCTAGTGGCGTTCCAGGTGGAATGCCCCCATGTAGTGAGACATCAAAATATGAAGTGGATTGTATGTATGAGTGGACTGATTTGTCCCTCATTTCACTACGCAATAAATTCTCTTTCTTTGGTGCAGAAACATCCTAAAATAGATAAGGGTGAATGCTCATCATCCCTTGATGTTGATCCTTCTTTTTTTCTCCTTCTATCTGCCAAGATTCACAACCCACAATAACTGATGCATGCTGCTCCAGAATTGTGTTTTGGTTCCCACATGTTGGATTATTTGGAACTCCCTGCAAATACACAAGGGATCCTCTAATGGAATAAATGGCTTCCTTCCCATCTCCATGTTGTTATGGATCTCCTCCTGATGGTCCAATGATGATATCTCTTCTCTTCTCATCCCCTTCATCAATATGTGAGAATGTATCATCATCAATGAGAGACCCTAGATCTTGGTCTTCTCTTGAAGGAGGAACCTCCATGGCTTCATCTATAGAAGATGACTCTTCAAGAAGTGGGGATCTTGCCCTTGGAAAGGTATCATGCATGTTTCCATCCCCTTCAACAAAATTATGGAGTGGATTTGGAAAAATAAATCTCTACAACTCATGAAATTTTTTTGAGTTTTTGGGTTCAAAAAATGATGTTTTACAATGTTTAATATCAAATATTCTCACTAGTTTCTTAGTGAACCCAACATAAGTGTTTAAATTTTCATGATTAAATTAAGTATAACTACAAAACCACTAATCATGGGCCATATATTTTAGCTACAGTGCTACTAATCTGATGGTCTCCTTTTCTGAAACTTGGTGTAGCTGGAAATAGGAATCTAGCTCCTTCACCCAAGCTTTGGCTGTGCACTTTGTTGATCCATCAAAGTTAGATAGAATGATTCTAACTCTCTTGCTTCTATTATGGTTTCTATATCTTCTTTCTTCCTTGAGTTGGAAAAACCCTTGGAAGTCCAAGTTCTCTTTGAATCTCAAAGATTAAGACTCATACTCCTAAACATAGTCACTCAAGGTCTCCACCCTTGGTGCATATTCTTCCTCCATTCTTCTTGTAGTGAATGTGGACCATAAACTATGTTGTGGATATGCATGTGTGGATAAGTTTACACACCCATCTTGTGAATATCTATGGATTGCTTCACTTTCAAACCCCCTTGGAATTTTTATACACTTCTCCCCTTTCACCTCCTTGAGATCTTCTTTGATATTTTTCATAGTTTGGAAAAGAAGCTGGGAGATCCTATCTTCCCTCATTTCTCCAAATAATCAAGTCTTGCCTTTGTTTTTTCTGTACATATTCTCCTTTTTGTGAGAAGAAGCTTCCCCTTCTAATGACATAATGTCTTGAATGCACAGGCTAATCCAAGATTATGCTCTGATACCAGTGTAATATTCCAAATTGGAAATAGCAGCAATATAGGACATAATAATGTAAAAAAAAGAAAATATGATCATGAAATGAGAGGGATAAATATGCAGCCATAATTTTATTAATATATAATCAAAAATATACAAAAATATCTTGAGGGACAAGCCACTCAAGTAGTAAAAACAATCCTCCAATGATCAGAACAATCAGCACATGATTTGCTGGCACTGTATAGAATGTCGAAGAGTAGTGAAATTGATGTCTATATCAGTGTAGATGTTTCTATAAACATAAATATATGGAATATGGCTGATAGAAACAAAAAAAATTCCCAAGAAAGAATATGTGGGCTCTAATACATGATTTCTAGCCAACCCGGAAAAGATTGCTAGAAATACCAAGAAATATACAGTGTGAAAAATAACCCTGCGGTTGAAATGCCACTGCAAAATGGATATGAAAATAATAAGGCTATGACAGATATGAAATTATGATGTCCTCATCCAATAGAATTTCTAAATAGAAGGCCAATCCCTCCACTCAGAAATAGACCCTCCTGATGAGCTCAATGAACCCTCGCAGCAATTGCCTCCAAAAATAACAAAGTTCAGAAATGTGAATGCACTGTGAGGGATGGTAGATGGTTGGCCTGATGCCAAATATGTGAAAATATTCCCAGGAGCCCTTATTTCTGATCCTCCAATGGATAGGCTACCTATCCACTGAAAAACATGCTTAGAAATAGCTCAATGTTGTCCTCCTTTGTTGAACACTGCAACACAACCTAGCTATAAATAGAAACAGTGTTGTAGCTGAAGGAGGTAGCTTGGAAAGAATGCTGGAATGAGTAAATGTAGCTCAGATAACCTCTCCTTCCCTAAGGATGAGGTAGGGATTCCTTATCACGAACACCCTTGTGCTAAACAGCACAACAACCCTGCAAAACAGCAAGAGGATGCAAAAGTCTAAATAGACCAATATCAAACAATAATATATAACATGAATAAAAATGGTTGCTATCCCCTCCATATATAGCATGAGATCCTCCTCACATTGGGTCCCATCCATACTTGCCACTAAGCTCATGCAAGTTGTCCTCCACCAAAAATACATTGTCTTATCATAAAGACCACTCCTCTATGACAACGTTGTTGATTTGGTCAAAGTTGACTGAATCAACATCATTCAATCCATGTTCACACAAAAAGGTGCTTAATCCAACTGATTATTCTTCCTCCTTTCACATTAGGTGTGTTATTATTCCTTCAAAAGGGGTTTTATGAGTCTCCCCACCCATTTATTCATCTACCTAGTGATAAAAACAACTATAATATTCCATTTAGCTGAAAGCTAAATTTTTAGAATATTACATGGAAGAGCTCCCAAGAAACCTGTACTAATTGAAACCCAACTAAAATCATGTGAAACTCAAACTACTTCTCCTCAACCTTTAAATCGGTCAACTAGTTCTACTCAAATTGATAAAACAATATTGACTACCTTTGATGTTTAGAAATAATTATAAAGATTCAAATTTCCAATTTCACTTTTTGTACTCTCTAAAAATCCAGGTTATAAAAGTCAAGTAGCCAAGTGGATCCAAAATTCTAGTATGGATGCAGAAGGAGATATTATGAGTCTACAAAATAAAATACTAACTATATATTTTGGTCCTAGTTCTGATATGATTAATGAATTTATACCACCCTTCTATCTGACTTTAAAGGTGTGTGATTCTCTGCTATACAACTGTATGCTTGATTCTAGTGCTTCACATAATTTAATGCCTAAAGTCAACATGGAACAAATTAATCTGGATATCACTCAAACCTATCATGATTTGCATAATTTTGATTCAAAGAGGTTCCAATGTTTAGGATTCATTAAATATGTAGTGGTCACTTTACATCCGATACTAGTTAAAAGTGTAGTATTAGACATATTTTTTACTGACATTCCTCCCAAATTTGGAATGTTATTATCAAGATCATGTTGTGCAAAATTGGGAGGAAGTCTTCAAATGGAAATGTATTTTTCCACTATCCCAGTATATGGTGGAGAGAGCCTTAGATTATATAGAGAAGTGATATTTCTAAAGACTGTTTACAATGCTAATCAAGCTAGGAATCACCCTATTTATGTAGTAGATCAAGAATTTTTTTTTTTTCAACTATCAGAAGACACATCACAGGTTTCTCAACTCAATATTAAGGATGTAGTTGACACCTCTAAACTAGTTCATGCTAAAATTTGTAAGTTATTTTTTGATGGATCTTGCACCAAAGATGGAGCTAAAGCAGGAATTGTTTTGATTTCACCTGATAAATAAAATATTACACAATCATGCAAATTAGATTTTGATTTCACAAACAATGTTGTTGAATATGAAGCTTTTATCCTAGGATTACAACTTGCTAGAATTTTAAAGGTAAAAAACTTAAGGCGTTTTCACTAACTCAAAATTAATAGTAAGACAAGTTAGGAGTATTTTCCAAACAAAGCACCCTAGACTTAGGTCTTATAGAAATGATATTTGGGACACTATTGAAAATACCTTTGATGCTTTTAACATCACTTTTATTCCTAGAGATGAAAACCTACATGCAAATTCATTATTTGTTTCAGCTAGTTCTTTCAAGATTCTAGATCATTTTCAAATTAAATATCAGACATAAATCAAATATAGGCCTTCGATCCTAGACAATCTTAAAAATGGTCAAATATTTGAGGACGATGAACAATTAAAATCCTTTCTGCAAGTCATTGAAAAATTTTCCGTATTACAGATTAAAGAGGATAATTAAGAGAGTAAAGAATATACCCAAGACAAAAAAAAAATCAAAACTAAAATCAAAGTTAGCTGATCATGATATAATTCAATTATCAAATAATTTTATCCCAAAGGGACTTGTTCCTTTAGAAAAATTTTTTGATCAAAATGATGTTCCAAAAAATCATTTCTCTATTTCACCAGAATATGACATAGAAGACATAAACATTGGAACTAATGAGGAAATTAAAAATATCAAAATTTGTGCATCATTAACCCTAGAACTTAAATATGAATATGTCAAACTTCTTAAGAATTATAAAGATGTCTTTTCCTGGTCTTATGTTGATCTCAAATCTTATGACACATATTTAATTGAGCATAAAATTCCCCTAAAACAAGATGTAAAGCCTTACCAACAAAATTTAAGAACGATGAACCTAGTTCTTCTTCCCACCATAAAAAAAGAACCGAAGAAACTTTTAGATGCCGAAATTAGTGTCCCAAAAAGATATTCTAGTTGGATTGCCAATTTAGTCCCTATGAGGAAATATAACGGTGAAATAAGACTCTGTGTAGATTTTAGAAACCTAAATAAAGCATCCTTGAAAGATAATTATCCACTTCCAAAGATGGATCAATTACTTCAAAAAGTGTCAAGTGCTAACATACTCTCTATGTTGGATGGATTTTTTGGTTATAATCAAATATTGGTGAATTTAGAAGACAAGGAGAAGACAACTTTTACCACACCTTGGGGTACATTCATATATGCCTAGATGCCATTTGGTCTATCAAAAGTAGGAGCGACATTGAAGAGAGCCATGGAATTGGATTTTGTTGGGAAGGTAAACAAATTCATTGTTATTGATCTTGATGATTTCACTATTTTCTCTAAATCATATCCTAAAAATCTCAAGCATTTAAAGAAATTTTTTGAAAGGTGCGGGAATTTTGGAATTTCTTTGAATCCAAAAAAATCATTATTTTCCATTAAAGAGGGTAAATTTCTAGGTCATATTAGTTCTAAAGATGGAGTAGTTATTGATCCCAAAAGGGTCTCTTCTATTCAATCATTATCATTACCTATAAATAAAAAATAGATTCAAGCTTTCTTAGGAAAAATTAATTTTTTAAGAAGGTTTATACCAAATTATGCAGAAATAGTGAAGGATATAACAGACATGCTAAAAAAGAAACATGAAGTAAAATGGACTATTTCTACAATTTTTTCATTTGACCATATAAAGAAAGCCATCTCCAAAGCCCCAACCTTAGCCAACCCAAACTACTCAGAACCTTTCAGTATGTTCTCTTTTGTCTCTAAAACTACCCTTGCAGTTGTCCTTTTGCAAAAGAATGAGGATTACAATGATCAACCTATAGAATTATTTAGTAAGGTCGTGAGAGATGCTGAACTGAGATATGATATTATTGAAAAACAAGCCTATGCCTTAGTTCAAGTCCTGATGTATTTTAGAATGTATATCCTCCATTCCACTATCATTGCTTATGTGCCCAATAATGTTGTCAAAACAATCCTCACACAACCAGACAATGATGGTATAAGGGGAATATGGATAACTTAGATCATTGGGTTTGATCTTACCATAAAAACTACCAAGCTAGTGAAGGGGCAGGGTTTAGCCAAGTTTTTAAATAAATCCAATTGTAAATTTTTGGGTATCAACTCTATTTTTGAAGTTTCAGAGAAGCATCCACAAGAACCTTCTTCAAGTTTGGAAAGGGAGAATCCACAAGAACCTTCCATGAATGTGGAAGGGGAGGATACACAATAAACTTCCATGAATTCGAAAGGGGAGAATCCACAAGAACCTTCCCATGAAGTGCAAGTAAAGCATACACAAGAACCTTTTCCTTCAACTCAGAAAATCCAAATTCTTATTGATGATAAGTTTGTTACATCAGATTGGTATGCAAACATTGTTCATTTTCTTATTCATTTTGAATGTCCAGCTCAATTTTCAAAGAACCAGTGCAAAAAACTCAAGTTGAAATCCATCAAGTACTGTATCATCAATGCCAACCTATACTGGAAGGACCCTCTTAATATTTTACTACTTTTCCTAAAAGAATCAGAAACTGAAGGAATCATTGATTAGTTTCATGCAAGAATTTGTGGAGGCCATTATGCTTGGAGAGAAACAATATAAAAGATATCTAGGGTAGGATTTTATTGGCCTACCTTGTTTTCACAAGTAGGATCAAAAGTCAGAGCTTGTGTTCCACATCATATGTTCGCTGGAAAGAAAAAATTAGTAGCTCTTCCAGTATTTCCAGTAGTTGTTTCAACAACATTTCTTCAGTGGGGATTAGATTTTACAGGTGAAATTCATCCATCCTCTAGTAATAAACACAGATGGATCTTAACTGCCACTGACAATTTGAACAAGTAGGTGGAATCCATTCCTGTAAGAAATGCTACAGATTCAGTTGTAATTAAATTTATTGAAGATAATATTTTATCCAGATCTGGTTGCCCAGAGCAAATAGTCGCTGATAATGCCACAACATTTAGCAGCTTAAAAATGATAGAATTCTGTTCGAAATATTAGATTCTGCTGCATCACTCAAATCCCTATTATCCATGAGGAAACAATCTTGTTAAATCATCTAACAAGAGTTTAGCGAAATTAATCATGAAAAATTTAGAAGACCACAAGAAAAAATGGGACAACCACTTGATTTATGCAGTTTGGGAAAACATAATGTCTCCAAAAATATCAACAAGTAAATCCCCATTCCAGTTAGTTTATGGAAAAGATGTTATTTTTCCTACAAATTTAGCTTTCCCTCTACTCAAATTTATACAAGAATTTACTGATGAACCTGATGATTTGTCTAGAAGGATTAATCATATCATTTAGTTGAATGAAAATAGAGATGAGATACAGTAAAAAATAAAGAAATATCAGAATAAAATGAAGAGCCTCTTTGAAAAAAAAGCAAGGTAAAGAGATTAGAGAAGGGGATTTAGTCCTAAGATGGGATGCTAGGAGACAAGATAAATGCAAACATGGAAAGTTTGAAAATTATGGTTTGGGCTACTCAGCATTGCAGAGGTTAAAGGAAGCAACATATTTTTTCTATAAAGTATTGAAGGGTAGTTTTCAACACTACCTATCAATGGAAGATTTTTGAAACACTATATCTAGTACTGAAAGAGATCTTACATTATCATTGTACATAATCATTTTATTTTATCATTTGAAGTATGTATGTTTTCTACAGCAAAGACTCCATAGTCCAAGGCGAAGGCACATGGAACTACTTGTTCTCTACATCCCACAAGGGGAGAAGTTCCCAACAGGAGCCGATGTTGTAACATTATTTGTTTTTGATAAGTTAGCATGGTAGTTTAAAAAATATAAAATATAAAATTCTAAGATAGAACATGGATGAAAAAAGAAATTTAACAAATATGCTATGAAAAGTATATTTTATTAAATCCATGTTAGAAAAAATGATAAGGAAGCATAAAATAAAAATGTTAATTCTTTAGTGATCAAAATGATGATGGCTGCCTGTTTAAATGCGCCCGAATTTCAAAATGTAAATTTTAATTCATGCATGTTTGAACCTTTGAAAAAGGGTTTTATATATTCATTAATTAAATTAATCTATATGCGCGCATATTTATTTTATTCTAAATTCTCTAAACGACAAGCGATCAAATCAAAATAAGTTAGAGTCTTTTCAGATTCTGATGGTAGATCTTGAGCTTCCCTTATATCTACGGTGGAGATTGACTCCGCCTATTTCTTGTTAATGTGTGGGGTGAGGGTCCGAAGTCCAGTTTCAATTGTCACCCATTTCTGCAACGTGGCAACATCAGGTGACTTCACACACCCTCCGCCTAAAACCAAAAACTGGGCAGTACCCCACCCCCCCCGAAATTTACCTCCGGTTTTCCACTCCCACTACCATTTTCCTACACCATAATCATTTATTCATCCACCAATCATATTCTTCCACGTCACATATCCATTATCCCTAACACTCAATTTACTAGTTAATCCTCCCGTTGGCCAATAAATCTGCACCATTTACCCATTAATCATACTGTTGCACAATAAATTCACTTGCCTGTTATCCAAGGCCATTAAACCAAAACCCTAATTTAGAAAATTCCCACAATCACCTGTTCATTACTTTACATCCACCTTCAATTCATTTTCATCCTCCATCATTGTTCCACAGTGAATTATCTTCTGTAAATACACTTTATTTTCCCGAAACCCTATCATTTTTTTGTAGCCTGAAGCTTTGAATCCCTGTACCATTTTTTTACAGTCAAGCATGGAACCTAAGGCCAAAACAAATAAGAAAATAACTCCAAAAGGTAAAGGTAAGAAAAATATGACAAAATAAATCCTGAATGTTGACAGTGTTGCAAAGTTTGTACCCAAGGTCGCTCATCCAGATGTCAAGATCATTCTTGAAGCCACCAAATATGTTACATAATACATTCCCATAGCTCCACAAATCAACCTCGACCTCACACACCTAGTCTATATCTATTTTAAAATTACTAATTTTCACAGTGAATTTGAATTCTACGAGCTACACCTATGGCTAAAAGAGAAGCACCTGGATAAACAAGACCCTATTAGGTTATGGGAGTCCATGTTACCTTTGTTTTCATTACCTCAAACTCACCCATTCCTAGATTTAATTGCCTGGTGTCAGCAGTAGTATGACCCTATAACCAGGTCTGTAGTGGCTCAAAATGTAAATTTTCTAATAACCATATCTCCTGAAACCATTAATAAAATGCTTCTCATCCCTCCTCATGACTCCTTATTCTATTTCTCCCATGCTGCTCTCATGGATCTTTATCACACATTATCCTTCCCACAGAGAGCCCATATATTCAACATATTTCTTCTTGAGGATGTTGATTTACCAAAGAAAAACCCCCCCTATGCATCCTCCATATTCCCCATTGCTTCCAAACATTGTATCTCCCTCCTTTATTATTTGTTAGGATACCCCAACGATGAAACCATTGATGAAATCATCCTACGTTTCTTATCTATCTTCAGCCTTGAAAACCCACCATTTTTTATGTACAATTAAACCCATTTTTTGGCTAATATTATACATGAAAAGTTTATGAATTTGACCACTCAAGGATCATTTCCTTATTCTTCTGTGATCATTCATATTATTTTGTTTCAGTAGGTAGATACTTTTCCCATTCATTTCAACGAGAAGGATGCACAAGGAGTGAATCAATCGATGATTCACTAGACAAAACTAGTCAAAGCATTGTCTACAACTACTTCTTTCTCATAATTCATAGACTTATTCATTCAGGAAGTTCCTTAATAGTTCATCAGAGTCTATAATTGGAGTTAACATTAGGAGAATTTTTCACCTCAGTGAGCAGGCAAAGATAGGTGATTGGTACTTTTACAAGAATTACATAGAGATCAGGGTGTATGGTTGTGAGCTTCTACCATAAAAGCTTCCAAAATATGTACGTGTGATCATTTTCTCATTAGAATACAGAAGACAGATGGTAAATTTGGATGAATTTCATTTTGTTTCAAGAAAAAGCCCAATTTAAAATCAAGGGCAATATTGGATCATTCATTTCTAATACCAGAGCAGCTGGTGTTGATGTAGATGCACTATTAAAGAAGATGGGTTTTCAAACAAGTTTTAATTGGCCATATGCCCCGCATGGCATTATTTCTACTTTGAGGGTTGAATCCAAGACAACTTCTTACACTCACACCTCTAGACTAGATATATAAAAGTAAATGAATCAGGATGAATGGGCAGAATGTAGTTTACAAGAAGCATATGAACATGTCATTTATACTTTAAATGTAAAAACACCAGTCCCTGATAGTAAACTAAAAAAGAAGCCTATAGAAGAGACACCGCATTCCAAGGATCTTATGAAAGAATTCAACTTACAACATAAGAAATGAAGGCTTGATTCGTCCTTGCTTTCAGAAGATAAACAACTAGAGATCATAGATTTGGGAGAAACTGAAGTCTCCACATCTACAAATATTCCTCAGACTTATTCATCAACATCACCTCCACGAGAGCCCCTAGAGATCATCCAACATGCAGATGCCAGCTCTATAAAAGAGAAGAATATTTTCTCCAAATTTCTGGAGATCAAACAAAAGAATGAATCACTGAAGTCAAATGTTTACAACCAATTTTGGAAACATACATCTACATCACAACATAGGCCTCTTACTACCTTTAACAGTGAGAAGGGCATGATGCATATTTCCTTCCTACAAATAACAATGCCATTTCCAAAAACCCATGCTAGCTATAAGAATATTGTCTTCTCATTTTATGCAAGACAATTACATCCAATTGACCAGATGGATATGCACAGGCAGTCACGAGAAATATTATTTTCAACCATTACTACTGTTAGTAACCTATAAATATAGGATTCATAATTTTGACTTGACTGATGGTAGTCTTGTAAATATGGACATACTTTGCTTTCTACAAGTTGTATTCCCATATTTTGTAAAAAATAAAAAAATCAAAAAATCAAAAAGAGGGTAAAAAGTCCTAAAAGAAAGATCAAAGGACTTAAAAAAAATGATATACCCCAAAAGAAAAAAGATGAGAAAATGCCACTACTATTACTTTTTGCAGTTGATTATGGCAGAGTGTCAATAAATTCCATAATCTCTAATGAGTTGAAAAATTTAATCTTGACTTGTCGTCTTTCAATTTCAAATGTTGTAGATAGCGAATAAAAAATTGTCATACAGTTTAATCATGACAATTCAATATTTAGGTAGAGAATAAAAGAATCCAACAGTTTAATCTAGATTCTTGGATGAAATAAGGGTAGAATTAGATAGTTTACTTCTATTAAAAAAATAATAAAATGTTTTAAGGTTGCTAGTTCAAATGCACCTGATTAAAATAGAAGGAAAAAATGCTAGAATATATGACTAGGTAGGTAGAAGAAGGTGGGAAACATCATTCTAAATATCTTTCAACAGGCAATAAATAACTAATTTCCCCTCCCCATAGAAATTTAATATTCTTGACTATCAGTCAAAGAGGCTCAAGGCATTTCCTTGATTTCTGTTGGGACAAGACTCAAGGCTCAAAGACTAATTAGTTGAAAATGTTAAGTTTCTATAGTAACCCTAGAAATTTTCATCATTTATCCCTTCATGCACTCATCACCATTTAACTTCATAAGTGAGAAACTCTTTTCTTACTTAAATATTACATAAAGGCCCATTTGATTAACTTCCTCCATTTTACAAAGCATAAAACCCCAAAAAAAAATGATATACTAAGTAAAAGTGAATGAGTTATGAAAATGAAGATTTACTCTAATTTTCACTTTCCTTAGTTTTATTTATGAATTTTTGAGGATTCATTGTCCCTTTTCATATTAACACTTAACCTATTTTATTAACTCCCTATCAAATAATCTAGTCCTATTAATATAACTTCTTTTTATTTAATATCCTAAAAACCCCTATATTATATGCTTTTATATCAAAGATATTACTCACATATTGAAATAATATCCCGAAATTATCCCTTTGATATAAAACTACCCATAAAAAAATATTCCCACTCCCCTATAGTTTTAGAACTTGAAATAAATCTAAAACTATATAATAAAGTTAAAATAAAACAAAAAGCACATTTTACATACTTTATATTAAAAGTAGCGTAGAAAAACAATGCTGTTACTCCCATTCCCGCATTTACCTTTACGCAAGGTTAACACTTTAAAATTACCCCTTTCCCCCAGTATATATCCCTTTACCAAAGTCTGAACCTTGGTTGAATTTTATTAAACCCGCCCCATTTTATGTATAAACTCCTTTATACATAAAATTCATCAAATAAATATGCGCCCTCACATTCATTCCCATCCCTCCAATCATCCTCATCTCATTAATCTGACGGTCCAAACCTAATGTGATAAACCATTCCCTTTCCCCACCACTCCTCATCGCATTAAAACTCAACCGTTGATCATCCCTATCGAATCAACAACTGACATTAAACCTGGGTCCCACTTTTCCTTGCCCTGCAGCTTCCCAAGAAATCTCGACTGTTCGCATTGTGTAATCAAATCCTACGGCACATAGTCAATATCGCATAACAAAAGTGATCATGCAAAGTTTCTGAAAAATAATCCGATAAAATCTATTTCATCAAACCACCATCGGCTACTTGTCTCAATTCACCTGGATCGCATTCCAAAAGTCAAAAACTACTTACCTCTCAGGAGAAATGTGATAACCACTAATGGTTTCCCCTTCAATGTAGAAACCACTCCTACCATTTGATTTTGACCTGTAATTAATGTCCTGCATATTGATAAAACCTAAGGTTTTAACCTTAGTTTTCATTTTTTCATATCATTTGCGTCTTCAACCTTTAGAAAACTACTCACAGACACCATTGTCGAGCCTTTGATAACCAATTTTCCTACCTGAAGCCGATTTCCCCTCTGAAATTTACCTCGAAAGACTCTCTATGCCTTCTACCAAACAACTGTGACCAGTTTGAAGACTCGTACAATCCTGAACATTCTCCTCGACAACCATTATACCTTTAAAATTTTATTTCTTTGAATTTCAAACCCACATTTCACAAATTCAAATGAAAATTGAAATCATTCACGGTGAGAAATGTAAATTTCCTGATCTGAAAGTGCCCAAAGCTTGAAGAAAGAGGGGGAACCCTGTCAAAATTTTCCCAGAATTTTCCTTCTCCTCCATATTTAGTTTTCATTGTTTTAAACCATCTAAAGGTAATTTCCACGGTTTAAATCTATTTTTCCAGTCCTCTGCACATTGAAAATCTGTGTTTTCATCCTAAAGCCCTAACCCATATTCTGAAATTTTCCCAAAATCAGCTCAATTAGCCTTCTATTTCGCAAAAGAAACTAAGCAAACAATCTAATCTTGCTCAGTTTTATTCAAAAATGACAAAAAATCAGGTCACTCCTTGGTCTGGAGGTCCCAAACCTCAGAAACCTGCCTCAAGCAAGCTGCCAAACCCTAAACCATAAAAAATCAATAAACTTACTCTTGCCCTAACTACAAATTCCACTGAAGTAGTTAGACCTTTGCAGCCACCTGTCACATCTGAAGAAAACAGTTCACTAATTGATTTGGACTACAGAATCTTTGATCGTTCACTAGAATTCAATTTACTTGAAGCGCGCAACTGGTGCTATAAGAAGTCTATAGAAAAAGTTGAAAATGATATACCTGTGTCGTCGTTCCTAGAGACAACCTTGAGTTGTGAGAGACAAGTGCCGAGGACATATTTATATAGCAAGGAGCATATGGTATAATAGGGGGAGTTATCAACAAAAGCCTCTCATGCTATCTCTTGAAAACAAGAAATATTAATTTGAATGGGACCAAAACCTTCAGAAACTTGACACAAGGAACGAAATACTGCAGAGGAAATATGTGAGGAACCCTAACACAAATGCATCAGACAATTTAGAGGCAACTTACTGTAAAGAGGGCCGGTTCAAAAACGCTTCACAGAAATAGATAATCAAAAGGTGTTTACTTTGTAAGCAAGATGTAAGATGATACTAAATGTCATTGAGATGGATATCCAGATACACAATACCACCATGTAATGGGCTTACCAATTTAAGAATCCATACATGACAATAGCATTTTAAAAATAACCTCCCAAAGAAGCTAATATAGCAGAAATATGGTTGAAGTGAAAAGCGAAATAGTATATCATGCCTAAGCCATATTTAAAGTGCTTGAATAATTCGAGCATGGGTATCAACTAGGATAAATCCATACCAAAAACCAATGAGCCACTCGCATTCCAGAAACATGATACAAGAAAGGTGGATAAAATGAAATGAACAATTAAATTAGCACATATAAGAGAAAGTTACACACTGTGAGACACCAAAGACCAGAATCCTCTCTAAAGAAAAAACTCCTCCTCACTAAAACCCAATGGGCTCTATACATTCATATAAGAGTTTTTACAAAATGCATACAGAAAATCTCTCACTGTAGAATTTTCTGATAAATCTGGAACCCTCAATAATCTGCTCTTAGGGAGTTTTATAGAAGAAAAAGAAAACTTAGTAAATGAAATGGATGATGAAAATTTAATTTTCCTCATTAAGACAGGATGGCAGAAATGTGCACGCCCATACTGCATGATTAATCTGTAGTGTTGTATGTACTCTGTGGCCTGCTTTCTGAAATAAATGCACTGCGTGGAAGTCTCTTCAGGAACATGGTAGAGAAATAAAAACCACATGGGCAGTCTGTCCTTCCCTGGAAAGAAAATTATGCTGAAATGAAACCTTGAGGGTATTTTTTTCTGTGCATGGACCTTCTGAGTGATCTATGACGTGTTCGATCTGGTATCTTACCTTAAAATGTTTAGGTTAAGGCTCGAAAATCTTCAATTATACACCTTTAAATCTTTGCCTTTCACTGATACTCTATATCTGCAATATTAATGTCTCCAATCGCGAAATCTGCGCTTTGAATGACTCTGAAGGGTTCTCACAGAGTTTAACCCTGCTTCTTTACTGGAGTTCATGTCGTAACAGCTTCCCAGGCCTTTCTCCATAATTCTAGCCTCTGAAAAATTGTCCTTTCCAGTGTTCTCTGTTACTGTAATTGAGATTGTGAATCATGGCAGTTTACCGCCGCTCGTACCCTGAAAAACACAAAAAATCATCAAGAAAAAAAATTCATGGTAAACTGGATGTAGCGGGGATAGCGAGGATGACAACGTAGCATGGTGAAATGGTAGAAAAATGGCCTAGTAAAGGTTGGAGGGATGCAGAAAATTTAAACACAAACGATGGACATTTGACCTTCAAATGGAAATAAATGAGGGGTAGAAGAAAATGTGACAAAACTCGTGGACGGATGACGGGGCGGAAGGCACGTATCGATGGTGAGCAGGAAAGTAATCTGGACCATCTCATCTTATGAGGAGATTGACAGCTGAGAGCATGTTGGAGAGCGACAGAAGGTGGGTCAGGGGCACTGTTTGTTGAGTTTATCGCCTCAGCATCTCGGCGGTGCGATCACCGTCAGATGGCACGCCACAGATCAGATGACACACAGCGATATCATGCCAGGTTTGTGGACAAAAGTTAATGTGCGATGGAGGGCGGTTTATGAATAGTGCATGGGGCCATGTGTCATGCGATGAGTGGAATCGCTCCAAAATGAGAAATACCGCCTACCCCTCGAAAGGTGGTGCGATGGAAACTGGCAAGTTTTGAACAGTGCTTTTGGGCGCGGGGACCACAAGGGCGGGTGAGCTGCTAACCGTTGATTTGCAGGTTGATCAGACAGTGGATAGTTGATCAGAGTAGTGAATGGGTAATACTGTGATAAGCGCTCTCCGAGCTAGCGCTTGGTCTAGCGCCCAGGTCACGTGGAGAAAAAGGTTGAGGGGTTAGGGCCGAAAGGTGTTAAACCTTATATATTTTCAAATGTGGGCTTTCGGCCCTTTTTAATGCAATTTGGGGGTAGGAAAGAGTAACGATAAAGGGAATGAGGGGTTTTTTAAACCAAAAAAGGGTGTGAGTATGGTTTAAAGGGGATTTTGGGATGGTTTAGAAGGATTAGGGGGAGGGATTTTGGGGTAAAAATGGAGGTTATAAAAAAGAGGAAGAGGGGATGAAATGGAGAAATCTGCAGGGGCACAAGGGGAAAATGAAAGCCTCTTGGGGCACAATTTTTCACAATCAATGAGGCTTATTGACTTAATAACAGCAGAGGGAAATAATTAAAGGATAGAGGGCCTGAAGAGGCTTTGAAGGATTATGTGTATTCAAAGGGAAAGCATTCCTCGACAGTTCAGAGACAGTTTGACCCCCTATTTTCTTGTCAAAATTTAATAGGGGGCTAACATGATCAACATTGGATCCACCTGGGGATGGCACACTCGTCCTTGGGCGTGTCGAGAACTTCACAGACCACCTACATCATGAATTTTTATAGACAGGAAAAATAAACCTATTCTACTTCTACCCTTATTACTCCATGAGACCAGATTAAACTGTTGGTCTCATATTTTCTCTACCTAAACTACATCTACTAGGATTAAACTGTCTAGCATATTTCTTCTCTACATGCTAAAATAGAAATTGAAAAACAGCCAAGCCAGGATTAGACTGTCTGGCTTGCTGGACTTTGCAGAAGTTAAAAAAACTAACTACATGCTCACAAACTGAGCTTTATTGAGCTTTTCCTACCTACCCTACTTTAACTGGATTATTTACAAGTCTAGCTTACAAACATTGTCTTCCAATGCAAACATTCCATCAAGTGATCCCATGACTGGTATGTTTCACCCAGCTCCTTGAGCAGGCCAAATAGGCAGGGTTGCTCCCACTCTTTATGTTCTTCGTCAACAGCTTCAAAAAATTTTCTTTCTGTCCGCAACATGCTGCTTAAAAAGACCTTTGATCCTTCGTTAAATTTTTGCAGGAAATGAGCATAAGGATCATGAAAATATACCTGGTTATGAATATTTGGCAGGCAGGCTTCAACTAGGATCTCTTCTTATTCCATTGGATTAAGAAGAAGATCTCTTGGGGTAGAGTGTCTCCTTCATTTTCTGAACCGGAGGACTCATCGTACATTGCTGCTGAGTCCTATTGGAGCTCTGACATGTTTTGTGCTGCCGGATAATTTGAGCTAATCCAGGCCTCCATATATTCTGCCATAGGATCAATGAACACATGATGTACACTTTTTTCTTTCAGGCCTTCCATGACTGCTAGGCTGTCTTTATCCTGGGCCGCTTTGATTTCTGCATCTTCCATTGCATTTTCAATGTGGCTCTTGAGAACCGGATCATTTTCTTCTTGTAATTCGAAAGGCAATGGAATCTCTTCTCTTTTAAGGGGAGGGAGACTTTCCAAAAGGGCTCTCGGGTCTCTGAAATGATATGATTTTTCTTGTGAGTTCAGAAATTCGATCTTAGCTTCATATCTTTCAACCAACAATTCTAGAAAGATTTTCTTAAGCACGGGTTTAACACTTGAGCTGAGAAGAAGAATAGCCCGTGGAAGGTCCTCCACTTTCAATTTTTCCAAGCCACGTGACATTTCCTCTCGGCACTCTGCTATGAAACTTGGATGAATTTTTGCAAACTACTCAGAGTCTTCCATTGGTGAAGTGGCTTGGTCTTCAGCACGGCTGATGCTGTACTGCAACATGGTCTCCGAGTGGAGTCTCGTGAAACCAAGATAATCAACGGTCTACTGATCACCACTGGATTATTTTAATCATTTAGGAACTATGGAGTCGCTAAGGTGTGGGATCTACAACTCTCAACTCTTCATGCTCACCTTTCTGAAGAGTGAATAAATATTTTTTCAAGGCCGAGGGATTTAAATTTTCTTAACTTCATCCTCTGGAACGGCGCCAAAAATATTTTGTCGTTCCTAGAGACAACCTTGAGTTGTGAAAGACAAGTTCCTAGGACATCTTTATATAGTAAGGAGCATATGGTATAACAGGGGGAGTTATCAACAAAAGGCTCTCATTCTATCTCCTAAAAACAAGAAATATTAATTTGAATGGGACCAAAACCTTCAGAAACTTGACACAGGGAAATAAATACTACAGAGGCAATATGTGAGGAACCCTAACACAAATGCATCAGACAATTCAAACGCAGGTTACTGTAAAGAGGGCCAGTTCAAAAATGCTTCATATAAATAGATAATCAAAAGGTGTTACTACGTAAGCAAGATGTAAGATGATACTAACTGTCATTGAGATGGATATCTAGATACACAATACCACCATGTAATGGGCTTACCAATTTATGAATCCATACATGACAATAGCATTTTAAAAATAACCTCCCAAAGAAGCTAATATAGCAGAAATATGGTTGAAGTGAAAAGTGAAATAGTATATCATGCCTGAGCCATATTTAAAGCGCTTGACTAATTCGAGCATGGGTATCAACTAGGATAAATCCATACCTAAAACCAGTGAGCCACTCGCATTCTAGAAACATGATACAAGAAAGGCAGATGAAACAAAATGAACAATTAAATTAGCACATATAAGAGAAAGTTACACACTTTGAGACACCAAAGACCAGAATCCTCTTTAAAGACACAACTCCTCCTCACTAAAACCCAACGAGATCTATACATTCATATAAGATTTTTTACAAAATGTATACAAAAATTCTCTCACCGCATAATTTTCTGATAAATCTGGAACCCTCAATAATCTTCTCTTGGGGAGTTTTATAGAAGAAAAAGAAAACTTAGTAAAGGAAATGGATGATGAAAATTTAATTTGCCTCATTAAGACAGGATGGCAGAAATATGCACACCCATACTGCTTGATGACTTTTTAGTGTTGTATGTACTCTGTGGCCTGCTTTCTGAAATAAATGCACTGGGTGGAAGTCTCTTCAAGAACATGGTAGAGAAATAAAAACCACATTGGTAGTCTGTCCTTCCTTGGAAAGGAAATTCTGCTGAAATGAAACCTTAAGGGTATTTTTTTCTGTGCATGGACCTTTTGAGTGATCTACAGGGTCTTAGATCTGGTATCCTGCCTTCAAATGGTTAGGCTAAGGCTCGAAAATCTTCAATTATATGCCTTTAACTCTCTGCCTTTCACTGATACTCTCTGTCTGCAATATTAATGTCTCCGATCACGAAATCTACACTTTGAATGACTCTGGAGGGTTTTCACAGAGTTTAGCCCTGCTTCTTTACTGGAGGTCATGTCGTAACAGCTTCCCAGGCCTTTCTCCATAATTCTAGCCTCTGAAAAAGGCTCCTTTCCGGTGTTCTTTGTCACTATATTTGAGATTGTGAATCATGGCGATTTACCGCCGCTCGTACCCTGAAAAACACACAAAATCATCAAGAAAACAAATGCATGGGAAACTGGATGCAGCGGGGATAGCGAGGATGATAACGTAGTATGGTGAAATGGTGGAAAAATGGGTTGGTAAAGGTTGGAGGGATGCAGAAAATTTAAACGCAAACGATGGAAATTTGACCTTCGAATGGAAATAAATGAGGGGCGGAAGAAAATGTGACAAAAATCGTGGACGGATGACGGGGCAGAAGGCACGTGTCAATGCGCTTCATTCATCATGGTGGCATCCCGACGCTGCTCATCGAGATGTTCCAGATGAAGGAGCCTTTCTTCAAGACTAGAAGTGTCAGGAAGAAGTTCAACAGCTAATTTAAGAGAAGGAATCTTGCATTCAATGGGAAATACGGATTCCAAGCCGTGCACTAGCTGAAACGGAGTAAATCCAGTTGCAGTTTTCACTGACGTCCTGTATGCCCAAAGTGCAGGATATAGCATAATATGCCAGTTGGATCTAGCTTTATCAATTATCCTTTGAAGAATTGTCTTCAAGGATTTATTCACGGCTTCCACTTGCCCATTGGCTTGAGGATAATACGGAGATGAATGCTCCTGCCGGAAACCCAATTTTAGAGCCAACTCAGCCATCATGCTATTCTGAAAATGACTGCCATGATCAGTGACAATCTCTCTAGGAATACCAAAACGAGCAATAACCTGGTTGAAAAGAAAAAGAGCTACAGTCTCACCATCATTCCCAAAAGTAGGCATAGCCTCGACCCACTTTGTAAAGTAGTCTATTGCTACAATAATGTACTTGTGACCTTTAGCTGAAGGCGGGTTACAAGTAGTATAATCAATACCCCACTTTGTAAAGGGACCGACAGTAATGACTGGAAAAAGCGGAGCTAGATGAGCGCGCATTTTTCGAGTATAGACTTGACACGGATGACACTTTTTGACCGACTCCATACAATCTTTGAAAATTGAAGGCCAAAAGTATCCAGCACGCAAGATTTTTTGGGCTGTAGCAAGCCCAGATAAATGACCACCACAAGCTCCACTGTGGCAATCATTCAACACAGCCTCAGCTTCTTCGAGAGTTAAGCAACGTCTCAGGATTGAATCAACCCCTCGACGGTATAAAGCATCACCAATAATCAAGTAATTCTTAGCCAAGTGACGCAACTTACGACGCTCATCTTTCGAAAAAGTAGAGGGAAACTTCGCAGTCTGGAGATACACAATGATATCTCCATACCAAGAATCCTTTGGAGAGATAAGAAACAAATGTTCATCCAGGAAGGATTCATCATAGACAATCTCATCCCCACAGGGCAACTAGGAGATCAATTTCGCGAAAACCAATGATTTCTTGGACTTGGCAGACATAAACTCAAGATAAAATTCCTACAAAATCACAATCCATCTATTATATTTACCCCCAATCACTAACCTACTGAGGACAAACTGAAATGGATTGGCTGCTGCCAAAACATAAGTTTTTCGTAGAATAATGTAATGTCGGAGTCGCTGCACAGCATGAACAGCTACCAAAGCTAAATTTTCTATCGGAGTGTACCGGAGTTCAGGTCCTACCAAACCTAGACTAAGGTAGTAAATAACATGCTCTGCAAGAGCATCATCCTCCTAAACCAGAACCATACCAATAGTAGATTTTGTTGCTTCTAGATACAAAAGGAAATCCCTGCTATAATCAGGTGGACTCAATAAAGGAGAAGAGGTCAATGCTTTTTTCAAAGCATCGAATGAGCGTTGAGCGAAGTCATCCCAAAGAAATGGAACTCCCTTCTTCAACAATCTCATAAATCCCTTGGTAACTTCAGCATAATTTACGATAAATCTTCGAAGAAAATTAGACTTTCCTTGTAGACTTTGAAGTTGACGAACAGAGGACGGGGGAGGCAACCGAAGTATTGCCTCAACCTTGAAGGGATCTACCCTAATCCCTTCCCTAGACACAATGAATCCCAATAACCGACCGGATGTAACCGCGAAAATGCACTTGTTCGGATTCAACCTAATCTTATAGAAACGACATCGTTCAAATATTTGACGGAGGTGAGCAGGATGATCCATCCTCTTTCGAGAATGAGCAGCTAAATCATCCAAATACACCTCGATAATCTGTTTGATGTCGTGGAAGGCATATGACATGGCCTGCTGAATGGTAGCCCCAGCATTTTTAAGACCAAAAGGCATCTTCTTGTATGCAAAAGTACCCCAGGGACAAATAAAGGCAGTTTTATGCTGATCTTCAGGACGGATAGTAATCTGATTATATCCGGAGAAACCGTCCATGAAGGAGAAAATCTCATTACCGGCACACTCGTCAATGATCTGATCGATAAATGGTGTGGGGTAATTATCTTTAGGACATGCTTTATTTAGGTCTCTGAAATCGATGCAAACTTGAATCGTTCCTTGCTTTTTATCTACCGGAATAGGGTTTGAAACCCATTCAGTCAAAGGAATAGGGAAAATGAATCCCACCTTAAGCAGCTTCTCAACCTCAGCTTTGATAGCTGCTGCCTTCCTAGGATTAACCGGACGAAGTTTTTGCCTCACAGGCTTAGCGTTTTCGTAAGTCTTGATCTCATGCTGGACAATAGATGGATCTATACCAGGAATTTCCTCATAAGACCAAGCGAATACATCCCTATACTCTTTAAAGAGCTCGGTGTAAATTTGAATCTCTTCACGGGAACATTCAGCTCCAATGAAGACATTCTCAATAATATTGGGATCCCTGGAAATGTTCACCAGGATAGTAGGAGAAATCACAGCCATGTTCCCTTCAGCATAAACCTGTGTTGGTGCTAAAGGGCTCAAGACTGGGTGAATAGGACCAGGAGACGGAGGACTTGGAAAAGCTGGACAACTTCCTCAGAAATCGGGTAAAAGTAAGGCAGGTGATGCAATGATCACATTCTCTTGATGCAGCAAGCTTGGGATGGCCTCTTGGAGGATGGAAGAGTGGTATAGGTAATCTGAGAAGAAGTACTAAGTGCCCAATAGGAGCTCCCACTACGCATCCAACTCTTCGTCAGAGAAGACTGGGATGAGTTCTCTGAGTCCACAATAGACTATGCGCTTAATCTCTGCTATGATATGGAAATGTTCCACACTTGACCCTCAGCTAATGGTAGTAGGGGAAGGTAAGGTCAAAGGTAGAAATAATGAGTTAGACTCTCTTCAAGAAGGAGCCTTAGAAGGATGAAATATCATTAATATGAGCTGGAGGAGGAATATCAAAGTACCCATCAGGAAAAATGCACTATCTAAATTCTCAACGAGCTTGTGGCCATCCAACTTGGGCAGATGGAAGTGGTGGGCGCTGGGTCTACAGGAGGACAATCCAGTTGGTCCACTGTAACAATCCTCCCTTCGTGAGGGAAACAAATAATCCAAAATAATGAGGATGCAATAGCATCCATCTCATAAATCTAGTTTCTCCCCAAAAGAAGGTTGTAGTCCAAGCTTGCATCAACTACCTCAACCTCTATATTCACAGTTTTTCCCCCAACACAGATAGGCAAAGCTAGGACAATACCATGGGGTCTGTGAGAATGACCATCAAACGCAGTCAGAAGAGTGGTAGATGGAACAACTTTGGGAGATCCAATCGTCTTCCAACATGTGAGAGACATCACGCACGTGGAAGCACCCTCATCAACAATTGTTCTAAATATATTGCACTTCTGGTACGATGATATAATATGAAAAGCCATATGATGGGGTAGTCTCTTCTTAAAATTAGTCATATCAAATGTAATCAGAAGAGAATTTTTCGGATCAATAGCCCCAATGGTAGTGAGAAAAGCACTGCGCTGAGCCAGACAAGACTGGAGCACCTCTAAAGCCGACATGGCACAAGGAATCTGCGCCAAATCTTCCACAATAGTGTAGTTCTGGGCAGCCCTAGCATTTGGATTAATCGTCGACCGCTTGGTAGATGCTTTGGGCATCCGAGGTATAGCCTCAATAGTAGGCCTCGTAATGTGAAGTGGCTTAGTAGCATCAGGAGCATCCTTAGCTTTCGAGGACTCTTCTCCACCATAATCACGGGATCTCGTAGTGACATCCACGTGAGCACTCATCATGAATATGTTTGATGGAATTTCCCCTTCCTGGGTGCCCCCAGAGGAAGCCCCAGGATTTTGATTTGCGCCAACAACTAGTTGTTGCCCTTGGGGAAAAGGGTTTGTTAACACAGCCTGGGAACTAGAAGAACCCTTCTGAGCTAACAGGTGCTGCGCATCCTGAATTTTAGGGCAAAGGTGTGTAAGATGGTCTCTAGCACACAGCTTGCATGGAAACTTCACCTTCTTTTTCTCCTTTGGACCCTCACCAACATGCTCGTTGGTTTTATTTTCATTACCCTTCCCATTCTTGCCCTTTTTCTTATTATTTCGTCCCTTCTTCTTCCCTTCGGATTGTTGATTTCCTTTGGGATCAGAAGCTTGGACAACATTTATGGACAAAGATTGGGAAGGTGATGACTCAGCAGGCACATCCTGACTAGAAGGAGCAGATTGCAAAAACAACTGCTGCAATTGAGTAAGTAGGTTGGCTGCACCACTATTGATTGATCCAATTAGTCCGTCACCATGAGGACCAGGCTTAGTTTTGGATAAATCTAATTCGGAGCGAGGAGCATTGGGAAAATACTTATGGAGGACCCCAGACTGAGAATATATCAGTTCCAACTGCTGGGCCCTAAAAATGGCCTGCTCCTCGGAAAATACCCCTGAGAGGGACACGTCCTTCGAAATATCTGACTGAAGAGATTTTAGAAACCATTCCAAGAGGAATTCACCCGGAATATGAGCTTTAATAAGCCTCTTCCTTCTTCACCATTCCTGAATATGGTCAGAAATGTGGGTTGCATCGCCCTGTTTAAAATTAGCTAGGAGTCCAGTCCCAACATCATATCGAACAGGCAACTGGAAATGGTTTAGAAATGTAACAGCCAGTTCTCAAAATTTAGCAAAACTGCCCCCAGTTAGCTCAATATACCATTTGGCAGTGTTTCCAGTTAGGGTGTGTTGAAACAATCTCAACCTAATCGAATCATCGATTAGGGAGTTCGAAGAACACCATAAATGGAAGGTAGTGATGTGGTCAGCCAGATCTTCTCCATTCTTGCCTTCAAACTCTGGAATGTCTGAAGGAAGCTTGGTGGGAACCAGAGGCCACCCCGGACTATAATGGATCGGATCATTAGTCAATTTCGAGAGATATGGAAAGTTTAACGTTGCCAGAAAAGGTAAACGAGGTAGAACCTGAGGATTCCATCCTTGATAGGATGAATTCCCAAAATTCTAAAAATAATACCCTGGATTTGATGAGGCACCAGGTTGCCAAAAAGAACGCGTAGAAAAAGGAGAAGAACCTCCTCCCAACGCAGATTTACCAAAGCCCAAACCAGTTCCCCCCCTGAAGTATGAAATGAAGAGGAAAGCCCCTGATAGGGGTTCCATGAATTAGACAGAGGAGAAAAAGTCTGATAAGCACTCGACGAAGGGAAAGAAGCATTCCCTTGGTGACCAGCATAAAACTGATTCCCTGCCCCCGCTGTAGTGAATACAGGGTTCCAACCTGTAAAAGTAGTCGAATTCTGACCTCCAGACCAGGGGTTGAAACTCTGAGTCTGAGAAGTAAATGGAAAGGACCCTAAAGAAGGATTTGAACTAGGAATATGTCCAGTTCCGAAGGGGAACCCTTGAAAAGAAGCTGATCCACTAGCCATGGATGACATGGGTGTAGATCCAGCTGCAGCCGGAAAAGGAAAAAGAAGGAATCCCACTAGTGGGCATTCCAAAACTGAAGGGACTAGATTGAGAAGCATGTGCTTGGGTGAAACCAGAGCCAAACACAGTAGCACTAGAAGCAATCGAAGATATATCAATAGTGCCCCCTCCTTCAACAGAAGCAGGAGTATGAATGCCTGCAACCCTCACAGCAGAAGCCACATTCCCAGTCGTGGCCATCGAAAGGTATGTATAATACGAAGGATCTTCCAGTCTCTCTGAATCAGGTCCGATGTATTCAACAACGAACGAATAATCAGGAGGAAGAGGAGATGGAAGTGACACTGATGGTTCAGGTACTTCCTCTATTTGAACTTCTTCTTCCTCTGGAAATAAAACTCGCGAGGTGAGCGGAACGCTCCTCTTGGAACCAACACCAAAATCAGCTACGAAACCTTCAGACCCTTGTGGAGGATCTCTCTCCACTACGTGAGACGTCACAGGGTGGTATCCACCTGCTAAATCACTCCTACGCCTTCTTGAAGAAGGCTCTGAACTCTCAGGAGATAACCCCCGGATTCTCCTCGATCGACGAGGCGCTTGATCAGCCACTTTAAAAAATTTTAATTAGACTCAAAAAATATAAAGCTAGGCAAGCTAGGAGCAAAGAGAACTCACTACAAAAAGAAATCCCTGAGATACAAGCAAGCAAACAACCTTCAGGTATTTCCGCTTCGGGTGATTAGGACCAGACACCAAAATACAAGAAAGCGAAATATAGGACCTCCCAAAAGTAGTCTGGGAGAATTACGGCCCAGGCCTACTAGCGAAGGTAACAAAAACAGTTACGCCAACCTCCTAATGACAACCTTTGCCAGCACAAGTACCCAAGCTTCGCAAGGGCACCCCCCAGAAGTAATGCTGAAAGTGATGCGACGTCTCCCTCAGGTATCACGGGTATTCCCCCCCGCAGTCACCTATGTGGAACCTAGGAGTGGCAACTATGGGCACCAATCCGTGTCAGAAGCCAGGCAAAACAGTCTTGAGGTCAGATTCAGCAAATCAGAGAGGGGGTATCTCTCTTCTCAGCCTTCACTTCCCCTCGCGCTTGACTCTCTGGAGGAGAGCTTTCCCAGTCCACCTAACGGAGTTGGATTTCGCTCAATTAGTCAACTTCTATGTTTTGTTTGAGCAGCCTTGGAGATTTAACTCTCCACTCACCTAATCCAAGGCCCTACAACCTAGCTAGTTGGTGTATGACACTTAAAAAACTTGCTAGTTGCTTTTAAGTTATATCGCTTATTTTAATTGGCCGTTATGTTAAGTCAAAGGGATACGGAAATGAAACTTGTGGTGTTTTGACGCAGAAAAAGAAATTAATAAAAACCAAACTACATGCAAATGCAGTTATTGTATTTCAATGAAAAGAAACTTCCATACGGGTTCTACGAGATTATAAAATTTTATTTTTCTTTTCAAATAACAAACTCCACACTCACAAAAACTATGAAAATGACTAAATTCTTAAGTGCACTTGATGCAAATCACTAAGAGCATGCAAACTCTAAGATGCAAAATCTACTAAAGTAGAGAGAAATTTCCCAAAGATCCTTCAGTTTTATCTCTTTTTTGTTATCCAGAAAGCTAGTTCCCTAAATATGAAACTCTTAATCTAAAGACACCAAAAACGCTTGAAATAAGAGGAAGAAACCAATGACAATTCCTTTCCAAAATCAAGTTGAAAACCAAAAGCAAGAAACCTCAACAAAGCTTCAATAGATATAACAAAACGAAAACAAAAATACAAAACAAAAGCAAAGGACAAAACAAAATGTTTTTGATCTTTTGAGTTTTATAAAAAGGAAGAGCTTGACAAGACCAAGAAGACTACCAAATCCCAAGCCAAACAACTCTGAATTTCAAGAAAAAACTTCAAAAATGCTCTAAACCTTATAGGGCTAGCTAGTAGCAAGATCTATATGAGCAAAAGAAGAGAAGAAACTCAAACACTCAGCCTAGAAGAATAGTACAACCTTGTAGCAAACAAAAACTTCAAAGAACCTAGAAAGACTCTTCAAAAATTGCAACAAGAACTAGTCAACTGAACTCAAGAAAACCAACCAAGAAATGGGAAAAAATCGAAATGCAAAGCAAGACACAAAGGTAGGAAATATTAAATGAGAAAAATCCCTATGTTCTGATGAAGCAGAACAGCCAAGAATCCCCAGGAAGAGATCTTGGTACACAAACCAGAAATGCCAGCACAAGAAACAAGATTTGCCAAAAAAGCTATTTTTCAACCAAACCAGAGAGAGAAAAAACCAAAGACCACTTTTTACACAATCTAGAGGATACAAAGACACTGTAGGAATAGGTCTCCACAGGCATACAAGATCAAAAAGACAAAAAACCTAAAATTTCAAAATTGACCTAGGTATACGCGACTTGACAGTTTGGAAACAAGCGTGCATACGCGACTGTGCTAAAGGAAACCCGTGTATACGTGACTCCCTTTAACAAATTCTGCATGTATACGTGTCTGTGTACAAACTAACCTGTGTATGCAAAGGTAAATAATGAAAATTAAAAAAAGATCAAGCCTGGATAAGAAACCAAGACTTCAGCCTGACTGAGAAAGAGTTAACTGGACTGGAAATAAAAGTTAAAATTGTTGGAAACCTATCAAACAGTTGAAACCACGCAACAGGGGAATCACAAGAATGTGTTCCCCAGTGGATTCACCAGTTTTGTTTCGGGGAAAATCACCCTAGAGGTTTTTTGGGTCTAAACCTCCACAGAGCAGGGCATGATATTTAGAAGGACTCACACACAACCATACTTGAATGCAAAAGAATAGTTAACAACGATAGCAGAACTCACCTGAAGTCATACGTTCGATGTAGATCCCGCGGGGTCCAAACCCCCAGCAACTCTCCTTCCGCCTTCAACCTGGAAAACAAGAAAGAACGTGCATGGAAACCTAGTTGTACAACATATACTTCTCCTAAACGTTAGTGCAATCCATGTGAAATATTATATAAACCATAATAAATGCTTAAATGATAATCTTTTCACATATATAAATAAACATTAACACACGAGTTCAGGAACAAGATGGTTCTTCATTATCATGAACAGCATGTACAGTAGTAAAAGTGGAGAGATCACCTGAATCCTTCCACGATCTTCGAGCAGACCTTCGTCCGGATTCGTCCCGCCCTTGCCTCGCTAAGATTCTTCCAAGAATTGTGCACTCGAGATGGCATATAAATGGATGAACATCTCCAGGAAACTGTTAGCCACCCATAATTTTCCTATCATATCAGCTAGTGGCTAAATATTCTTTGCAGCCTTCAAGAAACAAATTCATTCCTAAATTTGTTGGTGCTTCAAGTCTTTTGGTGAAACTCATGTTGCTGGTTAAATCTTCATACCTGTTTCCTTCTTCAAACCTCTGATATCCTACAAAAATCCAAGTCAAATACTGCTGCATTCCCCTTTTTTTCCCCTCCCTTTCTTCCAACTTACCTCATTCTCCGCTTTCCTTTTATTCATAAAAACCCCACAAAAACATATGTTTTCCCTTTAACCCTTCACACATTCCACTTCCCAAGGTTAAAAACTCACTTTTTAACTTATCGGACCCTTTTTCCTCTGAAAAATCATTAGAAATCATATAAATGGCATATTTTATGTGTTTTTGGCATTTTATCCTTTTTAAGCTAAGCCCCCGAGCCGTTTTCCTCCATATACCCGAGCGCCAGGACTGACTGCTCAATCCTTAGGCACTAAACCGAAAAATACCATTTTCCTCCATTCATTTCCCTTTGAAAACCCGAAAAAATCCATTTTATAAAGTTTAACGGGGAATAATTAAAATCACATGTTTTATTTCGCGATCAACCTAGACCGTCGATCTGCTCCCCAGATTCGACGGAGCGGAGCACATCTCACCAGGTGGACCCCCCCTTTCTCCCGCATCGTTTGTCAAGAAACCACCGGTTTCCATTTCGCACCACCTTCTGAGCCACGGTGGTTTTCTCCTGTCGACCAGCGATTCCATACGCTGGCCGACACGTGTCCCCGCCACTATTGCAAAACCACCGTGCTATCACCTCATTTCGCGCGTTAAACTTCACACCATATCCATGCAGCGGAATCCACCCCCATCGTTCGATCTGGGAATTCCCATCCGACGGCTGCCGATCGCCTCACTTGCTCGACCTTTAACAGACATGCTCGCCTGTTAACCCATCCATCGTGCATCCAAGATTCAATCTCTGCCGTCGATCTCTGCATATTGACAGCTATTATTCGTCCTCTTGATTCCATCGCCTGGTCAGACATTTTCACGCTGTATTCCCGTTGCCCGATCTCGATCGTTGATTTTTGCAAATCGACGGTCCTGATTTAATATTTCTTAAACCTTTTCCATGACTGCCCAGATTTGATCTCGGCTGTTGGATGATGCCATCCAACGGCCCGCGTTCCTCCGCACATTCCCCAAAGTAGATTGACCTATAAACTGGATTTTTTACGTGTTTTTTGTATTTTTGCAGGGTTAAGGTCACTTGTTTGTGTTTTAAAAGGAAATTTCAGACTAAGGAGGGTGACGATCCTCTACGTTTCGATTTCTCCAAGGAAATCACTTATAGAGTTAGTTTTCACGTCTCTTCAATGTTTCCACAGACATTGATACCTTTCCCTACCTGCGCAGCCCTGCACAACAGAGAAAACCGTCAAAATCAATGCAGAAAAAGAGTATCAGAGATTGAAGAACAGAAATGAACCAGAACAGAAAATTAGTGGATAGATTTGTGGGGATTAGGGCTAAGACAGTTATCAAACGCCTAATCCCCAGATCTAAAATGCAGATTAAGAAAAATCTAAAGTGTTTTATCAGAAAAACCCTCGACCGCCACAAATGGAGGCGAATTGATTCCTCCCAGCGACTACAGTGCCACCTGTGCCTCAAAGGATTCAATCAAGAACCGAATTTATTGATCAAAGTTAGGTATTTTTCCTCGACACAGCCAAAGGAGTTATTTCTTCCAGGAAATTAATGACAGAATGTCAGCAGAGCAACCCTATTGATACATAGAGCCTCAAAAGTCTAATAAAGCTCCCACCGAGCTAAATTCATGAGTGTAAATAATTTAATATAGAGGAACACCTGTATAGTTCTTTGTTGAGCCCCTCGATGGCCAAGAAGACATTAATATCTGTATTAATTGGTTTTTGAGATCTTTTCATCAGATCTCACCTCCCCATTCTTCTATAAATACTTCAATAGAAGATGAGTGAGGGTTTGGTTGTTAATGTAAATTGCTGAAGCATTGTATTTTAATTGAGCTGAAGAATCTTGATTGTAGATAGGATTTCACTGGCTCTTGGAGCTCTGCTTGTAACAGATAGGTTAGGTTATGAAGAGAGATGGATTAAAACACTGGACCTAAAGATTGTAACTGGTTTGAAGCATCAATACAAGCTGATTTATGGGATCCTGGTCTATGCTGATGGTGATGTTATTCTCACTGTAACTTGTATTTTGTTTTTGTTTTCAATTTGTTTCATTTTCCACTATAAAGAACAGTTTAAATAGGGTTAGGACCTACTGTATATCAGTAACCTTCTCTGGCTGAAAAACCTTTATTTAAATGTTTTCTCTCAACTGTGTTATTTGAAAATGATTTAATTCAGTTTAAGTACAGGGATGTTGGCGTTCCCTCGTCTTGTTGTCTTAGCTGAATGTTAATTTTAAATGTTACTTTCAATATATGTTCTGTGAAGATGAACTGAGGAAATTAAGGCTAGCCCTGAGTCCCTTTCTTATTTGCTCAACTATTTGATTGTTTCCCTTAGGATGTGTTAAAAGCTGACTAGTTTCAAAGTACTTATCAGATCTTAGAACATTCTGTGTTATATTTGAGTTTCCCTTTTGTTTTTTATATGTTTTCTATCAGAAGTGTATCAAAGGCTGGATAGTTTCAAATTACTTACCAGATCCTAGTTTTCTTCTATGTTTTTCTTAAGTGCCTCGTCAAAGGCTGGCTAGTTTCAAAGTACTTACCAGATCCTAGGCTGCTCTTTGTTCTGCATCTGTCATTTCCCTTTCTTATTGTATCACTCCATTCCCTAAATAAAACTTTAAATAGATCCTTAGGCATAGATTAATTGCCCCATAGACCACTCTTAGACCTGATTGTTTCAATTAAATCCTCTTATGACTCCATAGCCCAATGGACTAAAAATCTGCCATCATCTTTCTTCTGGACCGAAGCTTATTCTTTTTTCTTGCAACTTCTCACTTTTGAACCTATTTGCATATAGATATTTCTGCCTCAGACAACAACTATGTTCAACCATCCAAAAAACCAAACAAACCCTTGGTCTTCATAACTAGCCTAATATCATTACCCTAAACTTCAAAGACAAATCCATATTTGTACATATTGGAGAGATCCCTCTCCGGATTCAGGAGGGCTAGATCCTAGAATCCCAAAGTTGGTTGAAATGATGTTAACTCTGTGATCGGACTTTTGCCAATCTTGCTTATTATAGAGACCTAACATTTCTGGCGACTCCACTGGGGAAGAACCTCGAATCATTTTCATTTAAAGATAATCATACGACATTAGAGATTTGGTTCATAGATCTTTTGCTTTATTAACCAGCTGGAGTCACCTAACATTTCTGGTGACTCCACTAGGGACTGAGTGTTTGTATAAGACCTTAGAGACCCCAGAAAACCTTTTTATTCAAGAAATCATTGAGAGTAAAAGCAACCTTTTCAAGCACTACCAAGAAATGGTAACCATGATGAGACTTGTTTGAATCAGTGACAAACTAGGTTAACTCTAGGATTCTCTTAAGTTCTTATCTAACCTTGGAAAATCAGCTGGCTTAGCCATAAGAGTAGACTGTCTTTGTCTCACAACAGTAGCTAAGTTTTGAAGCAAAGGTAGCTTATTCTTAGAAACCACAAATAAAAACAATTCAGAAAATACCAAAAAGAATTTCAGATTGGTAGTAAAAAACTTGCTCATACATTTCACTTACCATTGGATGTGTTTTACTTCATACTCTTAGACAGAGTCTAGAAAGGGCCAGGTAGCCTCCGGATCTCATCCTCTTTTAGAGGTGACATATCTGGTGAATGCCCTCCCAGTCAATCTCTGGTTTGAATTTGTTGTGTTTTGGGATAGTCTTGAAAAGGGATGTCTCACAAGCACTGTGGTGGACAGTGTACCTTTTTGGACACACTCTAAACTTTCCACCTGACAACTCCACAATCCTAAACAGAGCTTAAGACTCCACTGGGAAGAACCCTCATCATTATAATATCCTTCAAACTCAGTTAGAAGGCTGTAAGATTAAAATTGTGAAAACATATTAGTTAACCCCTCAAAGATTGTCATATCTGGTGGAATTTTTCTTGTTTATTTGGGTCTAAAAACATAGCACAGTGGCTCCTAGAAAGATTCGCACTAGAGCCCATCCTGACCCTGATCCACCTGAGATAGTTGATAGCCCAGAAAGAATCCTTAGGAAGTCTCCTAAGATACAATCTTCAACTATTTTCAGATCATCCCTAAGAGCTAATTCAGTCCCTGAAAATCTTTCAGCTCTGCAAAAATCACAAGCTGATTTAGTCAACCCATTTAGGACTAGGTCATTTGGTGATTTAGATCAGTTAGATTATGAGTCTTCACATTCATCTCCTAAAACAAGTGAACACCTTGGGAGTAGAGAATCAACACCTCCTGATTTACATTTTCTTCCTAACTTAGGTGTCTCTCATCCAAGATTAGATCAACAATCTACTGCTGTCCCATCCACTTCTGTTCATCCCTCATCCACTGTTCAAACCACTTCATTTCAGCCCACCCCACCTCTTGTCAACCCACCACCTATCATGGCAGCATGGTATGCTCCCTTAGTCCTTCCTGTATCATTAGTCAATCTTCCACAGGACTATCAGTCCAAAATCCCATTGTATGATGCTAGCAATACTACAACAGCATCACAACATGTGGACAAGATGAATGACTACTTTGACAGAAATGAAATTGATGATGATTATGTCAAACTCAGATTGTTTGCTCAAATTCTGGGGGGAGAAGCAAGAAAATGGTTTAAAGGTTTAGCCCCCCATAGTATTAATGATCTCCAAGGCTTCCATCAAACATTATTAAACAAATGGGAAGTGAGGAAGAATCCTCTCCAAGTCCTTGCAAACTATAACAATCTACATAGAAACCCAGGGGAAAGTGTACAGGCTTATTGTACCAGATTTAATAGTGTGTATAACGCGCTTTCCCCAAAATTAAAACCTCTACAGGGCTCAGCTTTAAACAAGTTTCCTGAAGGGTTTGATGCTGACATGACCTATTCACTCAAAGAAAGAGATTTTGCAACCCTTGAAGATATGCAAAGAGGTGCTCTTTCTGTGGAAGTTAACCTTATGGAGAAGAGAGCAAGGATGAAAGCTGAAAAGAGAGTATCTTTTAGACAGGAATCCACACCTTCCACCTCAAGCTCAAAAATGGAAATAATGATGGAAGAAATGATGAAGAAAATGAGCATTCTAGAGAGAGCGCAAGCAAGTCTAAATCAAAACGCTCCTCAAAACAGAAGCCAAAACCAAAATCAGAATGTTAGAAGGAATCAACCTCCAAATAGACCTAGGGAAGATGATCAACAAATCACTCCTCCCTTTTGTTAGACTCCTATACCAATAGGTGTCATTTTTCATGATTGTCTTGATTGAACTATGGAATATGTTCAAACCTTTTTCTTAAGCAAAGGTGTTCCATATTCTTGAAAAACCAAAAAATAAAAAATAAAAAAAATGTAAAGAGGGTATACCCTAAAAGAAAAATCAAAGGGTAAGAAAAATAAATTGGTCAAAAAATGAAGAAATGAACCCCAAGGAAAAATTAGACCAAGGAAAGTGTGCAAATCCAAATGCCACTACTATTTTATTTTTGTAATAAAGCAATTGTGTGCAGCTTGTCAAACTTTTTCCACAATTTATGAAGAGTCAAACTGTTTAAACTTGACTCATTCATTTTTCAATTTCATGTTGTAGAATAGAGAGTAAATATCTGACCAAACAGTTTAATCATGGCAGATAAGTAGATAGGTAGAGTTAATAAAAGGTGCTCAACAGTTTAATCTGAGCCCTTGGATGTAATAAGGGTAGAAATAGATAGATTTATCATGTAAAAAGAAAAAGAAGATTGATAAGGGTTTGCAAGTCTAAATGCACCCTAATAAAGAAGAGAAAATGGTAGTGTCAAGTAGATAGGGTAGGTAGATGGTGTTGCAAAGTTTGATGCTGCTAAATGTGTTTAATCCTTTACTTTCATCACAAGTACTGAAGCAGGAAATACACTGGAAAATCACAGCAAGCAAAGTCAAAATCATTAACTTCCCTCATCACTTTCCCCTTAAGTTTTACTAATTTCCCCCAAAAGTGCTAAGGTATTTGGAGATCAAAGGGGCTCAAGGCATTTCCTTGACTTTTGGAGGGACCGGACCCTCGGCCTAATGATAAAAAAGACCTAAGTACTTGACATTATTTTCCATTATAATCATTCACTTCTAACCTTTTCCTAAGTAAAATCCAATTTTACTTAGGAAAATCATGCCATATTTCATAAAATACCCTCAAAATCACTTGCTATGCTATGTTTAAGTGTTGAAGTTAGGAGGATATAATTTACTTTAAAGATCTTCACTTTCTTAGTGATAGTTAAGTATTTTGAGTTTGCCTCGCCCTTCATCATATTAACTTCTGATTTATTTACTAAATCCCTAGTGAAAATGCCTTATCCTAAGTATATAGCTCCTTTTACATAAATATCCAAAAAACCCATCTTATTATAAAGTTTAACCAAAGTATTTATTTCCTAATTATTCATTAAAAACCCGCATTATGCACCCTTTGGTTAAAATATATCATTATATAATACTCCCACCCCTATGGTAAGTCAATCATATTGATTTATTTATCATATAATAAAATATACAAAATACAAAAATTTAAACATATATTTTATGTTTAAAAAAAAATAAAAATAAAATAAAGCCGAAGTTTTAATTTAAACTAAAAAATTCAGAATAAACCCCCAAGCCATCGTGGCCCATCCACTTGGCATTTTAAAAAACCCCACCTGACACATCAACCATAGTCGAAACCCTGCCGCAACCCCAATTTTCATTAAACCCAGGGACTAATTAATTATCAGGATTAATTAATAACCTTTTCCTCCACCAATTAAAACGTCCCCGGGATACTTAATTAAGTTAAATCACGTTTTAAAACCCCGCTGGGCCCGCACATTAAACCTCCGCCAACGCCACGTTCCCTCCACCATCGGATCATCCGCCGGTAGATCAACGCTCCATAGCGATTCCGCTAGCCGTCCCTCGACAGAACTTTAACGCGCGGGGGCATGGTGGTTTTGAAATATTCCATCGGCCACGCGTCCATTGATCAGTGGAATCACTACCTCCCCATTCAATACCACCATTGCCCGTAAGCGGTACGGGAATTACCGCTTACCGCCCAACCCCTACCACACGTCATCCCGTACTTCCATGACGTCATTCCTCAATAAACTAAAAACCGTTTTTTTGACTTTGGAAATAAAACAAATTTTCGTGTTTTTTATGTCATTTTCATTATTTGAAAGCGACTGCGCCTTCCGCTACAAAATTCAAATTTTCACTGAAATCCTCTGTTCTATCCGATTTCGCTCCAGAATTCCGCCGGACCAGTGTTGGAGCATCCTCTTGCCACCACTTGATACCTGTTAAATCCCAGTTTGCCTCCGAAAACAGGTGCAGGTATTTCACACGGCACTTCTTCAAAGAGAAATCTACAACAGGATTAATATGAGCAATCCATCTATTGTAGTAGAGCCAAAAGGCAAAGGAAAGGAACCTGAAATACAGGTCATTAAAACTTTTATCATGGCAGAGAATGTTGGAAATATGATGCAGAGTGTTGTCCTTGATGGCAACCCACTGAATGAAGATGAAGACATGAGATTGTTGGCATGTGTTGTCCTTGATGGAAATACATCTGATGAAGTTATTCTTGACTTGATGGGCTTGGTAAATGATGTAAATCTGATGTGATATGATGCTTGTTGATATTATGATGTTGAGTGTTGTCCCTAAAAGGCAACCCACTTGATAAAGATGACGGAAACTTACTTGATGAAGTTGTGCTTGCTAGAATATGTTCTTGATGAAGAAAGGCAACCCACTTGATAAAGATGATGGCAACTTACTTGATGAAGTTGTGCTTGATAGAATATATTCTTGATGAAGAAAATATGATGTATCTACAGTGTGTACAGAAGACAATGAAGAAATGAATTCAGCATGTGAAAGATCTATGATGAAAAGAGTATGTTTCAAGGAATACGCGCATATGTCTAGGGGAAGTCGCGTATGCACGCGGAAAAGAACGTGCCAAGTCGCGTATGGGAAAAAGCGCTCAAAAAGTGCAAATCTAGGGGCCCGTGGTATTGAAGGCTCATGGTATTGGCTTGGCTCATGGTATTGCTTTAACCCGTGGTATTGAAAAAGGATAAACCTATATAAGGAGAAGAAATTCATTGTGCAAATCATGAGTGTGGGTGCAAGATGTTTGAGCTTGAATGAATACTTCTCTCTAAAGTAGATCTGAATTGAAAGGGTTACACTTGAATGATAAATCTGAATGTATGATGCACCAATGATGAAGGAGGGGATCTAGATCTGAAATGTACTTGTATCTAGAAGGATTAGATCTGTGATGAGGCGAACTTCTAGGCGAACATATGTCTGAAGTAAAAGGGTAAATCTGAACTAAATATCTGATATGAAGAAGTGTGGTGCTCTGTAATGATTGAAGATCTATACGCTACTTAGCCGCAGAGGAAGCGCGTATATATGCGGCTTCGCAGAAGAGAAAGCGCGTATGCGCAATGAAATATACACAGAGGTATACGCTAGTTGATGAGGACGAAAGCGCGTATATACACGACATCAGTGAAAGTAAAGCGCGTATGAAAACTAGGGTTTGCTGAAGACTGTGGTAAGAAATGTCTGATCTGTTCTGCTGGTTTACTGACATCTGTCAGTGATTTATATGTATCTGTTTCATGGTTGACTGTGCTTAAAAGAATGGAAAGGGTCCAGTTTGAAAATATGATGAAATGTGGCCTGCAAGTGGTGTTCTATTGAAGTTGTTGGATCCAGTGTGAAAATTGATGAAACGTGGTCCAAGGTGGTGCTGAGGGTTGTAGCCTTCAGTCAGGGGGTTGTAGCTCCCTTCCAGGTGAGGCTGGTAAACGAGAGCAGGGGGTCGTAGCTCCCTTCCGGGAGAGGCTGGTAAACGAGTCAGGGGGTTGGAGCTCCCTTCCAGGAGAGGCTGGTAAACGAGCGCAGGTGGGTGCCTGCGTGCTGGTAGGAGTCTGCACCAGCACATATGTTGTAAGATGTTTTCTCTATAATAAAATATTGAAGGCTGAGCAACTGCAGCGGTGGTTTTTTCTCGACTTGGGTTTCCACCTAAAAATCCTGGTGTTCATGTGTGATGCTTTGTGTGATGGTTTATTCTGTTCTTACTGCACATGTTTACTGTTTATTGAACATATGATGAATGAATAATGGAATGATATAAGCAAAGAACTAATGACATAATTAGATCTCTGTGTATACGCGAGTTGCATGAAAGATATCCGCGTGTATACGCGAGTTTACTAAAGGAAAGTAGCGTATGGGTTTTAAGGAATGAAAAAGTGAAAATTTTTGAGTATGCAGTAAATACTGATTCACCCCCCCCCCCTCTCAGTATTTTTCCCAACAATTGGAATCGGAGCAGGTCCTTGTGTAGAAGCTTGATCGCTTAAAGGAGATCAGTCGCAATGGGAAGTCAAGAAGGAGTAATGTCTATAAAGCCACCTCTATTCAATGGAAGCAATCTGATATTCTGGAAGGTACGAACAAAAGCATATCTGCAAAGTCTTGGTGCAGATGTATGGGAAATCGTGGAAGAAGGTTATCAATACCCAGCAAGTATTCCTACCGATGCAGCAGAAATGAAGAAGTATGAAATCAATGCCAAAGCAGTGAATGTCTTGTTAGGAAGCATGTCTGAATCAGAATTTGCTAAAGCGATGCAGCTACATTCAGCAAAAGAAATATGGGACAAAATCATTCTGAGCTATGAAGGAGACACAAAGGTCAAAAGTGCAAAACTCCAAACTCTTAGAATTGAATATGAAAATTTGAAGATGCATAGTGATGAAAGTGTTTCCAGTTTCTTTCTCCGTCTAGATGATATTGTAAATCGGATGAGAAATTTGGTGAAACCATAACTGATACTACTCTGGTAGAAAAAGTCTTAAGATCCTTGACTTCAAAATTTGACTCTAAAGTTTCGGCTATTGAAGAAAGGCAAGATCTGCAAACGCTTACTATTGTTCAATTACATGGTACTCTGACTTCTTTTGAAATGAGACAAGGAGGTCCTTCTCAAATAAGAGAAGCTGCTTTTAAGGCATCTACAAAAGGAAAGGAAAAGGAAGTTGTCAAAGAATCCAGCTATATATCCGATGAAGAAGAAGTGAATTTCGTGAGAAAGCTCCAACTAGGTACTGGAAGATTCAAAGGTAAGCTTCCATTCAAATGTTTTGAGTGTGGAAAAGTTGGTCACTATGCTGCTAAATGTCCTTATAGAGAAAAACATGGTAAAGGGAAACAATTTGAAAAGAGAAAGAGTTATTATGCAAAAAAAGATGATGATGAAGTGTCCAGTGAAGATGAAGAAGATTCTGACCAAGATCTGAAAGTGCTCATGGCTAAGAAGCAAAAGAAGAAGGCTACTCAAAACAAGAAGATACCTCAGAAATCATGTATAGCAAAAATTGAAGAAGATGAACCAGGTATTAATCATTGTTCTTGTCTCTTACTTAATTGCATATGCAAATATTATGACAGTGAAAGTGACAGTATGGATCCAGAAGTTTCTAACGAAGCTCTACAAATACTCATGGCAAAGAAGGAAAAGAAGAAGGCCACTTGTAATACTCTTCTTTGTGCAAACAATAGTGAAGATAGTAAAGTTGTGGAAGCTATCAAGATCAAAGTTGAAGAACAACAAAAGGAAATTGATAAGAAATATTCTACCTACAAAGAGATGATCTCTCAAATGAAAGATCAAATAGAAATTTTGAATGGACGGGTGGACAAGTATCAAAGGTTTCATACTTATGCATCCAATCAAATTAAAGAACTAGAAGCAGAAATCAACGATCTAAATGCAAATCTCGAAAAATCAAGCAAGAAGAATGAAGGACTCGAAGCTGCAATCATCTTTCTACAAACAGATCTTGAAGCATCAAATAAGAAGAATGAAGAACCTCTGTCATTTGAAAAGGAAGCCCTTGAAGCAGAAATCATCTCTCTCAAAGAAGATCTGGAAAAATCAAATAAGAAGAATGAAGAGATACAACAAACATGTGAAGAAAACGAAGATTGGTTGAAAGAAGAGATTCTAAATCTGAAGGATCAAGTAGAAGATGGAAAAAGGAAAGAAGAAAGCATGACAAAGCAATGTCAAGCCTTGGAGGTTGAGGTAAACATTCTCAAAGGTAAATTAGAAGGAAAGGTTAAACTTTTGAGGTTTCAAGATAGTACTAATATCTTGGACAATATTCTGAGTAATCAAAGGTCTCCTACTATCAAACTTGGTCTTGGTTTCCATGAAACTGTTAAAGGAGAATCTAGCTCACAAGGAAGTGCTAAAAATTCAGAGGAAGTCAATGAAAAACCTGCAGTGTTGAAAGAGTCAAAAGATCAACCAACAATCATGAATTCTCAAGGGAATTCATTCAAGAACGTTGAATGTTTTAAATGTCATAACTATGGGCATGTTGCAGCAAATTGCAGGAGCAGATCATTTCAGCCACAAACAAACAGGTTCTACTCAGAAAGGTACTCTAGTTTCTTCAAGGGATATTGTTTTTCATGTAACAAGTATGGACATAAAGCAGCTGATTGTAAAAGGAGGAAGATCAGAAATACTCATTATGATTCTTATGCTTATTTTTCTGGACATATGAGATGTTATTCTTGTAACAAGTATGGACATGTAGAAAAGGAATGCAGGTTGAACAGATATGAGAAATTGGATAACTTCCAGCACGCAAATAGAAAGTCTAAACAAATCTGGAAAAAGATGGAGGACCGATCAGAAACGTAGGGAATTCTGACCCTACTGTAGTCATCCGCTTCTGAAGCTGACTTTTCTTATTGACTGCCAGAATGATGTGGGATACATTATGAAATTTAGTGATGTATCGTCACAGGGGGAGCAATGCATGATGACTCTCATGGTTGATTTGATTACTCTGGTTATGTTTACTTCTGACATCGCATCTGATGTGGAAAAGACAGGTACATGAGGTACAAGCTCAGGAGGAGATGAAGGAAGATGAAAAATTTCTATGCTTCACTTTCAATACGCGGGTTCGATGAACCAAAGTCGCGTATACATGCGAGTTACAGCAGACACAGCCACGTATGCATTGATGATAAGAGAATTTATATGATAGCTGAAGATCTAGAGCAGAGGTTCAGGGGGAGCATTAGTCTGAATGTTAATAACTGTATTATTGACTCAATATCAGCTTATTTTCTCAGTTCTAAATAATGATGATATGATACATGGTTTCTTATGTTGAAGATTATGGATGAATCCTGTTTTCTTTTTGATGAAGAGTATTCATTGATGAAAGTCTTATAATTTGGAGATAAGGGCAGTTCATGCAAAGATTGTTGCTGATGACTTACTGATGAACGTATTCAGGTTGCACAAGTTAAGAAGGAGCACTGGTTTAGGGGGAGCAGCAGGTTGAATACTAATGATTGCATTGTTGGAAATATGACTGCTTATTCTTTGGTTTTGTGATACTCATGCTCAAATGATGATGAATTGGTACATGGTTTATTATAATGAGTTTTTGAGCCCTGGTTGCTGATAATTATCTTTTGTACTCACACATGGATGAGTTGGATGTCATTTGATTCAGAAATAAATCATGCAGAGTTTGTTACTATGGTTGAGAGATATTTTGCCTACATATGTTACTTCATGTTAAATTTTGAAGATCATGGTGATGTTGGACCACATGGATGATTGCTTGACACCTATGTGAAGATGTTGTTCTGATATGAGAATCTCTCTTGGAAAGATTGTATTGATGCTACAAAGAATCTGAAGGCTTGGTTACTATTGTGCTGATGCTACAACCGTTGGATGACACTTGAAGACACAACTACACTGTTCTATCTATCTGTAGTCCAGGGAAGCATTCAAATGTCTCAGAAAGAAGCTGAACACTGTCTTTGCCTCACTGAGAATCAGATCTGGTTGAAATTTAGAAGATGGTTTGGGATACGGGGGTTTCCTGAAATACAGTCGCGTATATACGCTATTTCCTTCACAGAAAACCGCGTATGTCTGATTGCTGACAATTTTTGGTTGAAGTCAGCTCTCTTCAGCATAGCTGCAGTGCTGTTTGGTATCTCAGATACTGTTTGGTATCTCTGGTGGTGTTCCAGTTCTCATAATTATGTTTCTAATGTTTTGATAAAGATGCCTTGATGATTTGTTGGTGAAAATGTTCAGGATGCACAAACTAAGGGGGAGCCTTAGTCCTATGAAAAGGATGCATGGATGCACAGATTCAGGGGGAGCCTTAGCATTAGCGTTGCTGAGTATAATGAAGTGTTGGCATTATGATGGTTCTGAAATATGTTCTCTTTCTTGAGGACTTTCTGGTGTTGGTCTTAAAGTTATATTTGTAGTTTGATGAAAAGGTCATGTTGAGACCCATGATGTAAAATTGTAATATTCAATCATGTAAGGACTTGTCTAATTTGTAAACCCACTTGGTTGGGTAGCTGAGTCAAATTTTGTAAACCCACTTGGTTGGGTAGCTGAGTTGAAATATGTAAACCCACTTGGTTGGGTACTTGAGTCTTATATGTAAATCCACTTGGTTGGATATTTGATGTAATTTTGAGTCTTTTGGTGATAGGAAGTTCATAGAGTCATGTACTTCATTGAAAAATATGTTTGAAGATTCGGCATGAACTCAGGGGGAGCTTGGTCACTTCAGTATACATCAGATCTGCAAAACGCTTCTTCTACATGAGAAGAAAAGGGGGTGAGTATGTTGGTTTTGATCCGCCCGTTGCCCTTGATGTCAAAGGGGGAGAGTGTGTTGGTTTTGATCCGCTGGTTTTGATCCGCCCTTTGCCCTTGATGTCAAAGGGGGAGAGTGACATGGTGTTTGAATGCAGATAATGGTGTCAAAGAATTGGAGAGTGACATGGTGTCAATGTACTTATCTGTTGTGGTAACCAAACACCATCGTGGTTGCCATCAAGTCCAAAGGGGGAGATTGTTGGAAATATGATGCAGAGTGTTGTCCTTGATGGCAACCCACTGAATGAAGATGAAGACATGAGATTGTTGGCATGTGTTGTCCTTGATGGAAATACACCCGATGAAGTTATTCTTGACCTGATGGACTTGGTAAATGATGTAAATCTGATGTGAAATGATATGATGCTGAGTGTTGTCCTTGAATGGCAACCCACTTGATGAAGATGATGGCAACTTACTTAATGAAGTTTGTGCTTGATAGAATATGTTCTTAATGAAGTAAATCTGATGTATCTACAGTGAGTACAGAAGGCAGTGAAGAAAGGAATTTAGATTGTGCTAAATCTATGGTGAAAGAGTATGTCTCAAGGCATACGCGGATCTGTCTAAGGGAAGTCGCGTATGCACGCGGAAAAGAACGTGCCAAGTCGCGTATGGGCAAAAGCGCTCAAAAAGTGCAAATCCAGGGGCCCGTGGTATTGAAGGCTCATGGTATTGGTTTGGCTCATGGTATTGAAAAAGGCGCCCGTGGTATTGAAGGCTCATGGTATTGAAAAAAGGGTAAACCTATATAAGGAGAAGAAATTCATTGTGCAAATCATGAGTGTGGGTGCAAGATGTCTGAGCTTGAATGAATACTTCTCTCTGAAGTAGATCTGAATTGAAAGGGTTACACTTGAATGATAAATCTGAATGTATGATGCACCAATGATGAAGGAGGGGATCTAGATCTGAAATGTACTTGTATCTACTAGATCTGCTTATGGAAGGATTAGATCTGTGATGAGGCGAACTTCTAGGCGAACATATGTCTGCACTAAAAGGGTAAATCTGAACTGAATATCTGATCTGAAGAAGTATGGTGCTCTGTAATGATTGAAGATCTATACGCTACTTAGCCGTAGAGGAAGCGCGTATATACGCGGCTTCGCAGAAGAGAAAGCGTGTATGCGCAATGAAATATACACAGAGGTATACACTGGTTGATGAGGACGAAAGCGCGTATATACGCGACATCAGTGAAAGTAAAGCGCGTATGCAAACTAGGGTTTGCTGAAGACTGTGGTAAGAAATGTCTGATATGTTCTGCTGGTTTACTGATATATGTCAGTGAGTTATATGTATCTGTTTCATGGTTGACTGTGCTTAAAAGTATGGAAAGGGTCCATTTTGAAAATATGATGAAATGTGGCCTGCAAGTGGTGTTCTATTGAAGTTGTTGGATAAAATGTGAAAATTGATGAAACGTGGTCCAAGGTGGTGCTGAGGGTTGTAGCCTTCAGTCAGGGGGTCGTAGCTCCCTTCCAGGTGAGGCTGGTAAACGAGAGCAGGGGGTCGTAGCTTCCTTCCAGGAGAGGCTGGTAAACGAGATCAGGGGGTCGTAGCTCCCTTCCAGGAGAGGCTGGTAAATGAGTCAGGGGGTTGGAGCTCCCTTCCAGGAGAGGCTGGTAAACGAGCGCAGGTGGGTGCCTGCGTGCTGGTCAAGTCTGCGCCAGCGCATATGTTGTAAGATGTTTTCTCTATAATAAAATATTGAAGGCTGAGCAACTGCAGCGGTGGTTTTCTCCCGACTTGGGTTTCCACCTAAAAATCTTGGTGTTCATGTGTGATGCTTTGTGTGATGGTTTATTCTGTTCTTACTGCACATGTTTATTGCTTATTGAACATCTGATGAATGAATAATGGAATGATCTAAGCAAAGAACTAATGACATATTTAGATCTCTGTGTATACGCTAGTTGAATGAAAGGTATCCGCGTATATACGCGAGTTTACTAAAGGAAAATAGCGTATGGGTTTTAAGGAATGAAAAAGTGAAAAGCTTTGAGTATGCAGTAAATACTGATTCACCCCCCCCTCTCAGTATTTTTCCCAACGAAAACCTCAAACCTCCAGAGCACCTGATCAATCAAAAGTTTCTCCCACTCAGGTAAAACATCCTGAAGTTTCAGAATTACAAACTCCATCCAATATGGAAATAGGAAAGAAAAGGCAGGTTCCAGATACTACTCCTCCCAAAGAGTCCTCAGAGATACATCAAGCCAAAAAACAGAAACCATATCCACTTCCAGATGTGGAAATCATTGATGAAATGTTTGATGATGGAAGGGAAGACAGTCAACTAACTGGCACAGTTAGTGAAACAAACACATGCCAGAAAGGAAAAGCTTTGCAAAAGTAGTTGAGTACTGAAGTATCTTCTTTTAGGCCACCTAAAACAGATACAGGGGATATAAAAAAAACTTTCATTAATATAAAGGAAAAGAATGATCCATTGAGAATGAAAGTATATGATCAATATCTGAAAATGGCTCCACATAATCAGGAAAGGTTAATGTCAGCATTTGACATTTCACAAGACAAAATGATGATGAGTCACTTCAAGTCCAAGGTACCAAAACCCATGACAGCAGCTGATTATATCAGAACAAATTTTGAGGTCCTGGCAAAGGACATTCATCCTTTGGACCAGATAGAGCTGCATAAACAAACTGGGGAAATGGTGTATTCCACTCTTACTGATAAGGCCATGGCAGCCCTAAGGCTGCAAGATTCTTTAAATAACACAAGCACCCAATTGCAAATTGAAAAGGCCTCTTCTCAGGCCAAAGATAATAGAATAAAGTCTCTGGAAGACATAATTATTAGTTTGGGTCACAACCCCAAAGATATCAAAAGCATTGAGGCACTAATCAAAAATAAAGATGATGATATTGCTGCCCTAAGAAAGCAGCTGAAATTACCAGCCTCAAGACATCCCCAGACCCAAGAAGTTTTGAAGGAGAATTCGCAGGAAGAGATAATGGAGTTGCTCTTAAAAATGACTGAGCAACTAAGTGAAACAGAGAAAGAATTGGAACAAGCTTTACAAGAGAAGGAAGCTATCATGCAGGCATCAATCACAGAAGCTACTACAACTACGGGTACTACAACAACAGATCAACAAACAGAGCCAGCGCAGGTAAACACTTCTGGTTTGAGTTCTGATGAATTGGTAAAACAAATGGAAAGTCTAAAACTCAGAGTCACAGAATTTCAAACCACAAAATTGTAGTTAGAAAATTTGGAGCAGAAATATGATACGTCTAAAAAGACCGTTGCTGATAACACCAGGGAAATTAAAAGATTGGAAAGATTGGTTAAGGCTTTAGAAAAAGATCTTTCATTAGAGAAGCCTTTGAGGGAAATAAATAAAATTCTTTGGGATAATATAATTGAGTTAATAAAAAGTATTTGGCCCTCTGTTCAAGCAATTTTTGAACAAAATGACTTGATCAAAGTAGCTCAGGAAGAAATAAACGGAACAAGAGATGAATTAAGGGGTAGACCTGAGCAAGCCAATCAACTTATACAGTTTTTGAACACCCGGACTAAGCAACAGCTTGCAGTATTAGGAATTGAGGACAGGACCGGCACTATTTTGGAGATAAAAAGAGTTTTTACCAAAAGAACTTTTATTCAGAATTTGGAAAGGAAGTGCTCAGATATTCTGGCAGAAATTAATGCTTTCAAAGGAAAATTTCAGGTTTTATTGGACAGTGGGTTACCCAGTCCTATGCTCTCAGAGGACCAGATAATGGACCTGGAAACCTATGTTAAGAAAATAGATACCCATGCTCATAATACAATTGCTCATTCTATCAGTTTGCCAGAAGCAACGTTGCCAACAGGAAGAAATCTCTATGACAGGTTGAAGAATTTATTTCATCTTGAGCATGAATTAAAGTATTTGTTCCCTAGTCAGCCCACTTTTTACAGGTACACAGAGGCCGATGAGACATTGAGAAAACTTAAAAGAACTATAATAGCAGAAGATCAATGGTGGAATGACTTATTGGAAATTCTATGAAATTTATCTTCATGTTGAGAATTTTATCTTTTTACTATCACGTAAAAAATAAATAAGGAGCACAGGTTAAAGAGTTCTTTGACAGGAACGATTAAAGTATAGTATCTACAAAAGTATCGAACATATGACAAATAAAGAGACGACTGTCGAGTTATAATCGAACAATGGATCCGGCTTTTATGTAGATAGAGAGAGGGAAAGCGTACATCAGAAGTTACTTGTTATTCTATCTACGAGACCATTTGTCTCATTTTTATTTGTAAATTACTCCTTAGTCACCCTAGATTATTGGCTAGGTTAGTGTGAGATATTTTCAATTATTTTTTGTATAAATAAACCCTCAAAGAGAGTGTTGAGGGTGGATTCTAATACTTGGCTGTGACATTGATGTTTTTGGAATAAAAAGTGTTTTGGAGAAATTTATTTGTGGCTTACTGGATGACAATTTGAAGCTCAGGACTTTTTGCAGGATTCATGTGTCGGACTGCAGTTCAATAAGTTTTTCTATCCTATGTTTTAAGTTTTATATCTGTTTATAATATCATTATGTCCATTTCTGAATAATTTACATAAAGGATTGAATCAGAATTTACTTAATAGTACTCTGATTTCAGATGTGATTATTCTTAATGTTTTCCTCTAAATTGGTTATAAGCACGAATTCTTAAATGCTCTTGCTTTGCTAATTTAAACATTTTTTATTACTATAATAAAGAATTCTTCATTGCTCTTTGTTTGTAGTCATTTAATTTCTTTCTTTTGAACATGGTGAAAGATTCTTAGTTGCCTTTCATCCCTTCAAAATCATCCCATCCACTTTAAATTTTAAGGATTGTTCTCTGTCTGGCTATCTTGCCCTGCAAAGCCATCTTGTGTGTAGAATGGAAATCCAGTAAAGCCATCCTTTGACTCCATAGCCCAATGGACTGAAAATCTTCAACCTTGCCCCTAGTTTGCGGATTCCACCATTTTCAAACAAACTCTTGGATCTATAACTAGCCTAAAACCTTCTAAGAACAAATATAAATTATAAAGAGAGAGCCCTCTCTGGATGCAGATTGGCTAGATTCTGCATCTGAAGGTTGGTTTGTGGTTACCTCGGGTATACTTTCCTTTTCCACAACTTCAAGGAAAACCTGAGTGATAACATAGTGGCGACCATAGTGGGGATCTGAAACATTTTATTGATATTATTGTTTGATTTATAAGCTATAGACAGAGTCTGAAGATCAGCCAGGTAGCCTTTGAAATGCTTTTGCTCTACAATTGCATAGTAAATAAATGCTGCTTCAGTCTATCTCTGGTCTAGCTTATAAACTGAACTTTGGTTTCAAACTTTCAATCAGTTTCTCTAGTTCAATAAATCTTTAAGAAAATTTAAATCTCATATCTAAAGCCTCTTAAAGAAATCATAGAAGTTGTTTTGAAAATTCATAAAAAAATAAAATAATCATAAAATATTCAAAATTTGGTTTCCTGAAGAACTAAATTTTTCTTCAGAATTGTTTTACAGGTTTAGATCTGATCTATGATGGTGGACAGGGATCAGACACACAAAGGTTAAAATCATCCACCTGGCGACTCCAAAATCAATTTCACTACTAAGACTCCACTGGAGGAATGAACCTAGAAGAACAATATGGAAAGATCAGGCTTTCAACTTGGATTGTTATCCAAGACATTATGTTCTTTCTAAATTGATAGATTTTTCCAATGTATATTGTATTTTAGAGAAGAACTTAGAGTAGTTTTTAATTTATCTCTTTTGAAAATTGTAAATATAAAATCTCCATGCACATTTGAGCATCATTCTTCTGACTCTTTTGATATCATTTTCCAATCAAGACACTGTTGATCAGAGATCCAGAGCTTCAAGTTTCAGAGAAATTTCACAACCAAATAATCCATATTCCAAAGCGTTAATAGTGATACTGGATGGCAGGGATTGTGGAAAATCTTTCATTTGATGAAATTTTAAATGAATTCAGGGATGAGTTATCAAAACTTCAGTTTGATGAGGATTTTCTAAGAGCTTTCTTTCTTCTTTTTAAATCAAGAAAATGTTCTCCTCAAGTTAAAAAATGGCTTCTTGATATAATTTCTGAAAATTATGAAAATGAAATCAAACTTTTGCATTCTCAAATTTAGTCATACAATTTCCGAAATCCTAAAGAATTCTTTGAAAATCTTCCTTCTCCAAAGCAAGAGGAAATTGTACTATCTTTTGACTTGCATATTGAGGATGATTATTCTTTCAAACACAAGATTGAGGAAATAGTTTCAAGGATTAATATTCAGAATACAACTGAGCAACTAGTCATTGAAGGCCTAGAAACACAAATCATACATTATGCTTTTAATGATCCTATAGCAAATTATATGGAGAATATTTTTACCTCAAAAATTCAAACATGTTTTATCTATGAGGATCAAATCTATCAGCAATTTCCATTTCACATATTATCATTGATTATAAAGGCACATGATCATAATATACTTCCAATTTTGATCACAAGCAATCAAGTTATCCATTTATTTTTACAGCTACTTGATTGGCTTCATTGACATTTTTGTATTACCTGATTTAATAAGATTTTTAGTAGATTAGAGTAGGTAAATGAGTGCTAATAAGCTCATAATTTTGAGCATTTTTTTAGTTTTTAATTTCAGATAGTTTTTCATTAAGTTGGTTTGAAAATTTTTGTGTGTTGTTTTAGTTTCAGATCAGATTTCAAGTTGCAGAAAAAGGACTATATTCAATTCAAGATTTTCAACCACAGAAAATAAATGTTTGATAAAAGGACTAAAGCAGAAGATTTTCAACTAGGTGATAAAGTCCTAAGATGGGATTCTAGAAGAGAAGAAAAAGGGAAACATGGGAAATTTGATTTCTTGTGGAAAGGGCCTTATATAGTTCATGCCTTGCAGGGAAACAACACATACTTTTTGAAGAATTTGGACAATTCAGAAGCTGAGGAAGGACCAGTCAATGGTCGAATGCTGAAGCATTATTTTGATCCTATTTACTAGGATGTTTTGATTTTTCTAACTTGTACATAATATATCCTTTTTTAATGCAGTTTTGATTGGATGGTGACTTCTTGGAGTTGAAGCCCGAAGCGAAGGCCCTAAGCTTCAAAAGTTCCACTATCATATATACAATAAAGCTACCAGAAGAAGGAGATTACATGGTTTAGTTTGAAGACATTTTGAGGCAACTGACCTGCTGTTCTTGACTTTTCACAAGGAAAAGCCATCCCCAAGTGGAGCCGGTGTTAGACTCCTATACCAATAGGTGTCATTTTTCATGATTGTCTTGATTGAACTATGGAATATGTTCAAACCTTTTTCTTGAGCAAAGGTGTTCCATATTCTTGAAAAACCAAAAAATAAAAAAATTTAAAAAATGTAAAGAGGGTATACCCTAAAAAGAAAAATCAAAGGGTAAGAAAAATAAAATGGTCAAAAAAGTGAAAGAAATGAACCCCAAACAAAAAATAGACCAAGGAAAGTGTGCAAATCCAAATGCCACTACTATTTTATTTTTGTAATAAAGCAATTGTGTGCAGCTTGTCAAACTTTTGCCACAATTTATGAAGAGTCAAACTGTTTAAACTTGACTCATTCATGTTTCAATTTCATGTTGTAGAATAGAGAATAAATATATGACCAAACAGTTTAATCTTGGCAGATAAGTAGATAGGTAGAGTTAATAAAATGTGCTCAACAGTTTAATCTGAGCCCTTGGATGTAATAAGGGTAGAAATAGATAGATTTATCATGTAAAAAGAAAAAGAAGATTGATAAGGGTTTGCAAGTCTAAATGCACCCTAATAAAAGAAGAGAAAATGGTAGTGTCAAGTAGATAGGGTAGGTAGATGGTGTTGCAAAGTTTTATGTGATGAATGATGCTGCTAAATGTGTTTAATCCTTTACTTTCATCACAAGTACTAAAGCAGGAAATACACTGGAAAATCACAGCAAGCAAAGTCAAAATCATTAACTTCCCTCATCACTTTCCCCTTAAGTTTTACTAATTTCCCCCAAAGTGCTAAGGTATTTGGAGATCAAAGGGGCTCAAGGCATTTCCTTGACTTTTGGAGGGACCGGACCCTTGGCCTAATGATCAAAAAGACCTAAGTACTTGACATTATTTGCCATTATAATCATTCACTTTTAACCTTTTCCTAAGTAAAATCCAATTTTACTTAGGAAAATCATACCATATTTCATAAAATACCCTCAAAATCACTTGCTATGCTATGTTTAAGTGTTGAAGTTAGGAGGATATAATTTACTTTAAAGATCTTCACTTTCTTAGTGATAGTTAAGTATTTTGAGTTTGCCTTGCCCTTCATCATATTAACTTCTGATTTATTTACTAAATCCCTAGTGAAAATGCCTTATCCTAAGTATATAGCTTCTTTTACATAAATATCCAAAAGATCCATCTTATTATAAAGTTTAACCAAAGTATTTATTTCCCAATTATTCATTAAAAACCTGCATTATGCGCCCTTTCGTTAAAATATATCATTATATAATACTCCCGCCCCTATGGTAAGTCAATCATATTGATTTATTTATCATATAATAAAATATACAAAATACAAAAGTTTAAACATATATTTTATGTTTAAAACAAAAAATAAATAAAGCCAAAGTTTTTAATTCGAACTAAAAACTTCGGAAAAAACCCCCAAGCCATCGTGGCCCATCCACTTGGCATTTAAAAAAAAACCCCACCCGACACGTCAACCATAGTTGAAACCCTGCCGCAACCCCAATTTTCATTAAACCCAGGGATTAATTAATTATCAGGATTAATTAATAACCTTTTCCTCCACCAATTAAAACGTCCCCGGGATATTTAATTAAGTTAAATTACGTTTTAAAACCCCGTCGGGCCCGCACATTAAACCTCCACCAACGCCACGTTCCCTCCACCGTCGGATCATCCGCCGGCAGATCGACGCTCCATAGCGATTCCGCTAGCCGTCCCTCGACAGAACTTTAACGCGTGGGGGCACGGTGGTTTTGAAATAGTCCACCGTCCACGCGTCCATTGATCAGTGGAATCGCTGCCTCCCCATTCAATACCACCATTTCCCATAAGCGATGCGGGAATTACCGCTTACCGCCCGACCCCTGCCACACGTTATCCCGTACTTCCATGACGTCATTCCTCGATAAACTAAAAACCCCTTTTTGACTTTGGAAAGAAAACAAATTTTCGTGTTTTCATGTCATTTTCATTATTTGAAAGCGACTACGCCTTCCGCTACGAAATTCAAATTTTCACTGAAATCTACTATTCTATCCGATTTCGCTCCAGAATTCCGCCGGACCAGTGTTGGAGCATCCTCTTGCCACCACTTGATACCTGTTAAATCCCATTTTTCCTCCGAAAACAGGTGCAGGTACCTCACATTGGCACTTCTTCAGCAGGAAATCTACAACAGGGATTACAGGAAAGCAGTCCATCTATTGCAGTAGAGCCAAAAGGCAAAGGAAAGGAACCTGAAATACAGGTCATTGAAACTTTTATCATGGTAGAGAAACCTCAAACCTCCAGAGCACCTGATCAATCAAAAGTTTCTCCCACTCAGGTAAAACATCCTGAAGTTTCAGAATTACAAACTCCATCCAATATGGAAATAGGAAAGAAAAGGCAGGTTCCAGATACTACTCCTCCCAAAGAGTCCTCAGAGATACATCAAGCCAAAAAACAGAAACCAGATCCACTTCCAGATGTGGAAATCATTTATGAAATGTTTGATGATGGAAGGGAAGACAGTCAACTAACTGGCACAGTGAGTGAAAAAAACACAGGCCACAAAGGAAAAGCATTGCAAAAGTAGTTGAGTACTGAAGTATCTTCTTTTAAGCCACCAAAAACAGATACAGGTGATATAAAAAGAACTTTCATTAATATAAAGGCAAAGAATGATCCATTGAGAATGAAGGTTTATGATGAATATCTGAAAATGGCTCCACATAATCAGGAAAGGTTAATGTCAGCATTTGACATTTCACAAGGCAAAATGATGATGAGCCACTTCAAGTCCAAGGTGCCAAAACCCATGACAGCAGTTGATTATATTAATACCAATTTTGAGGTCCTGGCTAAAGACATTCATCCCTTGGACCAGATAGAGCCGAATAAACAAACTGGGGAAATGGTGTATTCCACTCTTACTGATAAGGCCATGGCAGCCTTAAGGCTGCAAGATTCTTTAAATAACACAAGCACCCAATTGCAAGTTGAAAATGCCTCTTCTCAAGCCAAAGATAATAGAATAAAGTCTCTGGAAGACATAATTATTAGTTTGGGTCACAACCCCAAAGATATCAAAAGCATTGAGGCACTAATCAAAAAGAAAGATGATGATATTGCTGCCCTAAGAAAGCAGCTAAAATTACCAGCCTCAAGACATCCCCAGACCCAAGAAGTTTTGAAGGAGAATTCGTAGGAAGAGATAATGGATTTTCTCTTAAAAATGACTGAGCAACTAAGTGAAACAGAGAAAGAATTGGAACAAGATTTACAAGAGAAGGAAGCTATCATGCAGGCATCAATCACAGAAGCTACTACAACTACAGGTACTACAACAACAGATCAACAAACAGAGCGAGCGCAGGTAAACACTTCTGGTTTGAGTTCTGATGAATTGGTAAAACAAATGGAAAGTCTAAAACTCAGAGTCACAGAACTTCAAACCACAAAATTGCAGTTAGAAAATTTGGAGCAGAAATATGATACGTCTAAAAAGACCGTTGTTGATAACACCAGGGAAATTAAAAGATTGGAAAGATTGGTTAAGGCTTTAGAAAAAGATCTTTCATTAGAGAAGCCTTTGAGGGAAATAAATAAAATTCTTTGGGATAATATAATTGAGTTAATAAAAAGTATTTGGCCCTCTGTTCAAGAATTTTTTGAACAAAATGACTTGATCAAAGTAGCTCAGGAAGAAATAAACAGAGCAAGAGATGAATTAAGGGGCAGACCTGAGCAAGCCAATCAACTTATACAGTTTTTGAACACCCGGACTAAGCAACAGCTTGCAGTATTAGGAATTGAGGACAGTACCGGCACTATTTTGGAGATAAAAAGAGTTTTTACCAAAAGAACTTTTATGCATAATTTGGAAAGGAAGTGCTCAGATATTCTGGCAGAAATTAATGCTTTCAAAGGAAAATTTCAGGTTTTATTGGACAGTGGGTTACCCAGTCCTATGCTCTCAGAGGGCCAGATAATGGACCTAGAAACCTATGTTAAGAAAATAGATACCCATGCTCATAATACAATTTCTCATTCTATCAGTTTGCCAGAAGCAACGTTGCCAACAGGAAGAAATCTCTATGACAGGTTGAAGAATTTATTTCATCTTGAGCATGAATTAAAGTATTTGTTCCCTAGTCAGCCCACTTTTTACAGTTACACAGAGGCCGATGAGACATTGAGAAAACTTAAAAGAACTATAATAGCAGAAGATCAATGGTGGAATGACTTATTGGAAATTCTATGAAATTTATCTTCAGGTTGAGAATTTTATCTTTTTACTATCATGTAAAAAATAAATAAGGAGCACAGGTTAAAGAGTAGCAGTGGAACAGGTTAAAGAGTATCCGTAGAAACAAAGAGTATCAGACAAGCAAAGGAATTACTCAAAGAGACAGCATCGAGCCCTATTATAGCACCTGCCTCCAGCACATCCGCAAAATGAGGAAACAGCACATCAGCAGTTACTTGTTATTCTGTCTACGAGACCATTTGTCTCCTTTTTATTTGTAAATTACTCCTTAGTCACCCTAGATTATTGGCTAGGTTAGTGTGAGATATTTTCAATTATTTTTTGTATAAATAAACCCTCAAAGAGAGTGTTGAGGGTGGATTCTAATACTTTGCTGTGACATTGACGTTTTTGGAATAAAAAGTGTTTTGGAGAAATTTATTTGTGGCTTATTGGATGACAATTTGAAGCTCAGGACTTTTTGCAGGATTCATGTGTCGGACTGCAGTTCAATAAGTTTTTCTATAGTTTTATATCTGTTTATAATATCATTATGTCCATTTCTGAATAATTTACATAAAGGATTGAATCAGAATTTACTTAATAGTACTCTGATTTCAGATGTGATTATTCTTAATGTTTTCCTCTAAATTGGTTATAAGCACGAATTCTTAAATGCTCTTGCTTTGCTAATTTAAACATTTTTTATTACTATAATAAAGAATTCTTCATTGCTCTTTGTTTGTAGTCATTTAATTTCTTTCTTTTGAACATGGTGAAAGATTCTTAGTTGCCTTTCATCCCTTCAAAATCATCCCATCCACTTTAAATTTTAAGGATTGTTCTCTGTCTGGCTATCTTGCCCTGCAAAGCCATCTTGTGTGTAGAATGGAAATCCAGTAAAGCCATCCTTTGACTCCATAGCCCAATGGACTGAAAATCTTCAACCTTGCCCCTAGTTTGCGGATTCCACCATTTTCAAACAAACTCTTGGATCTATAACTAGCCTAAAACCTTCTAAGAACAAAGATAAATCATAAAGAGAGAGCCCTCTCTGGATGCAGATTGGCTAGATTCTGCATCTGAAGGTTGGTTTGTGGTTACCTCAGGTATACTTTCCTTTTCCACAACTTCAAGGAAAACCTGAGTGATAACACCTTTCATCAAAACTATGTAAGTGAGGTTGAGGAAGCGGATCAAATAACAGAGGACGATGATATAAACTTATTTGGGGTAGATGATGATAGCTTCGAGGTTCATTATGATAGAAAACAAGGTCTTTATACACCTTACAACGACAAAAGAGACGATAATGAAAATTATTATCAAAACATGGAAAATGCTGTCATAGAGCCTTCAAAGGAATATGAACTCAGAAGTAAATCTAATCAAAAAACCCCCAACAACAAAACTTCTGACAAACCTTCTCAAAACAACGCTGCAACTAAGCCTAAAACAGTCAAACAAAAGGACAAAATAGTGGCTGATAATTTTGGTAAAGGTAAAGAGAAAGACACTCAAAATCTGGAAAAACAGAGTGCAAACATCAATAGTACTAACACTTCAGCTAGTACTCCTATTATAACCGTTGTGTCAATTGTAGATAAAACAAATCAACAAGCTGTTTTTGCTGATAAAGTGGTAGTAAACAAGGCTGAAACCAGCACCTTAAAGAATCAAATTCCTTTCAGTCTGGAACAGGAAATCTCAAAGATTAAAATTTCTTTTCCTTTGACTGAGTTAGCTGCCCAACATGTATATAGGTCCAAAATTTTGAAGGCTTTGAACCTAGAAGAAAATGAGGATACACTCAATCTTAATGACGACCAGCCAGAGCTTATTTTTGGTCCAAAGATTGAAGGTAAGTTTCAAGAGGGACCTGTCCCTCCCTTCTATGTAAGTTTGAACGTTCATGACAAAATTTTGCACAATGCTATTCATGACTCAGGCGCTTCCCATAATTTAATGCCAAAAGCTGTGATGGAAAGCCTGGGTCTTGAAATTACCAGACCTTACAAAGACCTGTACTCCTTTGACTCAAGCATAGTTAAATGTCTAGGATTGATCAAGGACCTCTGTGTTAATTTAGCCCAAATTCCAGCCAAGTGTTTGGTCATGGATGTTGTTGTGGCTGATGTACCCCCAAAGTATGGAATGCTTTTATCAAGATCTTGGGGGGCTAATTTATAGGGGACCATGCAAATGGACATGACCTATGCGACTATCCCTATTTTCAATCAGACTAGAAGACTTTATAGGGAGTCCCACATGCAATACACAGTGACAAGTCAAGACAGGCCTCAAAACTCTCCTCTGTACACTGTAAGTACGAGACTGAATTCTTTTATCATGTTTAATGATGAAACCCTCACAGAACAAATCACTTTACAAGGATTAATGGCTGAAAAGGAGGAAGAGGAATACAATGCTGAACTGTCAAGATAGTTTACTGTATCTAAAAACCCCAGCAAACTAAACGCAGGTCTTGAACTATGAATCATCAATCCATTAAACTTAAATCTTGACATTCAATAGAGCAATCCTCAACCCGATGAAAAACTTGAGGAGTCAAATCATGCAAAGGACATGCACCAAATTGATAAAACTGAAAATAATCCTATTTGGACTATGTATTTTGATGGGTCATGCACTAGAAAAAATGCTGGTGCAGGTGTCTGGATTACTAACACTGAAAACAATCATACAGAATGCATTTCATGTAAATTAAACTTTCAGTGTTCCAACAACATAGCAGAATATGAATCCCTTCTCTTAGGCTTGCATCTCTTGAAGAAGTTAGGAGCCAGAAGAATAAATGTATATGGGAATTCTGAGTTAATAATTAGGCAAGTAAATGGGGAATATAATGCAAATCATCCCAGACTTAGGGCCTATCGGAATGATGTCATGGATCTTTTGAAAACATTTGAGAGCTCCACACTGAGTTTTGTCCCAAGGAAAAGAAAATTGCAGCCCACAATTTAGCCTTTGCTACTAGAACCTGCCCAATGCTATATGATGACACATCTCAGGTTAAATTCAGACCAGCTGTCCCAAATAACAAGAAATATTGGCAGGTGTTTGATGGACATAAACAAATAGAATACTTCATGCAATTCAGAAATGAGTTTGAACTCCATAGCTCAGATTTAGACTATGATACAGACTGCAGTGAAGAAAATTTTCTTGGAGAAGAAGAACTGTCTCCTGAGCTTGTAGATATTAACCTTCAAACTAGCAAAATCAGAAACCAAATAGAGTTGAGTGCAGAATCTGAAACAAAGGAGTTGGAAACTCTACATTCTAAGGATGATAGTTTGCCCAAGGGTTTGGCCCCTCTAGAAGAATTGTTTGATTTTAATGATGTGGCTAATAAACCTAAACTGAAACCTTTAGAAACTGAAGTGGAGGAATGTAATATAGGCAGTGAGAAAAAACCGAAAATGATCAAACTGTCCACAATTTTGCCAGCTCACATTAAACTCAAATATATAAAGCTGTTCAAATAATTTTCTGATGTTTTTGCATGGAGTTACGAAGATCTTAAGTCCTATGAAACTGAAATAATACAGCACAAAATCCCTCTTAAAGAAAACCAAAAACCATTCAAACAGAAACTGCGCAGAATAAACCCTGTCTAGTTACCATTGGTTAAGAAGGAAATCATGAAGATGCATGATGTTGGTATTATTGTCCCTATTAGGTATTCTGAGTGGGTGTCTAATCTGGTGCCTGTTAGGAAGAAAATTGGAGAAATCAGGCTTTGTATAGACTTTAGAAATTTAAACAAAGCTTCATTAAAAGACAACTACCCTTTGCCCAAGATGGATCATATTTTACAAAGGGTGGTGGGGTCTAAAAGAATTTCTTTGCTAGATGGCTATTCAGGGTATAATCAAGTCTTAGTCCACCCTGATGATCAATTAAAGATAGCCTTTACTACACCATGGGGCACCTTCATGTATGTGAAAATTCCTTTTGGTCTAATGAATGCTGGAGTGACCTTTCAGAGAGCCATGGAAATAGCATTCTCGGAAGAATTGGGCTTCTTCATCATTATCTATCTTGATGATGTCACTGTGTTTTAAAAAACAGATGAAGAACACTTAGAAAATTTGAGGAAATTTTTCGAGAAGTGCAGAAAGTTTGGGATATCTTTAAACCCTAAGAAGACTCTATTTGGTATCCAAGAAGGAAAACTTCTTGGGCACATTATTTCAAAAGAGGGTATAAAGATAGATCCAAAGAGGATTGAGGCCATATTTCAAATCTCTCATCCTCGAAACATCAAGGAGTTGCAATATTTCATTGGGAAGATTAACTTTTTGAGAAGGTTCATCCCTAACCTAGCTGAGCTCCTTAGGAATATCGCAAATATGCTGAAGAAGGAGCAAGGAGTAAAATGGAACTTGGAAGCAAAGACATCCTTCGAACTGGTGAAACAAGCATTAACCAAAACACCGGTTCTGATAAGTCCATATTTTTCAAAAGATTTTTATATCTTCTCATTTGCATCAGAACATACCATAGCAGCTGTCCTTTTACAGAAAAATCCACAAGGACAAGAGCAGCCTATTGCATTCTTTAGCAAGGCATTGAGGGATGCCCCGTTGAAGTACAACATTATGGAAAAGCAAGCTTTTACTTTGGTTAAGGCTTTAAAAGACTTCAGGGTATACATCCTTCACTCACACATCATTGCCTTTGTCCCAAATTTAGTTGTTAAAGACATTATAACCTAGGATCTAGATGGTAAGAGAGGTAAGTGGATTGTTGTTATTCTTGAATATGATTTAGAGATAAAACCCACTAAGCTCATCAAAGGCCAAGGTTTAGCTAGATTAATGGCTGAATCAAATTGTGAAGTTCTTGATATTAATATGATTAATGCTTTGGATGACCAAGAAGAATTCTCAGCTCCCATTATTGAAGACCATTTTGTGAATTATCCTTGGTATACTGATATTTCTTATGTTTTGCTTAATATGAATACACCTCCTGGTTTATCCAAGACAAAGGCAAGATTCCTAAAGTTAAAAGCTGTAAACTATTGCATTATTGATAAATGTATTTATTGGAAAAATGCAAGTGGTGTATTGCTTAAATGTTTGCCTGAGTTTGATGCAAAAAAGATTAAGCAGGAATTCCATGAAGGAGAGTGTGGAGGTCATTTATACTGGAAGGCAACAACCAACAAAATTTTGAGGGCTGGTTTCTATTGGCCCACTCTTTTTCCTGATATACATAAGATGGGCACTACTTTCCATAAATGCCAATTGTTTGAAGGCAAGAGAAAATTACTACCCCTGCCTCTGCATCCAATCACTGTTGAAGCCCCTTTTCAACAATGGGGACTTGACTTCATAGGAGAAATCCATCCACCATATTCTGCTCAGCATAGGTGGATTCTTACTGCCACAGACTACTTCACTAAGTGGATAGAAGCCATTCCTTGTAGGAAGGCCAATGATTCAGTTATCATAAAATTTTTGGAGACTAACATCCTCTCCAGATTTGGCTGTCCTACCAAGATCATCACAGACAATGCAACAGCATTTGGATCAAAGAAAATGGTTGAATTTTGTCACAAGTATCAGATAACATTGGGACACTCCACAACCTATTACCCTCAGGGTAATGGACTTGCAGAATCTTCCAACAAAAGCTTAGTGAACATAATAAAGAAACTGTTGGAGGACAATAAAAATTCTTGGCACACAAAGCTGACCCATGCACTTTGGGCTGACAGATTAACTTTAAAGAAATATATTGGTATGTCACCCTTCTAGCTTGTGTATGGTACAGATGCAATTTTTCCTAACAGCCTTGGTGTACCAATTATGAAGTTAATTCAAGAGTTGCAGACTGAAGAAAATGACATAATCAGAAGAATAAATCAAACCATTCATCTTCAACAAACCAGAGAGGAAGTGTATAACAAAGCATTACAGAAACAGGACAGCATAAAAAAGCTCTTTGACCAAAGAACAAAGGCCAGCAATTTCAATATTGGGGACAAAGTTTTAAAGTGGGACTCAAGAAGGGAAGAAAAGGGAAAGCATGGAAAATTTGATAACTTATGGCTTGGACCTTACTCTATTCATTCAATTGCTGGTAATAATGCATTTTTCCTACAAAAACTGGATGGAACAGAATTGTTTGGGGGTCCTGTCAATGGCAGGATGCTTAAGCATTACTTCTCTTGATCCATTTTATGTTTTAAAGCCTTTTACCTTTTCCATTGTGAATAGCCCATCCACCATTGCATTCAAAGTTATGAAAGATCAAAAATACAAAAACAAAAGAAAAATGAAAAGAGGGCAGAAATCAAAACAAGAAAGGCAAAGCCCCATGCCAAAAAGAGAAATAAATCTGAAAGTGTGCAAGCTCAAATTCCACCCCTCAAAACACACTTCTAGTTAGTCAAACTGCCTAATCTTGACTAATTAGCTTTAAATTTTCTGCTGATAGGATAGTGAATTCGATTTGCCAAACTGTTTAATCTTGGCTTATCAGTAGATAGATTAGGATAGAAATGAAGGTTCAAACAAACTCAAAATCTGAACCAAAGTTTCCAAAGAGAGATGACTCAAAACTGTTTTATTTTCTGAGTCATAAAAGAGAAAAACTGGTTCTAATTTTCCCAAAATCTGAATCAGATATCAAGGAAGAGACAACTCAAACAAAAGCAAAAACAGAGCTGTGAAGAAAAGAGAAGGCCATGATGAGAAACTTTCAGATCTTAAGCCTTCCATTTTTGTTTATATTTTTTCTGCAAATAATAATCTATGTGCAGCTTGTTTTTATGCCATAGATCACAGTTAGTCAAACAACTTAATCTTTACTAAGTTGTTTTTTTAAATTTCCGCTTTAGAATTTAGAGAATGAAAGCATGTTGGAAAATTTAATCCCAACAGACAGTAGAATAGGTAGAGAAATATTTGAGCTCAACTGTTTAATCTGAGTTCAAGGAGAAATAAGGAATAGAAGTAGATTAGTTTTTTATGCTTTCAAAAGAATAAAATGTTGTGAAAAGAGTTTACCAATCCAAGTGCACTCTGATGAAGGAAAAATGTTAGATCAGTAGGATTGGGTAGGTAGAGGTTGTATTGATGAAGTTCATATTTCTTTCATGACTAATATTACTTTTCAGAACAAAGCCAGAGAAAATAATGGATCAGGCACCAGTCAGCATCCCAGAGAAATCAAGTCTGAATTCTTGATGCGTTCAGGAAGGCACCATCCCCAAGTGGAGCCGCTGTTAGCCACCCATATTTTTCCTATCATATTAGCTGGTGGCTAAATATTCTTTCCAGCCTTCAAGAAAAAAATTCAGTCCTAAATTTGTTGGTGCTTGAAGTCTTTTGGTGAAACTCATGTTGCTGGTTAAATCTTCATACATGTTTCCTTCTTCAAACCTCTGATATCCTACAAAAATCCAAGTCAAATATTGCTGCATTCCCCTTTTTTCCCCCTCCCTTTCTTCCAACTTACCTCATTCTCCGCTTTCCTTTTATTCATAAAAACCCCACAAAAACATATGTTTTCCCTTTAACCCTTCACACATTCCACTTCCCAAGGTTAAAAACTCACTTTTTAACTTATCGGACCTTTTTTCCTCTGAAAAATCATTAGAAATCATATAAATGGCATATTTTATGTGTTTTTGGCGTTTTAGCCCTTTCAAGCTAAGCCCCCGGGCTGTTTTCCAACATATACCCGAGCGCCAGGACTGACCGCTCAGTCCTTAGGCGCTAAATCGAAAAATACCATTTTCCTCCGTTCATTTCCCTTTGAAAACCTGAAAAAACCCATTTTATAAAGTTTAACGGGGAATAATTAAAATCACATGTTTTATTTCGCGATCAACCTGGACCGTCAATCTACTCCCTAGATCCGATGGAGCGGAGCACATCTCACCAGGTGGACCCCCCCTTTCTCCCGCGTCGTTTGTCAAGAAACCACTGGTTTCTATTTCGCACCACCTTCTGAGCCACGGTGGTTTTCTCCCGTCGGCCAGCGATTCCATACGCTGGCCGACACAAGTCCCCGCCACTATTGCAAAACCACCGTGCTATCACCTCATTTCACGCGTTAAACTTCACACCATAACCATGCAGCGGAATCCACCCCCACCGTTCGATTTGGGACTTCCCATCTGACGGCTGCCGATCGCCTCACTTGCTCGACCTTTAACGGACATGCTCGCCCGTTAACCCATCCATCGTGCATCCAAGATTCAATCTCCACCGTCAATCTCTGTAGATCGATGACTATTATTCATCCTACTGATTCCATCGCCCGGTCAAACATTTTCCGCTGACTTCCCGTTGCCCGATCTCGACCGTCGATTTCTGCAGATCAACGGTCCTGATTTAATCTTTCTTAAACCTTTTCCATGACTGCCCAGATTTTATCTTGTCCGTTGGATGATTCCATCCAACGGCCTGCGTTCCTCCGCACATTCCCCAAAGAAGATTGACCTATAAACTGGATTTTTTATGTGTTTTTTGTATTTTTGCAGGGTTAAGGTCACTTGTTTGTGTTTTAAAAGGAAATTTCACACCAAGGAGGGTGAAGATCCTCTACGTTTCGATTTCTCCAAAGAAATCACTTACAGAGTTAGTTTTCACATCTCTTCAATGTTTCCACAGGCATTGATACCTTTCCCTACCTGCGCAGCCCTGCACAATAGAGAAAATCGTCAAAATCAATGCAGAAAAAGAGTATCAGAGATTGAAGACCATAAATGAACCAAAACAGCAAATTAGTGGATAGATTTGTGGCGATTAGGGCTAAGAAAGTTATCAAACGCCTAATCCTCGGATCTAAAATGCAGATTAAGAAAAATCTAAAGTGTTTTATCAGAAAAACCCTCCACCACCACAAATGGAGGCGAATTGATTCCTCCCAGCGACTACAGCACCACCTGTGCCTCAAAGGATTCAATCAAGAACCGAATTTATTGATCAAAGTCAGGTATTTTGCCTTGACACAGCCAAAGGAGTTATTTTTGCCAGGAAATTAATGACAGAATGTCAGCAGAGCAACCCTATTGATACACAAAGCCTCAAAAGTCTAATAAAGCTCCCACCGAGCTAAATTCATGAGTGTAAATCATTTAATACAAAGGAACACATGTATAGTTCTTCGTTGAGCCCCTCGATGGCGAAGAAGACATTAATATCTGTATTAATTGGTTTTTGAGATCTTTTCATCAGATCTCACCTCCTCATTCTTCTATAAATACTTCAATAGAAGATGAGTGAGGGGTTGGTTGTTAATGTAAATTGCTGAAGCATTGTATTGTAACTGAGTTGAAGAATCTTGATTGTAGATAGGATTTCACTGGCTCTTGGAGCTCTGCTTGTAACAGATAGGTTAGGTTATGAAGAGAGATGGATTAAAACACTAGATTTGAAGATTGTAACTGGTTTGAAGCATCAATACAAGTTGATTTATGGGATCCTGGTCTATCCTGATGGTGATGTTATTCTCACTGTAACTTGTATTTTGTTTCTGTTTTCAATTTGTTTCATTTTCCACTATAAAGAAAAGTTTAAACAGGGTTAGGACCTACTGTATATCAGTAACCTTCTCTGGCTGAAAAACCTTTATTTAAATGTTTTCTCTCAACTGTGTTATTTGAAAATGATTTAATTCAGTTTAAGTACAGGGATGTTGGCGTTCCCTCGTCTTGTTGTCTTAGCTGAATGTTATTTTTAAATGTTACTTTCAATATATGTTGTGTGAAGATGAATTGAGGAAATTAAGGTTAGCCCTGAGTCCCTTTCTTATTTTCTCAACTATTTGATTGTTTCCCTTAGGATGTGTTAAAAGCTGACTAGTTTCGAAGTACTTATTAGATCTTAGACAATTTTGTGTTATCTTTGAGTTTCCTTTTGTTTTTATATGTTTTCTATCAGAAGTGTATCAAAGGCTGGATAGTTTCAAAGTACTTACCAGATCCTAGTTTTCTTCTATGTTTTTCTTAAGTGCCTGGTCAAAGGCTGGCTAGTTTCAAAGTACTTACCAGATCCTGGGCTGCTCTTTGTTCTGCATCTGTCATTTCCCTTTCTTATTGTATCACTCCATTCCATAAATCAAACTTTAAATAGAGCCTTAGGCATAGATTACCTGCCCCATAGACCACTCTTAGACCTGATTGTTTCAATTAAATCCTCTTATGACTCCATAGCCCAATGGACTGAAAATCTGCCATCATCTTTCTTCTGGACCGAAGCTTATTCTTTTTGCTTGCAACTTCTCACTTTTGAACCTATTTGCATATATATCTTTCCACCTCAGACAACAACTATGTTCAACCATCCAAAAAACCAAACAAACCCTTGGTCTTCATAAATAGCCTAATATCATTACCCTAAACTTCAAAGACAAATCCATCTTTGTACATATTGGAGAGATCCCTCTCCGGATTCAGGAGGGCTAGATCCTAGAATCCCAAAGTTGGTTGAAATAATGTTAACTCTGTGATCGGACTTTTTCCAGTCTTGCTTATTACACAGACCTAACAGAAACAAAGGTTTCCTGATATAAATCTGGGAAAGTGCAGGAGGCATGGGGAATCAGACTTGAACTGGGATTCCAACAGAGTATAATGTCTATAGAATTTCTCTCTCCCTTAGGCCATACATATGAGGGGCTTTTATACTCCCTCAAAGTAGTTTCAATCAGTTGGAAACAGTTGGCCACGTGCTGGGGTGGTTGAACTACCAGAGTAACCATCAACCCAACCCGAAAATAGGGATTTTTTATATATTTTTTAATGATTTTAATGGAATACGAGGAAAAGTACTTGTGGACTCGCGTATACTCGTGGAAAAGTCTGGGAATATCCGCGTATGGGGATTTTAACATTGTTTTCTAGTGAATTTTGTTCAAGTCTGTAGGAATGGGTGCCCAAAGACATAAAAGCAATCATGAATCATATGAAGGTGAAAAATGATAGTATAACACAGGAAGGCAAGTAATCTGGACTGTCCGATATTAGGAGGAGATCGACGGCTGAGAGCACATTGGAGAGCGACAGAAGGTGGGCCAGGGGCACTGTTTGCCGAGTTTATCACCTGAGCATCTCAGCGGCGCGATCACCGTCGGATGGCACGCCCTATATCGGATGACACAAAATGATATCATGCCAGGTTTGTGGACGAACGTTAATGCACTATGTAGGGTGGTTTATGAATAGTGCACGGGGCCACGTGTCATGCGATGAGTGGAATCACTCCGAAACGAGAAGTACCGCCTACCCCTCGAAAGGTGGTGCGATGGAAAATGGCGGGTTTTGAACAGTGCTTTTGGGCGCGGGGACCACAAGGGCGGGTGAGCTACTGACCGTTGATTTGCAAGTTGATCGGACGGTGGACAGTTGATTGGAGCAGTGAATGAGTAATACTACGATAAGCACTCTCCGGGCTAGCGCTTAGTCTAGTGCCCAGGTCACGTGGAGAAAAAGGTTGAGGGGCTAGGGCCGAAAGGTGCTAAACCTTATATATTTTCAAATGTTGGTTTTCAGCCCTTTTTAATGCAATTTGGGGTTGGGAAAGAGTAACGATAAAGGGAATGAGGGGTTTTTTTAACCAAACAAGGGTGTGATTATGGTTTAAAGGGGATTTTGGGATGGTTTAGAAGGATTAGGGGGAGGGATTTTGGGGTAAAAAGGGAGGTTATGAAAAAGATGAAGAGGGGATGAAATGGAGAAATCTGCAGGGGCACAAGGGGAAAATTAAGGCCTCTTAGGGCACAATTTTTCAGAATCAATGAGGCTTATTGACTTAAGAACAACAGAGGAAAATAATTAAAGGGCAGAGGGCCTAAAGAGGCTTTGAAGGATGATGTGTATTCAGAGGGAAAGAATTCCTCAAAAGTTCAGAGACAGTTTGACCCCTTGTTTGCTTGTCAAAATTTAATAGGAGGCTAACATGATCAACAACCTGTATGGGACTCAAACTTTCCTAAATATGTGGTTCCCATCACCCATCAAGCTCAATATTTCATTAGGTTATGTCAATTACACTATATCCCTGACCAGAGATGTATGATAAACAAAGATAGAGAGTTCTTGTTTTACATAACTGGTGAAGCCATCAATTAAATGATCCAATTGAGCCATGATCAAAGAGTAGTATCATTGTCCATTCAAGATTTAACACAGCTCTATCTAGATCTGGACTTTCCTAAAAAATTCATGATCTTTCAAAACTTTTGTCCCAACCATGTTGACATTCCTAAGGTAAATCCACCTTATGACACTTTTGACTTCCCTGAGGGCTTTAGAAAAATCAACTCCATGCTTTCATTCATTCTAGGCTATGCTAATGATGAGTTTACAGATGCCTCCATTCTAGGTTTCCTCTCTACCTTGTCTCAAGGACAACATCCAGAACTAGTCTTCAACTTTGCCAAATTCGTTGCTGATAATATGCATTATCAGTTGACTAAATTACCCGAGGAAGGATTATTTAGATATTCATCCTATCTGTTACATCTCTTCCTATTTTTTCAGGCAGAAAATTTCCCTATTTCAATGTAGAAGATGGATGGGGAAGTTAAACCTCTTTCAATGATATTCTGGACTTCTCTACTCAGAAAAGATAGCAGTGAATACAACTATAAAGACTTCAATGATTTATTTATTAAACCTTCCATGAATTTGTTGAGCAAAGCAGAGACACCAAGGATTAATGAAGACATCAAGAGAATTTTATAGTTGCCTGAAAACTGTAAGGTAGGAGACTAGTATTTGTACAAAAATCACACAGAAATCAGAGTATATGGTGCACTCTCTGCTCCTTACAAATTACCCAAGATTCTAACTACGAGAATTTTTTCTTTGGAGTACTTGAGATAGATATTGAATGCAGATGCAGTGAATTTCATAGCTTCCAAAAGGAAAGCACATTTCAAGCTAAAAAATCAAAATGTCCGCTTCATAGTCAATAAAAAATATGCTTTGAAAGAGATAGTCAGCAAATTATCAAAATTTAACTTCCAAGAAAACTTTCAGTAGAACTATGACCCTCAAGGCATTTTAAGTAACCTCAGGGTCAATTGTAAGTTAACTCTATTCCTACATGTCTCTTGGATATTTTGTAATAATTTTGTATAAATACTTCACTCTTTGAAGTATTAAGGGTGGAATAAAATTTTTCAAGACTACTATAGAATTTTTTTTTGAATATATTGGGAGTTTGTGTGAGTCGATTTGCAAATCATCAGACTGGAGCTAAGTCAAATAGACATCATAACTCAAGATTCTTGTGTTGATCAGATAAGTCAATTTTTTTCCTGTTATCACTGTTTATCTTTCTAAGTTCCACACATACATTTAGATGTTTTCTGTCTTGAATGATTAACTAGGATGATTTATACAAGATTAGTGTCAAAAGCTCCCTGTTTTTTACTAGTTATTCATTGATATGTTTTCTGCTGATAACCAGACTTAAGAATTCTTAAATGCTCTTAGTCCCTGTTTGACCCCTTTCTTTAATCTTCATTTCTGTAACTTAAGGATTCTTAATTGCCTTTTTTTTTAGATCTTGCCATTTCATCAAAATACTATTCCAAACCCTTTGAAGGTCAACTACCCTACCCTTAGTACATTTTCTCTTTTGACCTTATTTCCTAGATTTGCTTGCCAAGAAGTTGACTCCATAGCTCAATGGTCTGGTAGATCCCTCTGTGGTTAACCTTGAAGTAATTTTTATTCCCACCAAACATTCAAAACAAAACAATTGCCTAATCATACCTAGCCTAAATTTTAAATCTTAAAACAAAGCTAAATCTTAAGGAGATATCCCTCTCCGGAATTTCGGAAGGCTAGATCCTGAATTTCAAAAGAGGTTCTTGGCTACCCCTGGTTTTCTTCAACTATAAACCAAAATCCCACAAAATAAGAATTACTAGGGTGATAACATACTGGTGACTCCACTGGGGAATTAACCACTCTCCAATTTTAAGTTTAATATTAGAGGAAGATATCTTAAAACCTATATTTTCTAATTTAAGGTTAAGTTTAAAGGTTGTGGGTATTTATACAATAATCATTCTGGCTCCCAAGAAAATATATTATATTAGATCCAACCCTGATCCCAACCCTGCAGATATAGTTGATAATCCAAACCATATAAGAAAAAAGAAAAAATAGATTCTTAGTTTAGAAATTGAAGTGCCCCTGAGAAAAGATAATTCATTACCCAAAGAATTAGTAAGCTTATTGGATATAGATTTTGATTTCAAGTTTGAAAATTCATTTTTTAGAAACAAATCTGAAATTGATTTAAAGGAAACTATTATAGATCCTTTTTTTACTTCTTTTGTGAATGAGAAACAAAAAATTATTTCAGCATCAATAAAATCAGACAAAACTGAAATTCAAATTCCAGTAGAAAGGGTAAATGTTACACGAATTAAAGACATTGATGAAGCTATTAAATTAGCCAATTTGTTGTCTCAATTTAAGCCTCCAGTTTCTTAGCTATACACCATAGTTTTCCCGGCATCAGATTTGACTTTGTATGTTGCCACTTCATTTATAGACTCCACTATCACTTCACCCCCAGAGCCTGTTAGTCCTGAGTTTCCTTTACAGCCTAGGATCATATATTCATCATACCCTCAATCCACCACAAGTTCATCCATAGAACCATTCATTCTTGAGTTTCCTATGAAGCCTAGGATAGTATTTCCATCATCTACTCAGTCCACTACATCCACTACCACTGCACCCACTAGCTTCATAAGCACTTCATCTATATTTCCTAGCCACATCACTTATTCTTCGTCTCCTTTTCTAAGCTCTTCAAGTGAAGCCTTCAGCACATCTACTGTTACAACCAGCACTATACCTGCCACTACTACTGTACCTCCCAGTTTAGCAAAAATCCAAGCCATGGTAGCCATATATGCTCCGTTGTTTTTACCTCAAAACCTCCATGACGTGCCCCAAAATTACCAAAAGGATATCCCATTATTTGATAATTTTTCAAAAATTACTGCACAACAACATATCACTAGAATGAATGATTTTTCGGAAATTTATGAAATAGATGAATCTGATGTCCGAATGAGGTTGTTTGCACAAAGCTTAACTGGAGAAGTAAGAACATGGTTTAGAAATTTAGGTGCTGGTAGTATAGTAGACTTAGCTGCATTTCATAGAGCTTTCCTAAATAAATGGGAAAATAAAAAGAATCCCCTACAAATATTATCCGAGTTTGATGTTGCTAAAAGAACTCCTACTGAGTCAGTTCACGACTTTTGCACTAGATACAATAGTATCTACAATTATATTCCTACAGATCTTAAACCCACTCCATATTCCGTGCTACTCAAATTCCTTGATTTTTTTGATGTAGACATGGCCTACCAACTTAGAGAAAGAGATGCAGAGACCCGAGAACAAATGCAACTGAATGTCGTTGGTGTAGAAATCAATATCTTAGCCAAAAAATCTAGACTCAGAAATGAGAGGAGGGTCACCATCAAAGAAGAGAATTCAAGCTTAGATGGTAAATTTTATTTTATTAACAAAACTTTAGAAAGTGTAGTTGAGAGATTAAACCATATTGAGAGGAAACCACAATGGGATAACCAATCCCAGATAAAAAATCCCAACTACAGAAAAAACAAAAATCCTGGGAAAGGTAAAGAACCCTCCCCAGATCAAAACATTAGGCCCCCATTTCAAGAGAACTTTGCTAAAAGTTATCAAAACAATGTTGAGGATGAGGAATACATCAACATAGTAATGGGGATAGATGAAAGCAATACAATTTTCCTCACTCAGGAGGATCAAGAACTCTTTGAGATACAACAGTTCAAGGTGGAATTTGGTGAATCCTTTGACTATAAACAAGGTTATGGCTTTGCAATCAATGAAATTCACAGCCAATATAACCTTAGCAACAAGAAAACAAATGATCCCACTACAAAAACAAAAAAAGCTCCAACTCAACAAAACCAAAACAAAAAGAATATAGAGGCTCCCAAATTTATTTTTTTTGCAGATTATTCCCAGAGAAAATAAAAAAAATTTGAACCCACCCAGTCCTAAAAAGCAGCCTAATCCTAAGATTGTAGATATCACTAATGAGGTGGCTCAATCCTCCAAATATGCCCAAAAGGCTAATACCACAAAGGACACAAATTCAGCAACAGTTACTGATCCAAAAAAGAATCCAACTGACTCAAAATCATCAAATCGTAAATCTTCTGCTGAAAATTCTAGATCTGAAAAAGCATCTGGTAACACTTAAACTGTTCCTAAAAAACTAATCAAAGATAACAGAAATCAGGAAACTCAAACAGAAGATAAAATAAAACCTCAAGCTAAAGGTAAAACTATTGAAACTCAAGAAAAATAATCCCAAAAAATAATTTCAAAAGATGAATTAATTCAAGCTATCAAATCTCAGTCAACATTTAATATTGAATCTGAAATATCTAAGTTGAAGATAGCCATTCCATTAATTGAATTTGCTAAAAAGTACTTATATAGATCTATAATTACTGAAACATTGAATGTAAATGAAAATAAGGATACAATTAATATAAGTGATGATAGACCTAAATTAATCTTTGGTCCCAATGTATATGGTAAGCATTTAGATGGCTCAATACCTCCATTTTACTTAAGTCTTACTGTCCATGATCAGATACTACATAATGCAATGCTAAACACTGGAGCTTCCCATAATCTAATGCCCAAAGCAATAATGGAAACTCTGAGTCTAGATGTAACCTGACCATATAAAGATCTATTCTCTTTTGACTCAAGTAAAGTCTAGTGCATAGGATTGATTAAGGATTTATGTGTGAACTTGGTCCAATATCCTGGTAAAAGCATGATCATGGATGTTGTGGTAGCTCATATCCCACCAAAGTATGGCATGCTTCTTTGTCGCTCATGGGGAGAAAATTTGCAGGGATCTCTACAACTTGACATGAGTTATGCCATTATCTCGATATTTGGATAGCCCAAAAAGCTTTACAGAGAAACCTTAATGAATTTTATGATCAGCAGTGCTGAAAGACCTACCAATTACCCAATCTATTCAACTCCCACTGATCTTGATTCATTTATTCTTTGTAACAACGATAATAATAATATACAAACTAAACTCACTGATATAAAACATAAAATAATGGAGGATTACATTAGTCAGGAAGCTTTATGGAATTTGGATTTTGATGATTTAGTAAATAAATGAGGATTTGGAGCTAGTGTGTGGATTACCAACATTGAAACTAGCCATTCCCAAGGGCATGCCTTTAGATTCAATTTCAAATGTACCAATAATATGGTTGAATATGAGGCTTTAATCTTAGGTCTTAAAATCATTAGAAAATTTGGAGGTCAAAGAATATTTATCATGGGAGATTCAGAGTTAGTTATCAAACAAATAAACGCAGAATACTCTGTCCATAATCCCAGATTGGCCAGATACGGATACACAGCAAAATATTTGGTTGAATATTTGTTAGAAAGCAAGTTTGCCATTATTCCTAGGAAACAGAATCTACAAGCCCATTACTTAGCAACCTTTTCAAGCACCTGCAAACTTCCATTTTCACCAATAAAAAAATAAACTGCTGAAATCAAACATGGACCTATTGTCCTTGATAATGTAAAATATTGGAAACTTTTTTCAAAAGATGAACATATCTTTCACTTTTTGAAAAACGAAGGAGAGTTTCAGAATTTCCAAATTGATAATGATTGTAATTGAAGCTATTTTTAACATTCAACCACCAAGGAACATAAAAGAACTTCTAGCATTCTTGGGTAAAATTAATTTTTTGAGAAGATTTATCTCTAACCTGGCTGAAATCATAAAAGAACTTAACAATATGCTTAAAAAGGACTCTAAAATAAAATGGACTATTAAAGCTAAACAATATTTTGAATCCATAAAATAGGCCTTGACAAAAGCACCAATCCTAATCAGCCCAGACTATACAAAATATTTCATAATCTTTTCCTTTGCATCTGAACATACCATAACTGCAGTTTTACTGCAGAAAAACAGTGAAGGCTTTGAAAAGCCAATTGAATTTTTTAGTAAAGCCCTCAGAGATGCACCTCCAAAGTATAATATAATGGAAAAACAAGCTTTAGCCCTAGTTAAAGCCATAAAGGATTTCAGAGTTTACAGACTCCATTACCACATCATTGCATATGTCCCCAATGCAGTAGTCAAAGATATTCTTACACAAGATGGGATTGATAGTAGGAGAGGAAAGTGGATTGCCACTATCCTTGAGTATGATCTGAAAATGAAACCAACAAAGCTCATTAAAGGACACGGTTTAGCTAGACTGATGGCTGAATCTAATTGTAATGCTTTATATATAAATTTCATTGCACAAATATATGACCAGGAGGATATGGCGACTCCATTGATCAATGAAGCCTATTTAGACTCACCATGGTACTCTGATATTATCTTTTTACTTACACATTTACAAGCTCCCCCTAGGTTAACTAAAACCAAATCCAGATTCATCGAACAAAATGCAATTATGTCTTGTATATTAAATAATGCACTTTATTGGAAAAAAAATATTGGGATTTTACTAAATTGTTTATTAAAATTAGAGGCTAACAAAATTCTCGTGGAATTTCATCCAGGTGACTGTGGAGGTCATTTATACTAGAAGAGCACAACAGACAAAATACTCAGAGCTGGCTTTTACTGGCCAACTTTATTTTCTGATGTCAAAAAATTTGTTACCTCTTGTCATAAATGTCAGATTTTTGAAGGAAAGAAGAAACTATTGCCCTTATGTCTCAAGCCTATATCAACTGAAAAGCCATTTCAACAATGGGGGTTAGACTTCATTGGTGAAATCCACCCTCCATCCTCAAGCCAACATAAATGGATTTTAACTGCTACATATTATTTTACCACATGGATAGAAGCCATTCCTACTAGGAAAGCCATTGATTCAGTTATAATCTCATTCATAGAAAGTAATATTTTGTCAAGATTTGGATGTCCACATAAAATTATCACTGACAATGCAACTGCATTCAAATCCAAGAAAATGATTTCTTTCTCTCATAAATACCATATTACCTTAGGTCATTCCACTGCATATTATCCCTCGGGTAATGGTTTAGCCGATTCATCAAACAAAAGCTTAATCAATATCATCAAAAAATTACTTCAAGAAAACAAAAAGACCTAGAACAAAAAGCTAGTCTATGCTTTATGGGCTGATAGACTTACCACAAAGAAGTCTATTGGAACTTCACCTTATCAGATTGTTTATGGAATGGACGCAATTTTCCCCTCTTCCTTGGGTGTACCAGTCATGAATATCATTCAGGAATGACAAGTGGAAGCAAATGAGATTCAACGAAGAATTAATGAAACCATACATCTTCAACAGAATAGGGAAGAAGTTTATGAAAGATTTCAAGTTCTACATGATAAAATTAAAAATATTTTTTACAAAAGAAGTAAAGAAGATGATTTTTACATTGGAGATCAAGTTTTGAGATGGGATTCATGGAGAGAGGACAAAGGAAAACATGGAAATTTTGACTTTCTATGGCAAGGACCTTATGTGATATATGGTTACAGAGGTAACAATTCCTTTTTCATCAAGAATTTGGATGGAACTAAACTACAAGAAGGACCAATGAATGGTAGGATGCTGAAACACTACTATTCTTCTGAGTCAGTCACTAGTTAGATTCGTTGAATTTTATCATTGTAAATATTCATTGCAAGTGTGTAGATTGGATTGGAGATTTTATCTGAAAAGTTGAAGCCCTAAGAGAAGGCCCTAAGCTTTGTAGCATAAAATATCATAATTATGATTTTTTTCATAAATCAGAAGACAATTACAGGATCACCAAGGTTAAAGTTGAAGACTACTAATCTCAAAGTTCTTGACATTCCACCAGGAAATTCCATCCCCAAGTGAAGCCGATGTTAGTAACCTATAAATATAGGATTCATAATTTTGATTTGACTGATGGTAGTCTTCTAAATATGTACATACTTTGCTTTCTAAAAATTTTATTCCCATATTTTGTAAAAAAAAAATAATAAAAAAATCAAAAAGAGGGTTAAAATTCCTAAAAGAAAGATCAAAGAACTTAGAAAAAATAATATACCCTAAAAGAAAAAAGATGAATAAAACATGAAAGTGTGCAAGTCTAAATGCCACTAGTTTTACTTTCTGCATTTGATTATGATAGAGTGTGAATAAATGCCATAATCTGTGACGAATTGAACAATTTAATCTTGACTTGTCATCTTTCAATTTCAAATGTTGTAGATAGTGAATAAGAATTTTTCATACAATTTAGTCATGACAATTCAGTAGTTAGGTAGAGAATAAAAGAATCCAACAATTTAATATGGATTCTTGGATGAGATAAACGTAGAATTAGATATTTTACTGCTTTTAAAAAAAGAATTAAAGGTTGTAAGGTTGCTAGTTCAAATGCACCTGATTAAAATAGAAGTAAAAAATGTTAGAAGGTATGACTGGATAGGTAGAAGAAGGTGGGAAACATCATTGTAAATTTCTTTCACCAGGCTATAAATAACTAATTTCCCGTCCCCATAGCAATTTAATATTCTTGACTATCAGTTAAAGAGGCTCAAGGCATTTCCTTGACTTCTGTTGGGACCGGACCCAAGGCTCAAACATTGATAAGTTGAAAATGTTAAGTTTCTATATTAACCCAATAAATTTTCATCATTTATCTCTTCATGCACTCGTCACCATTTAAATTCATAAGTGAGAAACTCTTTTCTTACTTAAATATTACAAAAAGACCCATTTGATTAATTTCCTCCATTTTACAAAGCGTAAAACCCTAAAAAAACATAATATACTAAGTAAAAGTGAATGAGTTATGAAAATGAATTTTTACTCTAATTTTCACTTTCCTTAGTTTTATTTATGAATTTTTGAGAATTCATTGTCCCTTTTCATATTAACACTTAACCTATTTTATTAACTCCCTATCAAATATCCTAGTCCTATTAATATAACTTCTTTTTATTTAATATCCCAAAAACCCCTATATTATATGCTTTTATATCAAATATATTACTCACATGTTGAAAAAACATCTCGAAATTATCCTTTTGATATAAAAATACCCATATAAAATATTCCTACTCCCCTATAGTTTTATAACTTGAAATAAATCTAAAACTATATAATAAAGTTAAAATAAAACAAAAAGCACATTTTTACATACTCTGTAACTAAAAAAAGCATAAACATAATACCGTTACTCCCAATCCCACATTTACCTTTACCCAAGGTTAACGCTTTAAAATTACCGCTTTCCCCCAGTATATATCCCTTTACCAAAGTCTGAATTTTGGTTGAATTTTATTAAACTCGCCCCATTCTATGTATAAACTCCTTTATACATAAAATTCATCAAATAAATATGCGCCCTCACATTCATTCCCATCCCTCCGATCATCCTTATCTCGTTAATATGATGGTCCAAATCTAATGTGATAAACCATTCCCTTGCCCCGCCACTCCTCATATCATTAAAACTCAACCGTTGATCATCCCTATCGAATCAACGACTGACATTAAACCCAGGTCCCACTTTTCCTTGCCCCGTAGCTTCCCAATAAATCTCGACTGTTCGCATCATGCAATCAAATCCGACAGCACATATTCAATATCGCATAACAAAAGTGATCGGGAAAAGTTTATGAAAATTAATGCGATAAAAGTTGTTTCATCAAACCACCATCCACTACATGTCTCAATTCTACTGGATTGCATTCCAAAAGTGAAAAATTACTTACCACTCAGGAGAAATGTGATAACCACTAATGGTTTCCCCTTCAATGCAGAAACCACTCTTGCCATTGATTTTGACCTGTAATTAATGTCCGATAAAATATAAGGTTTTAACCTTAGTTTTAATTGTTTCCATATCATTTGCGCCTTAGAAATTTAGAAAAATACTCACAGACACCATTTCCAAGCCTCTGTTGACCAATTTTTGCACCCGAAGCTGATTTCCCCTCTGAAATTCACCTCCAAAGCCTCTCTATGCCTTCTACCAAACAGCTGCGACCAATTTGAAGACTGGTAAAATATTAAACATTCTCCTCGACCACCATGATACCTTTAAGAAGGTATTTCTTTGAATTTCAAACCCACATTTCACAAATTCAAATGAAAATTGAAATCAGTCACGGTGAGAAATGTAAATTGCCTGATCTGAAAGTGCCCAAAACTTGAAGAAAGAGGGGGAACCCTGTCAAAATTTTCCCAGAATTTTCCTTCTCCTCCATATTCAGTTTTTCAGTGTTTTAAACCATCTAAAGGTAATTTCCATAGTTGAAATCTATTTTTCCAGTCCTCTGCACATTGAAATCTATGTTTTCATCCTAAAACCCTGGCCCATATTCTGAATTTTTCCCAAAAGAAACTCTATTAGCCTTTTATTTCACAAAAGAAACTAAGAAAACAGTCTAATCTTTCTTAGTTTGATTCAAAAATGACAAAAAATCATGTCACTCCTTGGACTGGAGGTCCCAAACCTCAGAAACCTACCTCAAGCAAGCTGCCAAACCCTAAACCTTCAAAAATCAATAAACCTATTCCTGCCCTAATTGAAGATTCCACTGAAGTAGTTAGACCTTTGCAGCCACCTGTCACATCTGAAGAAAACAATTCATTAATTGATTTGGACTACAGAATCTATGATCCTTCATTACAATTCAATTTACTTGAAGTGTACAACTGGTGTTATAAGAATTCTATAGAAAAAGTTGAAAATGATATAACTGTATGGGACTCAAACTTGCCTAAATATGTGGTTCCCATCACCCATCAAGCTCAATATTTCATTAGGTTATGTCAATTACACTATATCCTTGACCAAAGATGTATGGTAAACAAAGATAAAGAATTCATGTTTTACATAACTGCTGAATCCATCAATGAAATTCTCCAACTGAGCCATGATCCAAGAGAAATATCATTGTCCATTGAATATTTAACATAGCTCTATCTAGATCTTGACTTTCCTAAAAAATTCACGATCTTTCAAAAATTCTGTCACAACCATGTTGACATTCCTAAGGTAAATCCAGCTTATAACACTTTTGACTTCCCTAAGGGCTCTAGATAGATCATTTCCATGCTTTCATTCATTCTAGGCTACGCTAATGATGAGTTTACAGATGCCTGCATTCTAGGTTTCCTCTCTACCTTGTCTCCAAGACAACGTCTAGAACTAGTCTTTGTTGGAAAAATACTGAGAGGGGGGTGAATCAATATTTTATGCAAACAATAAAAAATTTACTTTTCCTTTCTAAAAACCCATACGCGACTTTTCAAAAGCCAAATAGCGTATATACGTGGATATCCTTTACAGAACTCGCGTATGCACAGAGATCTAATTACGCATTCAATTCTTAATTCAGATCATTGCATTATTCATTTATCAGATATTTTAGGAAACAGTAAACAGGTGCATAAAGAACAGAATAATCATCACACATAGGCAACACACATGAACACCAGGATTTTTAGGTGGAAACCCAATTCGGGAGAAAACCACCGTTGTCGTCGTCTCACTCTTCAATATTTATTATAAGGAAAAACTTCTTACAATCATGTACTGGTGCAGACGTATACCAGCACGCAGGCACCCACCTGCAGAAGGCTACAACCTTCTCTCATTTACCAGCCTCACTTGGAAGGGAGCTACAACCCCCTGCTCTCGTTTACCAGCCTCACCTGGAAGGAAGCTACTACCCCCTGATATTAGCACCAGCCTCTGCTGACAGAAAGCTTCAACTATCAGACTGAAGGCTTCAGCCCTCAGATCCACTGCAGACCACGTTTCATCAATTTTCAAACTGGATCAAACAGCTCCAACACAACCCTTCACTTTTCAAAAAACATACTTTGCCCAATGCTTCAAACAGAACAGTGAAACCACCGTAACCCGAATATCAGAGATAACCCAGACTTCAGAATAAATATGCAGGAACACATTCAACCTTGAGTAACCATCAATTCAGATATCATACGTGCCTTTCTTTAGACAGAGCCACGTATATACGCGCTTTTAATGAAGCAAACCCACGTATATATTCGTGCAAATTTTCAGAAAAACCCTAACAGGTCATACGCGCCTTTGTTGAAACCGATCCACGTATACACACGCCTTCCATGAAGCGAGCCTACGTATAGATCTATAAAAGATAAACTTTGCAGAACAGACCAGATCTATGAACTTACCCAGATTTATTCAACTTCTTCAACAGATTTTCACTAGGTCTTCATCACTTCTTTTCAGATCATCCTAGAGATTCATCATTTCAAGATCTAGAGATCTTGAACCTTTATCATGTTCATAGAAGCATCATAGATTAGGATCTATCAATTGAGAGCAAAGTTCAACCATGCATATATACTTCAGAGTGAAGTATTCATTAAATCCCAGACACTTGCACCGCATTTGCACAATGAAATTCTTCTCCTTATATAGAATTAGCCTTTTTCAATACCATGAGTCAAAACCACATTACTTCTGATGGTTTTCCTAGACGGGATCAAATAGACAATCCAGCGCTCAATACAATGGTTCAATACCATGGTAATGCCCCTTGGTATTCTAATTTGGAGCGCAAAAGACCATATGCGACTTGGTACGTACTTATCCGCGTGCATACGCGCTTTCTCTTTGACAAACCCGCATATGCCTTGAAACACACATTTTTCATAATTGCTTTGTCCCTCACTGATATTTCCTTCTCTGGTACTTCTGAGCTACTTGTAGAACATCAGATTTACATCATTAATAAACTCATCAAGCATCAAGAACATCTACAATAAGAGGTTTCCATCATCTTCATCAAGTGGGTTGCCATCAAGGACAACATTTATCATCATATTTCCAACAATCTCCCCCTTTCGACTTGATGGCAACCATGATGGTGTTTGATCACCATAATAGATAAATACATCAAGCGTAATGGTATTCTCCCCCTATTCAAACATCATGTCACTCTCCCCCTTTGACATCAAGGGCAAAGGGCGGATCAAAACCAACACAAGGTTTTTCACCTCATGTAGAAAGAAGAGCACTGTAGATCTGATGTACATTGAAGTAACCATGCTCCCCCTGAGTTCATGTCGAATGTTCACACATATTTTTCAATGAAGTACATGACTCTATGACCTTCTTATCACCAAGGACTCATACTTACATCAAAGATCCAAGCAAGTGGATTTACATATGAGACTCAAGTACCCAACCAAGAGGGTTTACACATTTTGACTCAACTACCCAACCAAGTGGGTTTACAAATTTGAACAAGTCCTTACATGACTGAATATTACAATTTTACATCATAGATCTCAACATGACCTTTTCATCAAATTAAAAATATGACTTTTCATGATCAATACCAGAAGGACCTCAAGAGAGAGATCATATTTCAGAACCATCATAATACCAACAATGCATTATACTCAGCAAGACTAATGCTTCTCCTGAAAATGTGCATCCAAGCCTCATTTCCATATGAAAAAAGCTCCCCCTTTGCTTGTGCATCCTGAATACTTTCAACAGCAAATTATCAAGGCATCTTCATCCAAAAACATAGAATGGAACAAAAATATAAGAGCTGAAATACCACTAGAGACTTCAAAAAGCATCAGAAATACCAAACAACACCATAGCTTGTGCTGAAGAAATGCTGACCCAGAAAAATTGTCAGCAACCACACATACACAGTTTTCTGTGTTTGAACTCGCATATATACGCGACTGTCTTTTAGGAAACCTGCGTATCCAAATTAATCTTCAGAATTTTAATCAGATCCGATCCTATGCATGGCAGAGACTACTCCCAGCTTTTGTCTGAGATATTCGAACACTTCCCTGGGCAGAGGTTTGGTAAATATATCAGCAACTTGTTCTTTGGAGGGAACATACTCCAACTTCACCTTTTGTTCAAGCACTTGTTCATGTAAGAAATGATACTTGATGGGAATGTGCTTGGTCTTGGAATGCATAACAGGATTCTTTGAGATACTGATGGCACTTCTATTATCACACATAATGGAAATAGGAGGTGAACATTTGATTTGGAAATCTTGTAAGGTTTTCATCATCCAAAGAAGTTGAGTGCAACATGATGCTGCAGCCACATACTCTACTTCTGTTGTAGATAAGGCAATAGAGCTTTTCTTCTTGCTGAACCAAGATACTAACCGAGGCCCCATATAGAATGCACCACCACTAGTGCTTTTCCGATCATCAACATTTCCAGCCCAATCTGCATCAGTGTAAGCATGAAGAGTAAGATCAGCATTCTTTGGATACCATAGTCCAAAGTCTTGAGTTCCTTGCAGATATTTGAATATTCTTTTGACAGCCTAAAGGTGAGATTCTTTTGGATTAGCTTGGAATCGTCCAACAATCCCCACTGCATGCATAATGTCCGGTCTAGTCCCAGTGAGATAAAGAAGACTTCCTATCATAGATCTGTAATCTAGTTGGTTCACCATGGGAGAATCGTCATGAGAACTGAGATTACATCCGGTTATCATTGGTGTACTTACAGGTTTTCACTCTTCCATGCCACACTTCTTCAGAATTTGCTTAAGGTATTTTTCTTGTGATAAGAATATACCATCTGCAGTTTGATGCACTTGCAAGTCAAGAAAGAATGCTAGTTCCCCAAGTAAAGACATTTCAAATTCTTGCTGCATGACAGAAGCAAATTTCCGACTCATAGATTCTTCATTACTTCCAAAAATGATATTATCAACATATACAACCACAATCAATAGTTTATCATTTTCAATTTTTGTGTATAAGTTGCTATCAGCAGACCCCTTTGAAAATCCTTGTTGATGAAGATATTTGTCAAGGCGATAATACCATGCCCTTGGAGCTTGTTTGAGACCATATAGAGCCTTTTTAAGTCTACAAACAAGATTTTCATCATTTCCCAAAATGAATCCTTTCGGTTGTTCTATATAAACTTCTTCTTCTAGATCACCATTGAGAAAGGCAGATTTAACATCCATTTGATAAACTTTGATTTGTTGAAAACTTGAAAAAGAAAGAAACATTCTTATGGCTTCAAGTCTAGCTACAGGAGCAAAAGTTTCTTCAAAGTCTATACCTTCTTGTTGAGTATACCCTTTGCAAACAAGTCTAGCTTTATTTCTTATGACATCCCCATTTTCATTTAACTTGTTTTTGAATATCCATTTAGTTCCAATGACATTTTTGTTATGAGGTCTTGGTACTAATTCCCAAGTGTCATTTTTTTCAATTTGATCAAGCTCTTCATTCATGGCTTGAACCCAAAATTCATCTTTGCTAGCTTGATTGACATTGTGTGGTTCAATGGTGGATAGAAATGCCATATAGCTAGAGGATCCTACAAGAGTCCTTCTTGTTTGTACACCTGATGCCTTATCTCCCAAAATCTGAGATTTTGGATGATTCTTCTGAACATATCTGGAAGGATCCTTTTCCGATAAATCATCTTCAGGTTCTTCATTGGATCCACTATCTATATCATTCCTATTTTGTATAGAAGGACAATAGTCACCATCATCTTCTTCTATTGTTTGTTTTTCTTCTTTAGGGGCTGCAGGAGACTCATCAATGACAACATCAATACATTCAACAATCTTTAGAAGCCTTTTATTGTAACATTTGTATGCTCTGCTTGTAGATGAGTAACCAAGAAGTATCCCTTCATCTGATCTAGGTTCAAACTTGCCAAGCTTTTCATCATTATTTTTGATAAAGCATTTACTTCCAAAAACTCTAAAATTCTTCACAGAGGGAGAGTTACCATACCAGAGTTCATATGGAGTTTTGTCACTATTTACCCGAACATGTGCCTTGTTGAGAATGTTTGCTGCTGTATGTGCTGCTTCTCCCCAGAAAATGTCAGGTGTTCCAGAATCATCAAGCATAGCTCTAGCCATTTGTTGAATTGTTCTATTCATTCTTTCTGCTATGCGATTTTGTTGTGGAGTGCCAGCTACAGAAAACTGTCTTTTTATGCCATGTTGTTCACAAAATTCAAGAAATTCATTTGATGTATATTCTCCTCCTCGATCAGATCTAAGACACTTGATTTTTAGATCTAATTCATTTTCCACCAGTGCTTTGAGAATATGAAATTTTTCAAATGCTTCATCTTTGTGTTTAATCAACCCAATCCAACACATTCTAGAGAAATCATCAATAAATAAGATATAATATTCTTCCCCACGTGGTGAATTTTTCCTCATAGGTCCACAAATGTCAGTATGAATGAGTTCAAGAGGCTTACTTGATCATCCTTCTTTGGCATTAAATTGTACTCTGGTCTGCTTACCGAATTGGCAAGATTTGCATATGATACTCTCTGGTAGAGTAATATTGGGAAGACCACGAACACCATCAAGTCTGCTTGATTTGTTGATTTGAGATAAGCTTAGATGCCCCAACCTTCTATGCCATAGCCAGTTTTCTGAAGATTTACTCAAGTAACATTTTTCTTTGCAGTTCTTTAATACATACAGGTTGCTTGGAGTTCTTTTTCCTTTTATAATAGTTTTACCTGTATCAAGATCAAGAACCACACATTATTTTGAACTAAAGACAACTTCAGTTCCTTGATCACACATTTGAATTACACTTAATAGGTTATGTCTTAATCCATCCACATACATGACATCATTAGCCTTCACCTTTTCTTTTAGAAATACATACCCTTTTCCTTTAATTAGAGCAGGGGTATCATTTCCAAATGTAAGTTTCTTTTCCTTTTCTAGAGAATTATATGCAAGAAGTTTGCTTTTGTCACCTGTCATGTGTCTTGAGCATCCACTATCAATGTACCATTGATTTTTTTCACCTTCTGCAAATAACACTATCCCACAATTTTCAAACTATAATTTCTTCTTTTTCCATACTTTGGAACTTGAAGGAAAATCCTGTTTTGGCTGGACTTTGTTCCTGCATTCAGATTCTAAATGGCCAAAGTTATTGCAATAAGTACATTCAACTTCATTTTGAAGAGGAGAAAAGTTGTTATAGGTGTTCTTTGGTTCAATATCCATCCTTTTCTTTCTTGCTTCTCTTTTCATGATGGTTTTATAGGCAACACATTGAACAACTTTATGACCAAAATTGTGACATGAGAAACATTGTCCATTGAAGTAGAAATTTTTGCGATCATGAAATCTTCTATTTGAATTTACCTGTTGGTTGTAGCTTCTTTGAAAGAAATCCCTGTTAGTGTTCCTTGAATTGTGATGATCATGCTTTACCTGTAAAGATTCTTTATTCCCTTGCTGAGTGGCTGAATGTAGTAAACCAACTGTAGCTGCTTTTAGATAATTTGGTGTTGAAGCCTGAGAGGATTCTCCGGTATATCCAAGACCTGTATTTATAAGAGGAGAACGTTGTACCTTGATAATCTCATCTAAGGTTTCAGATACTTTAGCAAATCTAAGATTCAGAGCCTTTACTTTCTCAGATTCTTTTCTTTGACTTACCACTTCACATTCTAATTTCTCAATGTGTTTCTTTGCTTCTTCAACCTGCTTTTCCAGAGTCTCTATGGTTATTTTATTTTCTTCTAAGAGAATTTTACATTCTTCTAAGCGTATTTTGAGTTGGTTGTTTTCTTCAAGGAAATCATTGTCCTCTAGAGCACCCACAAAAGTATCCTTTTCATCTTTAGATTCAAATGCCATGAGAAGTCTAAGATTTTTTTCACATTCTTCCTCACTATCAGAGAACCCATCATTGTCTTCATGAGTGTAGTAACTTTTGCTAGACCAGTGCGTATTCCTTCTTGCTAGTTCCTCCCCTTTTGCAGATGTTTCTTTATAAGGACACTTAGCAGCATAATGAACAACTCTTCCACAATCAAAACATTTGAAAGGAAGCTTACCTCTGAACCGTCCTGTGCCAAGTTGAAGTTTCTTTACAAAATTTGCCTCATCTTCTTCTGAGATATATCCAGATCCTTCTGCTTTTTGAACTTCTTTCCCTTTTGTAGAATCTTTAAAAACAGCTTCTTTGACTTTAGATGGTCCTCCTCTCCTCATTTCATATGCAGTCAGTATGCCATGAAGTTGCACCACAGTAAGAGTTTGAAGATCCTATTTTTCTTCAAGAGCAGAGACTTTTGATTCAAATTTTGTTGTTAGTGATCTTAAGATTTTCTCAACCAAAGTAGATTCTGCTATTGTTTCTCCCAGTTTTCTCATACGATTGGCAATATCATCAAGACGTAAAAATAAACTAGCAATACTCTCATCATTATGCATTCTTAAGTTTTCATATTCAATTATGAGAGTTTGGAGTTTTGCAATTTTTACCTTTGCATCACCTTCATAACTTAGGATGATTTTGTCCCATATCACCTTTGCTGTATTTCACTGCATAACCTTGAAAAATTCTGATTCAGTTAGACTTCCCAATAGTGCATTGACCGCCTTTGCATTTGTTTCATAATTCTTATTTTCCGTCGGATCTGTTGGTACTGCGGCTGGATATTGATATCCTTGTTCAACAATGGCGCTTATATCTGCTCCCAAAGACTGAAGATAGGATCTCATCCTTATTTTCCAGAATATTAAATTGCTTCTGTTAAAGAGCGGAGGCTTGATAGATGCTGCTCGATCTTGATTTCTCATCTTGCTTGATCTTCCTTCTAGCGGCTAAGCTTTTTCAGAAGGACCTCCTCTGATACCAATTGTTGGAAAAATACTAAGAGGTGGGGTGAATCAGTATTTTATGCAGACAATAAAAATTTTACTTTTCCTTTCTAAAAACCCATACGCGACTTTTCAAAAGCCAAATAGCTTATATACGCGGATATCCTTTACAGAACTCGCATATGCACATAGATCTAATTACGCATTCAATTCTTAACTCAGATCATTGGATTATTCATTTATCAGATATTTCAGGAAACAGTTAACAGGTGCAGAAAGAACAGAATAATCATCTCACATAGGCAACACACATGAACACCAAGATTTTTAGGTGGAAACCCAATTCGGGAGAAAACCACCGATGTCGTCGTCTCAGTCTTCAATATTTATTATAAGGAAAAACTTCTTACAATCATGTACTGGTGCAGACTTATACCAGCACGCAGGCACCCACCTGCAGAAGGCTACAACCTTCTCTCATTTACCAGCCTCACCTGGAAGGGAGCTACAACTCCTCGCTTACATCAAATTTCACTGAAGGAACCATACCTTTGATATTAGCACTACCATTGTTCTTAAAGCTTCAACTATCGATCAAGTCTTCAAACTCCCTCGATCCATCCGCGTAATTAATGCTTCATCAATTTTCAAACTGGATCAAACAGCTCCAACACAACCCTTCACTTATCAACAAACATACTTTTCCCAATGCTTCAAACAGAACAGTGAAACCATTGTAACCAAAATATCAGAGATAACCCAGACTTCAGAATAAATATGCAGGAACACATTCAACCTTGAGTAACCATCAGTTCAGATATCATATGCGCTTTTCTTTAGACAGAGCCGTGTATATACGTGCTTTTAATGAAGCAAACCCGCGTATATATTCGTGAAAATTTTCAGAAAAACCCTAACAGGTCATACGTGCCTTTGTTGAAACCGATCCACGTATACACGCGCCTTCCATGAAGCGATCCTGTGTATAGATCTATAAAAGATAAACTTTGAAGAACAAACCAGATCTATGAAGTTACCCAGATTTATTCAACTTCTTCAACAGATTTGCGCCAAGTCTTCATCACTTCTTTTCAGATCATCCTAGAGATTCATCATTTCAAGATCTAGAGATCTTGAACCTTTATCATGTTCATAGAAGCATCATAGATTAGGATCTATCAATTGAGAGTAGAGTTAAACCATGCAGATATACTTCAGAGTGAAGTATTCATTAAAGCCTAGACACTTGCGCCGCATTTGCACAATGAAATTCTTCTCCTTATATAGAATTAGCCTTTTTCAATACCATGAGTCAAAACCACATTACTTCCGATGGTTTTCCTGGACGGGATCAAATAGACAGTCCAGCGCTCAATACAATGGGTCAATACCATGGTAATGCCCCTTAGTATTCTAATTTGGAGTGCAAAAGACCATACGCTACTTGGTACGTACTTATCCGCGTGCATACACACTTTCTCCTTGAAAAACCCACGTACACCTTGAAACACACATTTTTCATAATTTATTTGTCCCTCACTGATATCTCCTTCTCTGGTACTTCTGAGCTACTTGTAGAACATCATATTTACATCATTAATAAACTCATCAAGCATTAAGAACATCTGCAATAAGTGGTTGCCATCATCTTCATCAAGTGGGTTGCCATCAAGGACAACATTTAGCATCATATTGCCAACAATCTTCAACTTCTCCAAATTCATTGCTGATAATGTGCATTATCAGTTGACTAAATTACTCGAGGAAGGAGTATTCAGATATTCATCCTATCTGCTACATCTATTCCTATTTTTTCAGGCAGAAAATTTCCCTATTGCATTGCAGAATATGGATGGGGAAGGTAAACCTCTTTCAGTGATATTTTGGACTTCTCTACTCAGAAAAGATAGCTATGAATATAGCTATAAAGACTTCAATGATTTTTTTATTAAACCTGCCATGAATTTGTTGAACAAAGCAGAGCCACCAAGGATTAATGAAGACATCAAGATAATTTTACAGTTGTCTGAAAACTGTAAGGTAGGAGACTGGTATTTGTACAAAAATCACACAGAAATCAGAGTATATGGTGCACTCCTGGCTCCTTACAAATTACCCAAGTTTCTAACTACCAGAATTTTTGCTTTGGAGTACTTGAGACAGATCTTGAATGCAGATGCAGTGAATTTCATAGCTTCCAAAAAGAAAGCACAGTTCAAGCTAAAAAATCAAATTGGCCCCTTCATAGTCAATAGCAGAGATGCTTTGAAAGAGATAGTTAGAAAACTATCAAAATTTAAGTTCCAAGAAAGCTTTTACTGGAACTATAACCCTCAAGGTGTTTTAAGTAACCTCAGGGTCAAGTGTAAGTTAACTCTATTCCTACATCTCTCTCATATATTTTGTAATAATTTTGTATAAATACTTCACTCTTTGAAGTATTAAGGGTGGAATAAAATTTGTCAAGACTACTATAGACATTTTTGTTGAATACATTGGCAGTTTGTTTGAGTCAATTTGTAAAGCAACAGATTGGAACTAAGTCAAACAGACATCATAACTTAGGATTCTTGTATTGATCAGATAAGTCAAGTGTTTTCCTGTTTTCACTGTTTATATTTCTAAGTTCCACACATACATTTACATGTTTTCTATCTTGAATGATTAACTAGGAGGATTTATACAGGATTAGTGTCAAAAGTTCCCTGTTTTTTACTAGCTATTCATTGATATGTTTTCTACTGATAACGGAACTTAAGAATTCTTAAATGCTCTTAGTCCTTATTTGACCCCTTTATTTCATCTTAATTTTTGTAACTTAAGGATTCTTAATTTCCCTTTTGTTCAAATATTTCCATTTCATCAAAAAGCTTATTCCAAACCCTTTGAAGTTCATCTACCCTGCCCTTAGTACATTTTCTCTTTTGACCTTATTTCCTAGCTCTTCTTGCCAAGAAGTTGACTCCATAGTCCAATGGTCTGGTAGATCCCTCTGTGGTTTACCTTGAAGTACTTTTTATTCCCACCAAACATTAAAAACAAAACAATTTCCAAATCATACCTAGTCTAAAATTTAAATCTTAAAACAAAGCTAAATCTTAAGGAGAGATCCCTCTCTGGAATATCGGAAGGCTAGATCCTGAATCTGAAAAGAGGTTCTTGGTTACCCCTAGTTTTATTTGACTATAAACCAAAATCCTGCAACCTGAGAATTACTAGGGTGATAACATATTGGTGACTCCACTGGGGAATTAACCACTCTCTAGTTTTAAGTTTAATCTTAGAGGAATATTTTTAAAACCTATCTTTTCTACTTTAAGGTTAAGTTTAAAGGTTGTGGGTATTTATACAATAATCATTCTGGCTCCCAAGAAAGTCTATTATACTAGATCCAACCCTGATCCCAACCCTGCAAATATAGTAGACAATCCAAACTAGATAGAAAAAAAGAAAAAACATATTATTAGTTTAGAAACATAAGTTCCCCTGAGAAAAGCTAATTCCTTTCCCAAAGAATTAGTAAGATTATCAGATATAGATTTTGATTTCAAGTTTGAAAATTAATTATTTAGAAATAAATCTCATACTAATTTAAAGGAAACTATTATAGATCCTGTTTTTACTTCTTTTGTGAATGAGAAATAGAAAATTATTTCAACATCAATAAAATTAGACAAAGCTGAAATTCAAAGTCCAATAGAAATGGTAAATGTTACACGAATGAAAGACGTTTATTAAGCTATTAAATTAGCCAATTTTTTGTCTCAATTTCAGCCTCCAGTTACTCAACTATACACCACAGTTTTCCCAGCATCAGATTCGACTCTGTATGTTGCTACTTCATTTATAGACTCCACTATCAGTTCACCCCCAAAACCTGTTTGTCCTGAGTTTCCTTTACAGCCTAGGATCATATATTCATCATACCCTCAATCCACCGCAATTTCATCCATATAAACATTCATTCCTGAGTTGCATGTGCAGCCTAAGATAATATTTCCATCATCTACTCAGTGCACTACATCCACTACCACTGCACCCACTAGCTTCATAAGCACTTCATCTATATTTCCTAGCCATCTCACTTATTCTTCATCTCCTTTTCCAAGCTCTTCGAGTACAGCCTTTAGCACATATACTGTTACAACCAGCACTATCCCTGCCACTACTACTGTACCTCCCAATTTAGCAAAATTCCAAGCCATGGCAGCCAGATATGCTCCCCTAGTTTTACCTCAAAACCTCCATGACATGCCCCAAAATTACAAAAAGGATATCCTATTATTTGATAATTTTTCACAAATTACTTCACAACAACATATCACCAGAATGAATGATTTTTGGGAAGTTTATGAAATATATGAATTTGATGTCCGAATGAGGTTGTTTGCACAAAGCTTAACTAGAGAAGTAAAAACATGGTTTAGAAATTTAGGTGTTGGTAGTATAGCAGACTTAGCTACATCTCATATAGCTTTCATAAATAAATGGGAAAAGAAAAACAATCCCCTACAAATATTATCCGAGTTTGATGTTGTTAAAAGAACTCCTACTGAGTCAGTTCAAGACTTTTGCACTAGATACAACAGTGTCTACAATTATATTCCTGCGGATCTTAAACCCACTCCATATTCCATGCTGCTCAAATTCCTTGATTTTTTTGATGTAGACATGGCCTACCAACTTATAGAAAGAGATGCAAAGAGCTTAGAGCAAATGCAACTAAATTTTGTTGGTGTAGAAATCAATATCCTAACCAAAAAATCCAGACTTAGAAATGAGAGGAGGATCACCATTAAAGAAGAGAATTCAAGCTTAGATGGTAAATTTTATTTTATTAACAAAACTTTAGAAAGAGTAGTTGAGAGATTAGACCACATTGAGAGGAAACCGCAATGGGATAACCAATCTCAAATCAGAAATCCCAACTACAGAAAAAAAAAACAATCCTGGGAAAGGTAAAGAACCCTCCCAAGATCAAAACATTAGGCCTGCATTTCAAGATAACTTTGTTGAAAGTTCCTAAAACAATGTTGAGGATGAGGAAGAAATCAACATAGTAATGGGGATAGATGAAAGCAATACAATTTTCCTCACTCAGGAGGATCAAGAACTCTTTGAGATACAATAGTTCAAAGTGGAATCTGGTGAATCCTTTGACTATAAACAAGGTTATGACTTCGCAATCAATGAAATTCACAGCTAATATAACCTTAAGAGCAAGAAAAAAAATGATCCCACTACAAAAAACAATGCTCGAACTCAAAAAAACCAAAACAAAAAGAATATAGAGGCTCCCAAAACAAAAATTTTGTAGATTCTTCTGAGAGAAAATAAACAAAATTCGAACCCACCCAGTCCTAAAAATCAGCCTAATCCTAAGATTGTAGATATCACTGATGAAGTGGCTCAATACTCCAAATATGCCCAAAAGGATAATACCACAAAGGCCACCAATTCAGCAACAGTTATTGAACCAAAAAGAATCTAGCTGACTCAAAATCATCAAATCCTAAATATTTTGCTAAAAATTCCAGATCTGACAAAGCATCTGCTAACACTGAAACTGTTCCTAAAAAAATAATCAAAGATAGAAGAAATCAGGAAACTCAAACAGAATATAAAAGAAAACCTCAAGCTAAAGGTAAAACTACTGAAACTCAAGAAAAATCATCCCAAACAATAATTGCAAAAGATGAATTAATTCAACCTATCAAATCTCAGTCAGAATTTAATATTCAATCTAAAATATCTAAGTTGAAGATAGCCATTCACTTAACTGAATTGGCTAAAAACGACTTATATAGATCTTTAATTACTGAAACATTGAATGTAAATGAAAATTAGGATACAATTAATATGAGTGATGATAGACCTAAATTAATCTTTGGTCCCAATGTAGATGGTAAGAATTCAGATGGGTCAGTACCTCCATTTTACTTAAGTCTTACTGTCCATGATCAGATACTACATAATGCAATGCTAGATACTAGAGCTTCGCATAATCTAATGCCCAAAGAAATAATGGAAACTCTGAGTCTAGACATAACTCGACCATATAAAGATTAATTCTCTTTTGACTCAAGTAAAGTCCAGTGCATAGGATTGATTAAGGATTTATGTGTGAACTTGGTCCAATATCCTGGTAAAATCATGATCATGGATGTTGTGGTAGTTGATATCCAGCCAAAGTATGGCATGCTTCTTTCTCGCTCATGGGGAGCAAAGTTGTAGGGATCTCTACAACTTGACATGAGTTATGCCACTATCTCGATATTTGGACAACCCAAAAGTCTGTACAAAGAAACCTTAATGAAGTTTATGATCAGCAGTGATGAAAGACCTACCAATTACCCAATCTATTCAACTCCCACTAATCTTGATTCCTTTATTCTTTGTAACTCTGATCATAATAATATCCAAACTAAACTCATTGACATAAAGCCTAAAATAATGGAGGATTACATTGGTCATGAAGCTTTATGGAATTTGGATTTTAATGGTTCAAAAAATAAATCAGGAGCTAGAGCTGGTGTGTGGATTACCAACATTGAAACTAGCCATTCCCAAGGGCATGCCTTTAGATTGAATTTCAAATTTACCAATAATATGGCTGAATATGAGGCTTAAATCTTAGGTCTTAAAATCATTAGAAAATTGGGAGGTCAAAGAATATTGATCATGGGAGATTTAGAGTTAGTTATCAAACAAATAAATGCAGAATACTCTGTCCATAATCCCAGATTGGCCAGATATAGAGACACAAAAAAAGATTTGGTTGAAGATTTGTTAGAAAGCAAGTTTGCCATTATTCCTAGGAAACATAATCTACAAGCCCATTGTTTAGCAACCTTTTCCAGTACTTGCAAACTTCCATTTTCACCAATACAAAAATACACCGCTGAAATCAAACACAGACCTATTGTCCCAAATAATGTATAATACTGGAAAAAAATTTCAGAAGATGAACAGATCTATCATTTTTTGAACAATGAAGGAGAGTTTCAGAATTTCCAAATTGTTAATGATTTTAATATATATTTAGCTTGTAACATAGATTCAATTTTTTTTCAAATAGATGATTTAGATGTACATAATTTTGATAGACCTACTATTTTACTCAGAGTGACATAGATGATTTGGAAAAAATAGATATAGAGGAAATGATGGAAGATGAACCAGATTTGATAGATTTAAAACATAACATTTTACCCAGAGGTTTAACTCCCTTAGAAGACTTGTTTTATTCCAATGATGTGCCCAAAAGGCCAAAAATGGAACCAGTCAGTTGTGATATTGAAGAAAGTAACATAGGAACAAATGAAAAAAAAAAATGATCAAATTTTCAAAGTCCTTACCATCAGAAGAAAAAGTTAAATATATAGAACTTTTGAGAGAATATCAAGATGTCTTTGCATGGGGTTACGAAGATCTAAAAACTTATAACAAAGACATAATTCAACATAAGATTCCTTTGAAAGAAAATCAAAAACCTTTTCAACAAAAAATAAAAATGATTAATCCAATTTTGTTACCTTTAATCGAAAAAGAAGTTAAAAGAATGTTTGATGCACAAATAATTGCACCAGTCAGGTATTCTGATTGGGTTTCTAATTTAGTGCCTACTCGAAAGAAAACAGGATAAATTTGACTGTGTATAGACTTTAGAAATCTCAATAAAGATTCTTTGAAAGACAACTACCTCTTACCTAAAATGGACAATATTTTGCAGAGGGTGGCAGGTTCTTCAAGAATTTCTTTGCTAAACGGTTTCTATGGTTATAATCAAATTCTAATTCATAAAGATGATCAAAATAAAACTACATTTACCACTCCATGGGGCACTTTCATGTATGTGAAAATGTCTTTTTGATTAAAAAATGTAGGAGCTACATTTCAAAGGGCCATGGATATTGCCTTTTCTAAGGAAATCCATGAATTGTTAGTTATCTATCTTGATGATATTACTATCTTTTCAAAAACAAATGATGAACACTTGGATAACCTGAAACAAGTCTTTATCAGTGTAGAAAATATGGTATATCCTTAAACCCTAAAAAGACTCTTTTCGGACTAGAAGAAGGAAAATTGTTAGGACACATAATCTCCAAGGAAGGCATTAGAATAGACCCTGCAATAATTGAAGCTATTTTGAACATTCAACCACCAAGGAACATAAAAGAAATTCAAGCATTCTTGGGTAAAATTAATTTTTTGAGAAGATTTATCTCTAACCTGGCTAAAATCATAAAAGAACTTAACAATATGCTTAAAAAGGACTCTGCAATAAAATAGACTGTTAAATCTAAACAATATTTTGAATCTATAAAATAGGCCTTGAAAAAAGCGCTAGTCCTAATCAACCCAGACTATACAAAAGATTTCATAATCTCTTCCTTTGCATCTGAACATACCATAGCTACAGTTTTACTGCAGAAACACAGTGAAGGTTTGGAACAACCAATTGCATTTTTTAGTAAAGCCCTCATAGATGCACCTCTGAAGTATAATATCATGGAAAAAAAATCTTTAGCCCTAGTTAAAGCCATAAAGGATTTCAGAGTTTAAATACTCCATTCCCACATCATTGCACGTGTCCACAATGCAGTAGTAAAATATATTATTACACAATATGGACCTGATGGTAGGAGAGGAAATTGGATTTCCACTATCCTTGAGTACGATATGGAAATCAAACCAACAAAGCTCATTAAGGGACAGGGTTTAGCTAGACTAATGGTTGAATCTAATTGTAATGCTTTAGATATAAATTTTATTGCAGAAATAGATGACCATGAAGAGATGGCGACTCCATTGATCAATGAAGCCTATTTATACTCACCATGGCACTCTAATATTATCTTTGTACTTACACATTTACAAGCTCCCCTGGGTTAACTAAAACCAAAGATAGATTCATCAAACAAAAAGCAATGAGGTTTTGTATATTAAATAATGCACTTTATTGGAAAGAAAATACTGGGATTTTACTAATTTTTTTATTAAAATCAGAGGCTGAAAAAATTCTCGAGGAATTTCATGCAGGTGACTGTGGAGGTCATTTATATTGGAAGAGCACAGTAGAAAAAATACTCAGAGTTGGCTTTTACTAGCCAAATTTTTTTTCTGATGTCAAAAAATTTGTTACCTCTTGTCATGAATGTCAAATTTTTGAAGGAAAGAAGAAACTATTGCCCTTACCTCTCAATCCTATATCAACTGAAAAGCCATTTCAACAATGGGTGTTAGACTTCATTGGTGAAATCCACCCTCCATCCTTAGGCAAACATAAATGGATTTTAACTGCTACAGATTATTTTACCAAGTGGATAGAAGCCATTCCTACTAGGCAAGTCACTGATTCAGTTATAATCTCATTCATAGAAAGTAATATTTTGTCAAGATTTGGATGTCCACATAAAATTATAACTAACAATGCAACTGCATTCAAATCCAAGAAACTGATTTCTTTCTCTCATAAATACCACATTACCTTAGGTCATTCCACTGCATATTATCCCCAGGGTAATGGTTTATCCGAGTCATCAAACAAAAGCTTAATCAATATCATCAAAAAATTACTTCAAGAAAACAAAAAGACCTGGAACTAAAAGATAGTCTATGCCTTATGGGCTGATAGACTTACAACAAATAAGTCTATTGGAACTTCACCTTATCAGATTGTTTATGGAATGGATGCAATTTACCCCTCTTCCTCGGGTGTACCAATCATGAAGATCATTCAGGAATCATAGGTGGAAAAAAATGAGATTCAACGAAGAATTAATGAAACCATACATCTTCAACAAACTAGGGAAGAATTTTATGAAAGATCTCAAGTTCTACATGATAAAATTAAAAAAAAAATTGACAAAAGAAGTAAACAATATGATTTTTACATTGGAGATCAAGTTTTGAGATGGGATTCACAGAGAGAGGACAAAGGAAAACATGGAAATTTTGACTTTCAATGGCAACGACCTGATGTCATATATGGTTACAGAGGTAACAATTCCTTTTTCATCAATAATTTGGATGGAACTGAACTACAAGAAGAACCAGTGAATTGTAGGATGCTGAAACACTACTATTCTTCTGAGTCAGTCACTAGTTAGATTCATTGAATTTTATCATTGTAAATATTCATTGCAAGTGTGTAGATTGGATTGGAGATTTTATCTACAAAGTTGAAGCCCTAAGAGAAGGCCCTAAGCTTTGTAGCATAAAATATCGTAACTATGAATTTTTTCAGAAATCAAAAGACAATTACAGGATCACCAAGGTTAAATTTGAAGACTACTGATCTCAGAGTTCTTGACATTCCACCAGGAAATGCCATCCCCAAGTGAAGCCGATGTTAGTAACCTATAAATATAGGATTCATAATTTTGACTTGACTGATGGTAGTCTTATAAATATGTACATAATTTTCTTTCTACAAGTTGTATTCCCATATTTTGTAAAAAAAAAGAATAAAAAAATCAAAAAGAGGGTAGAAAGTCCTAAAAGAAAGATCAAAGAACTTATAAAAAATAATATACCCCAAAAGAAAAAAGATGAATAAAACATGAAAGTGTGCAAGTCTAAATGCCACTACTTTTACTTTTTGTAGTTGATTATGGCAGAGAGTCAATAAATTCCATAATATGTAATGAGTTGAACAATTTAATCTTGACTTGTCATCTTTCAATTTCAAATGTTGTAGATAGTGAATAAATAATTTTCATACAGTTTAATCATGACAATTTAGTAGTTAGGTAGAGAATACAAGAATCCAACCATTTAATTTGGATTCTTGGATGAAATGAGTGTAGAATTAGATATTTTACTACTTAAAAAAAAAAAGAATAAAAGGTTGTAAGGTTGCTAGTTCAAATGCACCTGATTAAAATAGAAGGAAAAATGTTAGAAGATATGACTGGGTAGGTCGAAGAAGGTGGGAAACATCATTGTAAATATCTTTCACTAGGCTATAAATAACTAATTTCCCCTCCCCATAGCAATTTAATATTCTTGACTATTATTCAAAGAGGCTCAAGGAATTTCCTTGACTTCTGTTGGGACCGAACCTAAGGCTCAAAGACTGACTAGTTGAAAATGTTAAGTTTCTATATTAACCCCAGAAATTTTCATCATTTATCCCTTCATGCACTCATCACCATTTAACTTCATAAGTGAGAAACTATTTTCTTACTTAAATATTACATAAAGGCCCATTTGATTAACTTCCTCCATTTTACAAAGCATAAAACCCTCAAAAAACATGATATACTAAGTAAAAGTGAATGAGTTATGAAAATGAAGTTTTACTCTAATTTTCACCTTCCTTAGTTTTATTTATGAATTTTTGAGTACTCATTGTCCCTTTTCATATTAACACTTAACCTATTTTATTAACTCCCTATCAAATATCCTAGTCCTATTAATATAACTTCCTTTTATTTAATATCCCCAAAACCCCTATATTATATGCTTTTATATCAAAGATATTACTCACATGTTGAAAAAAAATCCTGAAATTATCCCTTTGATATAAAAATACCCATAAAACATATTCCCTCTCCCCTATAGTTTTAGAGCTTGAAATAAATATAAAACTATATAATAAAACTAAAATAAAACAAAAAGTGCATTTTTACAGATTCTGTATTAAAAATAGCGCAGAAAAATAATATCGTTACTCTCGTTCCCGCATTTTCCTTTAACCAAGGCTAACGCTTTAAACTTACCCCTTTCCCCCGGTATATATCCCTTTACCAAAGTCTGAACCTTGGTTGAATTTTATTAAACCCGCCAAATTATATTTATAAACTCCTTTATACATAAAATTCATCAAATAAATATGCGCCCTCGAATTCATTCCCATCCCTCTGATCATCCTCATCTCATTAATATGACGGTCCAAATCTAATCCGATAAACCATTCCCTTGCCCCACCACTCCTCATCGCATTAAAACTGAATTTTTGATCATCCCTATCGAATCAACGACTGACATTAAACCTGGGTCCCACTTTTCCTTGCCCTGCAGCCTCCCAAGAAATCTTGACCGTTCGCATCGTGCAATCAAGTCCGACAGCACATATTCAATATCGCATAACAAAAGGGATCGGGAAAAGTTTATGAAAAATAATGTGATAAAAGTTGTTTCATCAAACCCCCATTTTCTACATGTCTCAATTCTATTGGATCACATTCCAAAAGTGAAAAACTGCTTACCACTCAGGAGCAATGCGATAACCCTTAATGGTTTCACCTTCAATGCAGAAACCACTCCCACCATTTGATTTTGACTTGTAATTAATGTCCCGCATATTGATAACACCTAAGGTTTTAACCTTAGTTTTCATTTTTTCCATATCAATTTTGCCTTCGACCTTTAGAAAAATACTCACAGACACCATTGTCAAGCCTTTGCTAATCAATTTTCCCACCTGAAGCTAATTCCCCCTCTGAAATTCACCTCTGAAGACTCTCTACACCTTCCACCAAGTAGCTGCGACCAGTTTGAAGACTGGTACAATCCTGAACATTCTCCTCGACCGCCATTATACCTTTAAAAAGGTATTTCTTTGAATTTCAAACCCACATTACCCAAATTTAAATGAAAATTGAAATCAGTCATGGTGAGAAATGTAAATTGCTTGATCTGAAAGTGCCCAAACCTTGAAGAAAGAGGGGGAACCCTGTCAAAATTTTCCCAGGATTTTCCTTCTCCTCCGTATTCAATTTTTCAGTGTTTTAAACCATCTAAAGGTAATTTCCACTGTTGAAATCTATTTTTTCAGTCCTCTGCACATTGAAAATATGCCTTTTCATCCTAAAACCCTCACCCAGATTCTGAATTTTTCCCAAAAGCATCTCAATTAGCCTTCTATTTCCCAAAAGAAACTAAGAAAATAGTATAATCTTGCTCATTTTTATTCAAAAATGACAAAAAATCATGTCACTCCTTGGACTACAGCTCCTCAGAAAATAGTTCATTAATTGATTTGGACTACAGAATCTCTGATCCTTCATTAGAATTCAATTTACTTGAAGTGCACAACTGGTGCTATAAGAAGTTTTTAGAAAAAATTGAAAATGATATACCTGTATGGGACTCAAACTTGCCTAAATATGTGCTTCCCATCACCCATCAAGCTCAAGATTTCATTAGGTTATGTCAATTACACTATATCCCTGACCAGAGATGTATGGTAAACAAATATAGAGATTTCTTGTTTTACATAACTACTGAAGCCATCAATGAAATTCTCCAACTGAGCCACGATCCAAGAGAAGTATCATTGTCCATTGGAGATTTAACACAGTTCTATCTAGATCTGGACTTTCCTAAAAAATTCATGATCTTTCAAAACTTTTGTCCCAATCATGTTGACATTCCTAAGGTAAATCCACATTATGACACTTTTGACTTCCCTGAGGGCTCTAGACAAATCATTTCCATGCTTTCATTCATTCTAGGCTATTCTAATTATGAGTTTATAGATGCCTCCATTCTAGGTTTCCTCTCTATCTTGTCTCCAGGACAACATGTAGAACTAGCCTTCAACTTTGCCAAATTCATTGCTAATAATATGCATTATAAGTTGACTAAATTACCTAAGGAAGGAGTATTTAGATATTCATCATATCTGTTACATCTCTTGGTATTTTTTTAGGTAGAAAATTTCCCTATTGCATTGCAGAAGATGGATGGGGAAGGTAAAACTCTTTCAGTGATATTCCAGACTTCTCTACTCAGAAAAGATAGAAGTGGATACAGCTATAAAGACTTCAATGATTTGTTTATTAAAATTTCAATGAATTTGTTGAACAAAGCGGAGCCACCAAGGATTAATGAAGACATCAAGAGAATTTTACAGTTTTCTGAAAATTGTAAGGTAGGAGACTGGTATTTGAACAAAAATCACACAGAAATCAGAGTATATGGTGCACTCCTGGCTCCTTAGAAATTACCCAAGTTTTTAAGTACCAGAATTCTTGCTTTGGAGTACTTGAGACAGATCTTGAATGCAGATGTAGTGAATTTCATAGCTTCCAAAAGGAAAGCACAGTTCAAGCTAAAAAATTAAATTGGACCCTTCATAGTCAATAGTAGAGATTCTTTGAAAGAGATAGTTAGAAAATTATAAAAATTTAAGTTCCAAGAAAGCTTTCACTGGAACTATGACCCTCAAGGTGTTTTAAGTAACCTCAGGGTCAAGTGTAAGTTAAATCTATTCCTACATGTCTCTGAGATATTTTGTAATAATTTTGTATAGATACTTCACTCTTTGAAGTATTAGGGGTGGAATAAAATTTGTCAAGACTAATATAGACAATTTTTTCTGAATACATTGGGAGTTTGTGTGAGTTGATTTGTAAAGTAGCAGACTGGAACTAAGTCAAACAGACATCATAACTCAGGATTCTTGTGTTGATCAGATAAGTCAAATGTTTTCCTGTTTTCACTGTTTATATTTCTAAGTTCCACACATACATTTACATGTTTTATGTCTTGAATGATTAACTAGGAGGATTTATACAGGAATAGTGTCAAAAGCTCCCTGCTTTTTATTGGTTATTCATTTATATGTTTTATGCTGATAACTGGAATTAAGAATTCTTAAATTCTCTTATTCCCTGTTCGATCCCTTTCTTTCATATTCATTTTTGTAACTTAAGGATTCTTAATTTGCCTTTTGTTCAGATCCTTTCATTTCATCAAAAAGCCTATTCCAAACCGTTTGAAGGTCATCTACCCTACCCTTAATACATTTTCTCTTTTGACCTTATTTCCTAGCTCTGCTTGCCAAGAAGTTGACTCCATAGCCCAATGGTGTGGTAGATCCCTCTGTGGTTTTCCTTGAAGTACTTTTTATTCCCACCAAACATTCAATACAAAAAAATTTCCCAATCATACCTAGCCTAAAATTTAAATCTTAAAACAAAGCTAAATCTTAAGGAGAGTTCCCTCTCCAGAATTTGGGAAGGCTAGATCCTAAATTTCAAAATAGGTTCTTGGTTACCCCTGGTTTTCTTCAACTATAAACCAAAATCCCACAACCTGAGAATTACTAGGGTGATAACAACTACAACAACTATGTCTCTTTCAAAATCAAAACTAGCACTGTCAAATATGCAATCCCAGTTGAAGATTGAGAAATTGTCTTTTTTGGATAAAGAAAACAGGATAAATACATTGGAAGAGTTGGTAGTAAAAGTAGGATATAATCGTGCTAACTGCAAAGTAGCTAAAGAAATCATTAAGAAGAAAAATGCAGACATTGTTGCCTTGTGAAAACAACTTAAGCTTCCCTCATGTTATAGGTCTATTTGGGCATCATTCCCAATGACTTTGTTAACTGGGCATCATATCCAAGACCAATGTATATGGTCTATCATCCCCTAACATTTAAATTTCTATATTCTCTAAGACAAAGAACAAGATAGATCAATCAAAGACTTTCATTTGCAAAGGTTTCCAAGCTTTGAATTTTATAATATATCATATGAGAGCTCATCAACGCTGCCTGTAAAGGGACTAAGTGCATTGCATATGCAGGTAGCCCCATGCAATGCTGCTCTGCAAAGGACTTCTCAACATATATGGGTGTGTTGGTCACATTGGGAGTGAAATTATCATTGTTCTGGAATCTCCACTTGGCCAGTGCCTTCTAGAAGAGTTCACATGTGTCAAAATTCGAATCCATATGTCCATTTGACATCTACAAGATTTGGAACATGTCTTGCCTGTTATTAGATATTCATTGATTTTAAAACTACCTCATCTACTCTATAAATTGAGCACAAATCTTAGTGTTTGAGAAGGAAGAATTTTTGTAGAGAAATGCTGGTGGATTTTTCATTGAGGAGATTGATTTGAGTGACAATTTGTTGGATATATATGCATTGTGATGAGGTTGGGATGGTGTTGGAGATGGTGACACTAAATTAGTAATTTGGTTGTAACCTCCCCTTATATCATTAATAAAGAATACAACTTACTTTTCCCTATATGCATCTATATTGGCTTTAATTTTCCATATTGTAAGATCTTAGCTGATTTATATGGTTTATTCTTTAATGATTCAGCAAACTAACTTGAATAGACATATATATTATTGCTATCTTCTATTGTTTAGTGTTCGTTCTTGCAAGAAATATTTTTCACAGCCGGTTGGAATTTGAAGCTACAACGTAAGCGACAGAAGGAATAATTTGGAAGCACCTGGATTACAAGTAAGCATCTAATCCATTACGTGTGTTTGTTCTTAGTTAGGAAAAGTAGTTGTATAGTATTTAACCTGTTATTATAGATTAGCATTTAATAGGGAAGCGTGTTTTATCCGTAATTCACAATTATGTCCAACAAATTGGCCACTTTGCTGGGGAGATTACTCTTTATCCTAGGTGTTTTAACCTCTCATTTTCTCTATTTATTCACCCAGTAGTTGTTACTCACAAATATTATTCTTTTTAAGGTCCAAATTAAAAAAATAAGTGGGTTAAACAACTATGTTTTTCTCTCTACACTGCGCCCAATGCACTCTTAGACAGGACACAATGCTTTGCATAGAATTGTCTCCCTTTTAAGCCTGCGTTGCAAAACATTGTCTCTCTTTAGAGACTCTGATGCCTCCTGCAGCCATCCAAATTCCCTTGAATTTGTCTTTGCATTTTGTTTCATTTTGTTTGCTGATGTGTTTTGAAAATCCTGAGCCTCATATTGACCAGTGAATTCATCTACTTCCTCCTCCTTTGAAAGAAATTTTTTTCAATGTTTGTTTAAAAAAAAATTCTTTAAACAAACATTGAAAATTCATCTACCTCTTCCTCCTTTGAAAGAAATTTTTTTCAATGTTTGTTTAAAGAATTTTTCTTTGTCATTGGCAAGTTAATTTCAAAGTATTTTATTGTCACATTAGATCCATTTGCTTTTGAAAAAGGAAATTTTCGTAAAATATTCATTTCCTGATAGGAGAAATTGTTGTTTTATTCCTCATTTTTCCTTCAAAAGTGAAATTGTTGTTTATATTTCTCATTTCTCAAAAGTAAAAGGAATTTGATTTTTTTTATTTAGTGCACTTAGTTTCTTTTCTGCATTCATAAAATTAAAGGAACTGAAAATAAAAATCTGCATTTGCATGTAGTGGTTTGTGTGTTTTGCAAAAAAGGAACAATTAGGAAATTTTCATTTAGTTTGTGTTCTCTGATTTATTTGCTCACAAATTGATTTCTGTTTCCCTCTAGTAGCTAGGATTTTCATTGAAAAACTAAAAGTGAAATATTTCTTATCATTCTTAGTTGCATTTTAGGAATTTTCCAATACATCATTGCAGTGAACTTTTGAAAGCCAAATTGTTAAGCAAGGTCAACATAAAATTAATCTCAATTTACATAACAAAGCATTGGAACCATAACGATAAAATTTAGAAGGTCTAGGCTAGAGACGTGTTCCAACGTCGTAAAACATAGGAGCTATCATTAACTTGTATGTGATACATTCCAAGCATGATACCTTACTCCACATAAGTAAGTATATCATAGCTCGTCCATGTAATTTTAGGTATATCGGGCGGTGTTACAATACGATAAGTATAAAGGGGTGCTCTCATTGTGCGGTTTGGCATCATACAACGCTAATACGGACTTGGGCCTCCATGTACCTTTGAGTATATTTTGGAGGAAAAATTTTAGGTGTTATCCATCCATAGTGAACCGAGTCAGCCACCTTGTAAATTGTGATACATCGAAGACAACATTCAGGGAGATTTTCTGCCCGTACTTCTTGGTTCTCTAGGAGGTATTCTGCAGTTCATAGTTTCTTGGTAAACCCTTTTGCCTAACATTACCCTTTTATTTTTTTTTTATTTTTTTTTGGTTAAAATAAATCAGTAATCATGGAAGAAAAAAATCCTTTCCCCCGTCATTCGCATAGACTAGGGTTAAAACCACCTTTACCACCAGAAGTTACTTCTGGTAGGCGAAGGAGATCACGATCTGTCGAATCAAGTACAATTTGTACCTTTGGTGAAACATCATTTTCCCATAAACCAGAGTTAGCTAAAGTTGTTTCTACACATCCTGGTTCATCTACTATTATTGAAACAGAGTCTTCACAGCCACCCGTGGTCACGATCCATCCAATCAATGAGACCATACCTCCTGGACCTAACGTTGTTCAACCAAAAATTGATATAGATCATGTCTCTTCTTTACCAGAACATCTAAATCCTGAATATGAACAACCGGAAGTTGTTCCTACCTTGGTCATCCAACAAATTTCTGTAGATATTGAATCTTCATATCACATAGTCAACCACTTGAAATATACTTTGGGTCTAACGGTGAAATAATTCCCCCTAGTTTAATTGCGATTGAAGAAATCCCACAAGACGATACACCTTTAACTCCAACCCATTTTGGGGAGGACCTTTACCTGTACGAGTCTTTTTCTCAATCGACACCATCTGCTTTTGTTGATCCTGCTCCTTTTCAAACTTTTATTGATTCAAAAGGGTATACATTTGGTCAAGTAACCATGACTGAACCAACATCTTTGGTTGGGCCATCTATCTCAATTATGTCAGCTCCTGCCCTAGCTACCACGTCAATTTTTACAACTTCACCAGAGTCATATTTTCATGGTGGCCCTTTGGTCCCATCAGGTTACAAATAATTATCTGGAATTTTCTCTGGTGCATATTTAAATCCATGGAATTTACTAATTTCATCATCTGGTATTTTAACTGGTAATCCTATAGTGAGTATTGAACGACTTGATTCATTATACACATCTTCAGGGAAATATCAAGTCGATCCTTCTGGGTCTATTCCTTCAAGTACCATATCAATTGGACTCCTAGAATTCAGAGAGAAATATTTTCCATCTTATTATCCTCCTCATGCTAGGGCGCAGCCTTTGGTCACCCAATATGACAGTACTCTGTCACTTTCTAGTCAATCTAATGTAGAAATGAATTTTTTTCAATGGCAGCCCACTCTGCCTATCCAACCACAAACGACTGTACACTCGTATCAACCAGTTCAACCTGCTACACCCACATCATTACCACTTTTTAATACATCTTTAACCCTGTTACGAAATCAAAATGTTGTACAACCTTATCAAGCGATTCCTTCAACTCAATACCATCAGCTCTTGGGTCCACCAACTCTAAATCCTTCGGTTAATTTACAAAAACCTGTATTCGGAATCATGTATTCACAAGATGGTTTACCATTTTATGGGATGTCACAACCGCAACCTGGCTATACCTATCAACCGAATCCAAGTTATCCTAATTTGGGTTATAACATTGGTGGGCACACCCCTTGGTAGCCATAGGCACAAATGCCTCAAACTTCATTTCAACAAGCATCATATCCAGGTTTTGGTCAACAGAATCTTCAAGCATTTTATTTTCAAAACAACCCCTATTTGGTTTACCAATAGTAGATTCCTTATGTTGGTGCTCAAAGGCTTGTTGCTCAAGCAATTCCATCTTACCCTGGCTATGCTCAACCTGACCTTAATCAACAATTTCCCTTTGTTGCAACTTTAGATTTACCAGATTTAAATTGGCTAACTAATTATATAATTAATTATGCCCCTTGGTGGCCGGTGATACCTCGCAAATTACCCTCATATATTCATAAGTTCAATGGAAACCCTGGAGAATATCCATCGACTCATGTTATGAATTATCATTTACGGTGTTCATCAAACTCCCTGAATGATGATTCTGTTCGACTACATCTTTTCCATCATATGCTCATAGGTCCGGCTGCAAAATGGTACATTGAATTACCTAGAGCTTATTTTGATAATTTCATAGCCCTAGATACTTTCTTTTTGACTCATTTCCAGTTACCCATCAGTTATGAAACTGGAACAAAAATCTTGATCAATTTCAAACAGACTAATGCTACTCACATCTCTAATCATATTAATGAGTGGCATCATCGTCATCGAATGGTTAAGACTTTTGTTCTGGATCAGATCCTTGTTGAATGGTTCATGAAGTCCCTGCTACCATCTATATCTAAGGTTCTGGCTAAGGGGGGAATCATCACAGAAGAACAAGTTATCTCTCATGCTCAATATTTATATTTGATTTATACTCAGTCTGGCATGCTCTATGAAAAAATTCCTAATGTGCCGAGATCTAATTTTACTATTCCTCCTCAATTAAAGGACTTTCATGTTGGAGACGGCTTGATAGGCACTAGAAACACACATCACACTACTGAATCTGATCCTACTCCTACTTCCAAAATCAATTCCATGTCATTTGAAAAAGGAAAACGTGACAAGGAACCCAAAAGTAATAAAAAGGGGAAATCTAAGAAAAAGTAAACTTCTAACCCACAAGAAAGATTATCTGATCGATTTTCTGGACCTAGGAAACCTCGTTATCCATGCATAATCTATAATGGGGAACACTTTTTTAGGGATTTTCCTCACCACGCTGAATTCTAAAAAATCATTAATACTTCCCATGCGTTAACTGTGTTGACAGACCCATTTCCAAATCTAGACACAAACATGGTTGCTATGGACCCAGCTCCTAGTTCCTAAGTTTTAATGTTATATGTCACAAAACCTTCAACATATATTCTGGTGTAAATGCATAATAAAGATTATGGTAGTCAGGCCATTGATCAACCTACTACCTCGATAACGAATCCATCTACGGAATCAATACTGGCTACTGTTATTCCTGAATTGACAATCAAGCCACCAAATGGAGTATTTCATAAATTGGCATATAGTCTTGAAGCAAAAGCTACAAAAAATTATACTATAGTTGAATATTTAGCTTAATCCCCTTCAGCTATGTCTTCTCTTAAGGTATTACAAAATTCTCCCTCCCAAAAATAGTATTTATTGTCAGCTATTGGTGGAATTGATCCGACTGAGTCTAATCTTGTCGTCTTTAATCATACGGGCTATGTGCCACAATTACTAGGAGAATGAGAATTCTCCATACAGGTAAATGTTCTCAATCACCTTGTTCATCGCACTATTATTGATGAGGGACCATCTACATGCATTAAGTCTCTAAATTGTTGGAAGTCACTTGGCTCACCGTGCTTATTGTTATCACCAAAATAGGTCTTGATAGGCTACTGGTCAGGCTACCTCAGTGTAACTATTTCAAACCAGACTTTTAGTTGAGGCTTAGCCTCCTCAACCTGAGAAGGCTCTCTCAATAGGTTTATGATTTTAAAATAAGGATTAGATGACTAACTCTATGAGTAAAATGGATAAAAATGGATAATTTCTTGTACTGCTTAATCAACAAACATCTATTGGGCTTATGGAGTCAAGTGTGTTTTCACAAAACATGAGTATCAGCTTCATATGGAAGTTAGGGCATTTGAAGGTTTAGATGCATCAACAGAACAGTAGGACAAAAAATAAACACAGTTCATGAACATATGAAGGAAGTTAGAGAACCTTTAGTGAATTATAAGTAACATACATTCATGCCACTACAAGTAATTTAAAAAGGAAATCCATGAGAATATCAATCATCAATAACCCTTTCTGAATCCTGAGTGATGAAACCAATATCTCTGTATTAATATAAAAACACAGTTTCTACTACAACAAAACAGTATGCTTGTTAATGAAAATTTCCAACCCTATGAAATTCGACTTCTTATCTTTTATAGAGTCATAATTACATTCTTGGACTCTCTCCAATCACTTGAGAAAAATTCAAATTTGCTAGCTTGACACCTATGAACTGCTAAAAAAAATTGTATTTACATCTGACAGTTAAGTTGTCTATTTTGGAGTCCTAATACAACTAGGATTAAAAATATTTATTATAACTTAAAAACCTTATCCAAATATTAAATATTCTATCTGAGAGTTGTTCCTCCTAAAATTTGACCTTGATGATGTCCATCTCCTTGCTGTTTGACTATATTGATTTGCCTCTTATCTGCCCTGAAAGATAGGAACATGCTCCCTGCAAAATAACTATGGTGTTTCATTTATGTTTCTTCAAACCATCTGTTGACCAACTTGTGCTCAAAACATGTGGAAAAGTCTTATTAAGCTCTTTTGACTTCGTCCTTCCAGCTGTTCCCAAACCAAACATTTGAAGAAGTGCTAAAAACTATTAACATTGTTGTGCTACGAAACTGTCTATTGTTTTCGTAGCACGAAACTTTACCTTTGAAAACTTCACTTGGAACCTTCATTTTTATCTGTTTGGGCATTGGATCTTCACTTGTGATCTTTGTAAATTATTCAGCAACATCAAGGTTTAAAAAAAAAAAACCCTTTCTCCCTTTGAAATTTTGCAAAATTGTTCAAACTTCATCCTACAGTAGTTTCGTAGCGCGCTACGAAACTGCTGTGTCCATATTTTCATAGCCTGTTTCCAAAAATTTAAGTTTCCCACCTTTACTTCCATTCTTTGATTTATATATAAGCTCTCATAATCAACAAAAAGAAACTCTGAACTGCTCTCAAAAATGAAATATTTCCATATAACCCCAAAAATGTGTTAGGAGATGTCACTTACTGTTTACACTCATTTTGGTTGTGGTTGATCTTCAGGCTTTGCTAGTTGTATCTCAAGATCTTAAAAATACCTTTTAAGCCTTCTATTATTAGCTCTTATTTTGGTATTAACCATCCTTATGAACTTTGCTTCCTTGATTGCAGGGATGGTCCATATGAAAAATTGATCCTCACTGCTGATTGACTCAATGTTTGAAACCTTTTCTAGCTCCCACATACCTTTCAACCTCTCAAAGTTTGACCTTTCTACAACATGCATTCTCACTTTCTTCTTCAATTTATCAATTTCAATGTTTTCAAGTATGAGTTTGTCTTTAACCTCCTCATAACTAATATTTTCTCTGTGAGTATTAAAAAAATTGTTTCTATCTTCTTCAAGCATTGGAGATGATATATTTATGGGTTCTTCAAAAACATTTGTATCCTCACCCCCTGTTTGGACTATCTCCATGTGTGGTTGCTGAAATTTCTTAGACTGCCTAGTCAAGGGTTTTCTAGGCTTGAAGACAAACTCTGACACATCATCCTCAAAATCTAATTTTTTGGATGTTCTCAATTTCTTTGATTTTCCACCTGTATCTAGTTTGATGAAATCTGCTTGAACCAACGGAGACTCTTCAATTTCAATATCTTGTAATATATCATTCAAGTCACCTCTTAATTCCAATTTTTCATCTGTGACCACAGCCTTACCCTTTTCCTTTGACCTCTGACTCCTAGTCAACTTCTTCTGAGTTGTTTTACTAGTTGACTGTTTATGAATTGTCTCTTTGACATGAGTTCTCTTCTTCTATGCAGATTGATGAGTCCTTTGAATATTCAGTGATGTGTTTATCATTGGTTCCTTAACCTATTTCCTAGGCTTAAGCTTGAAAAACCTCCTTGATTTTGTTTTTTCAAGTTTAGTGGTCTTTGACTTGAGGGCTAGCACATGTTCCTTCAACTCCTATTCCACTCAAAAAGAGAAATGCAGACCATTCTCTATTCACTTTTTGAAACTCATGCAAAACTATTAAATTTACTAGACCATGATGAAATAATGAGGTTTCACATGCTTGAGTTTTCATCTGAACTTTGTCTGCCATCTTGGCTAGACTTCGAAATAGAAAGAAAGGTAAGTCTAGAGAGATTATTCCTGTGAATTGCAATAAGAGTTTAAAGTGATAAGTGTACACCTTGTGGTATCTCCCTTCACAGGTGAAGTGCCTTTGGATTTTGTAAAGGAGATTGGAAAATTCATCCTTCACATAACTTCTTGGCACAACTTTGTTCAAATTAGTGTCCATAAACTCTGGTTTCAAAAAGATTTTGTAGGGTTGCATTTCAAACCTAAAATTATTGAACCATCTATCTTCCCCCCTTGGAATTTCTATGACTTCTGATATAACTTCAGGAGAAATTGGTAAATTGAGAAAACCAAAATTTTTGTTTGACCCTATGAAGTTCATGGAAAACTCTTTGGTAACCTGATTATTCCTTCCTTGAAGCTTTTTGCAGAACCTCCAGCACCCTACCTTCTTAAAGGCTTCTTCAACAAATTTATATCTTGTGAGAGCTTCTAAACCTTCAGGTTCTATTCTCAGATAGTGACCAGACCTATGATTTATCTTTTCTTCTGTCATCTTCCTCCTAAAAATCCTATATCTTCAACAAACCTGTAATAAACCTCCTTGTTGGATGAACTGGCTCGCTTGAGAATTTGGTTCACCCTCCCTTGATTTAAGTTCTGTCTCACTTGATTAGAGACCCTGTTTCAGCCAACAATTATTTTCAAAATCACTGGATTATCAAGTATCGAAACTTATGACATAACATCAATTGGGTTCAACCTCACTTGATTGAAATTCTACCTCACTTGAAAACTTGAGGAGAGCTCTAGTTTCTTATCATGAGCTTCTCTTTCGACCATAGATATGCATGCAATGCTTTCTTTGCATGAGATAAAATCAATGATAACCAACCCATTTTCAAATTTTCAAAGGAATAATGACAAATGACCCCTAACGAATCCCATAATTATTTCATAAATTCTTTGGATGGTTGCATGCGTGAGGGAGGATTCGTGGACTGACACCATAATCATGAAAATTTAACCCAAACTGACGGATGTGACAGCTGAACCGAAAAAAATTGAATCCCCAATTTCATAGCGCTGGTAATGTGATTTCAGGATTTTGTGCTACGAAAAGACCATCGTTTTCATCACGCAAAAGCATTTTTTTACACTGAGCGTGCTACGAAAACATGGTTTCGTGGCTTATTCAAATTTTTTTTGAAAAAGACTTAAGATATGGTTTTAAAAACGTGGTATGAGACTTCTAAAGAGTAAAGCAAGGTTTATGCACTTTATTTGGTGATGAAATGAGACTTGTAACTTATGGCTTAGACCCTATAAAACATAAAAATGACTCAAACCCTATATAATACCATGACTTAGGAGCAAGTATAAACTAACGAAGTTTAGAAAATTTTAATAGTGATAACACTTATCACAATCATCAACGACGTTGAAGGAATTTGATGGACGCACATATAAACCGTGTGGTATTATTAATAACCTGCATGTTGAACTAGGGGAAAACAATGAATATTGATGTTGAGGTTATTGACAGACCCCTTGACTATAATATTTTACTTGGAAGGCCATGGGTATATGCAATGACTGGAATTGTTTCTACATACTTTAGAATGATTTCCTTTCCACATAAACATAAAATCACAATCATTAATCAACTATCCTTCTTTGCCTTTGCTTCGCAGGTAACTGGAAGCATTAAATTCGTTCACATACCCCAACTAGAACTTCAGAACATTGGTGTAGGATTCTTAAAGGATTCCACTCTTATGGGAACCTTTGCATTAGCGCCCCCCCGCAATGTCGGTAGAAATTGCAAGTATAGAGACCTGCTACATGATCTATTCCACTTTATCTGGCTTAAGGGAGAGTACAAGTGATTCTGATATTTCTACGTTGGATGATTTTCTGTTGCCCCGCTCTATTGAGCTAGAATAGAAATCAATCTATATGGCTTGGGCAAAAAATCCGAAATCAGCATCGCCGAGTGTTTGGGTTGATCATTCCTTAGATTTTGGCACTCCATCTAACCCATTTTCCTCAATGTTCTTAACAGATGAGAATATTTTCGAAGCCATGATGTCAGAAGGAGAACCATGGGAAGATTATCATCATCATTCCCATATTCCTGATTATGAAGAAAATAATCTTAGTGAACTATATCACCCATCCATCAAAAATTTCTTTCCGAATTCTTTACCATTAATGCAATCGATTCCGAGCGAAATATGTCAAATATTGAAGAAACCATTTCTATCAATATTTTGACCAAACCTGGTGTTTGAGAAAATATTCATGTCGTTGTATCTTGTTATCCATTAGAACTCGAATCATATCTCTCTCCATTTCATGAATTTTGTGATGTATTTTCTTGGTCTTATGAGGAAATGCCATGCATAGATACTAGTATAGTTGAACACACTATTAATATGTATCATGATGTCAAACTGGTGCATCAACGACTTCATCCTGTTCATCCAAAGAAATCCGCTACCATCAAAGAAGAAGTTGAAAAAAATTTGCATGCTGGTTTCATATACCCTGTTCTGCTAACTGAGTGGGTTTCCAATATCATTCATGTCATGAAAAAATAAGGAACCATTAGAGTGTGCGTCGATTATCAGGATGTCAATCTTACTTGTCCAAAAGACAACTATCCTACTCCTTTTATCGACTAGATAATTGACGATTGTGCTGGATGTGAAATATTTTCGTTCATGGATGGATTGTCTAGCTACAATAAATTCAATATCTTCCCATATGATCAATATAAGACAACATTCATCTATGCCTAGGGCACATTCGCCTATAGGAAACTTCTGTTTGGTTTAAAGAACATTGGGGAAACTTTTCAGAGAGCAATGGATTATGCTTTCAATGACATCAAGCACATTTTTCAATTGTATCTAGATGATTTACCATCACATTCATGAAATCGGATTGATCAGTCGATGCATTTGAGATCCATTTTATTATGCTGTCGACACTACAAAATATGCCTCAATCCACATAGTGTGTGTTTTGTGTTTTTTCTAGTCGTTTGCTTGGATTCATAGTCTCAAAAGAAGGTTCGAATCGACCCATTGAAGTTTCAGGCCATTCTTGATTTTCCTGTGACATCAAACTTAATTTAGATATAGAAAATTCAAGGAAAATATAACTTCCTAACAAGGTTAATTCCAAGCTACACTGAAATGGGTAAATTTTTTACTCGACTATTGGTAAAAGGGGTTCCCTTCCATTGGGACTAGGTTGTGCAAGCTTCTTTTGATGTTGTCAAGGAAACTCTTGTCTGAGCATCATTAATGTATCCCCCTAATTATCAAAATGATTATTTCCTATATATCATCGCAGCTGAAACGACCATTGCTATGGTATTGATCCATGTATAAAATGTAATTGAACATCTGATCTATTATTTGAGTCGTAATCTCAATGATACAAAATTTAAGTATTCATACATAGAAAATCTTGCCTTGGCAGTTGTTCAAATTGTCCAAAGGTTTCGCCATTATATCATGCTCTGAAAAACAACTATAGTTTCAGATTGCAACCCCGTGACTTATATCTTATCATGTCAATTGCTGGGTGGAAAATATTCAAAATGGATTTTCATTTTGCAAGAATTTTATTTGGAATTCATCAAATCCAAGTCAAAGAAGTTTTTAGTTTTGGCTGAGCTTCTCTGTGACCTTCCCTCTGATAGTACTACAACTACGTCGGAACCATCAATTCCTGACAAGTCTCTATTTCTGATTGGATCATCTGATCCTTGGTATGGGGATTTCATCATTTATCTCCAAACCCAAATTTTTCGACCTGATACCTCTCACTTTGAATAGCGACGTATTCGATACCAAGCCAAAGATTATTTGATCCTTAGCGATACACTTTATCATCGTGGTTTCGATACCATTTTAAGGAGGTGCCTCAATCATGAGGAGGCTGAAAAAGTGTTAAATGATTGTCATGTTGGGACTTGTGGTGGAAATTTATATAGTTATGCTACCATGCAAAAGATACTTTGCGCTGGTTACTTTTGGCCTACTATTTTTCGAGATTGCATCCTCGCAGTCAGAAGTTGTCATGCATGCCAGATTTTTTATTGTAAAATCCACAAACCGCCCACGCCAATGCATCATGTTGTATTTGTGGGACCATTTTCAAAATGTGGTATTGACTTCATGACATGTAATCCTCGTTTGTCTAGGGGGCATGGTTATATTATTGTCGCAGTCAACTATTTTACCAAATGGGCTGAAGCGATTCCTACATTCAACAACACATGATAGAAAATTGCATTATTTTTCTTTAATCATGTTATTGGATGGTTTGGGGTCCCACATTCTATAGTTACAGATCATGGAAATCTTTTTTTCAATCACATGATGCTTGAATTAACTACCAATTTAGGATTTTCACATGATAATTCTACTCCTTATTATCCACAATCAAATCGACATGTTGAGGCTATCAACAAAATTCTTAAACATATGGTTCAATGAAAGATATAGTTATGCTACCGTGCAAAATATAGTTAGGACATTTATATAGTTATGCTACCGTTCAAAGATACTTTGCGCTGGTTACTTTTGGCCTACTATTTTTCGAGATTACATCCTCGCAGTCAAAAGTTGTCATGCATGCCATATTTTTTATCGTAAAATCCACAAACCACCCACACCAATGCATCCTGTTGTATTTGTGGGACCATTTTATAAATGAGGTATTGACTTCATGACCTTTAACCCTCGTTCTTCTAGGAGGCATGGTTATATTATTGTCGCAGTTGACTATTTTACCAAATGGGTTGAAGCGATGCCTACATTCAACAACACATGACAGACAGTTGCATTGTTTTTCTTTAATCACGTTATTGGACGGTTTGGGGTCCCACATGCTATAGTTACAGATCATGGAAATAATTTTCTCAATCACATGATGCTTGAATTAACTACCAAGTTAGGATTTTCAAATGATAATTCTACTCCTTATTATCCACAATCAAATCGACATGTTGAGGCTATCAACAAAATTCTTAAATGTATGGTTCAACGAATGATAGGAGTTCATAAAAGAAACTGGCATTTGATCCTATACTCCACCTTGTGGGCGTATCTAACCTCAGTGAGAAACACAACCGGATTTAATCCTTTTCAATTGGTGTATGGTCTAAAAGATATCTTACCAATCCATTGTGAAATACCATCGTTAAAACTTGTGTTTGACTTGTTACCTGACACCTCAAAAGAAGAAGCGCATCTCCTTAACCTCATCCATCTTGATGAAACACTTCATGAAGCCTAATTTTCCAACGAATCACATAAGAGACGTATAAAGGCGCAATATGACAAAAATTTCTAGCCTCACATTTTCTTAGAGGGCCACTTGGTCATTTTTTACGATCAACAAGCTGAAGTAATAAGTACAGGAAATTTTGAGCCATTATAGCATGGCCCCTATATTGTCAAAATAGTTCTTGCTAAGGGCGCCTATGATTTGGTTGATTAAGATGGAATTCCATTGGCATAGCCTAGAAATAGGTTGTATTTGAAGCGTCATTATGCTTAATCATGAGCGTAGTAATTTTTTGTATTATATTGTATATATATGATATCGATTTGCATTCACTATCTTAATTTGTTTTTAGAGTTTTCTTGATGTTAGTAATCCTCTTTAAATTTCATCGTAGATCTCTGAATCTTTGGAACCATTTGTTGGATATGTTGATGGTGCTAGTCGTAGTATGCAGAATCTATCCTCTGCAGCATGGGCCATTTTCACTCCGAACAACAAGTTAGTGTGTTTTCAAGGGATTTCTATTGATATATTGATGAACAATATCGCTGAGTATAGCACGTTGATCAAAATTCTCTTTGATGCCATTTCATTTGGTATTAACCGTATCATCATAAGGTTAGACTCACAACTTGTGGTATTACAACTTACTAGTGTTTATACTGTTAGAAATCCAACATTGCATAGATTATTCCTTAGAGTTCAACTTTTGGAAAGACACTTTGATTTTAATCAATATCAACACATTTCCAAATATTTGAACACATTGATTGATTCATTAGCTAATCAAGTTTTAGACAGACATTTGCAACATATGTAAATAAAAAATTCACATCATTGAATAAGATTGCACAATAAACATAGGAAAACACTAAAATCATATAGATATATAGTTATAGGTTTTTAAAAAAATATGTGCCCAAGAGACATTGGTCATCTAACCTTAAAATGTATGAAAAATGTCACAAGTAAACTAGTGGTGCTCATGGTAACATTCCATAGATCTAGCTATCCTACGAAGTAACCGCATCCAGTGGTTAGGAACCCCAATAGTGTGTCACTGCAGTCGTATAGGAAGCTATTTGATTAGGAAATATGGAATCTCGAAGGTCAAACCCTCTATGTGTTGCTAAAGCTCAGTCAGAGTCTTAGCCATATCAAGGTCCTGAAGGACTGCTCTCCCCACATCCCTCTCTACTCACATATCTGCTTCGCGCTCCGATTCCACTCCTGGTTGAACACGACCAACATCTGCATTACATCAAAAATTTATTTTAGTCTTGGGAAAACATCAAAATACAAAAAAATTGTATAAACCTTAGAAAAATAAAAAACATGGTCAAAACATTCTTACCTATTGCACCCCATTAGCTATATCCAGTGTCACATGTTGTGGCTGCATCACTGGAATCCATTCCAAGGCGAAGGATATAAGGATAGAACCATAACTGAAATTCTTGTTCCTTCCTCCATTTTCTTTATTCAGTTGTTCCTTTATCTGAGATAGAACAAATTCAGACTAGTTGAAGGCTTTTGGCTCCATACACTCTAGCACATACTGCATATATGATCTATTCGCTACATGTAGTGTAATGGTGCCAGCAAGTTTTGCGATCGTGGAAAGGATAGTTCTCAAGGGAAAATATCTAATGTCTAGGATGTTTATCTTTCCATATTTTCTTGGCTCTGACCTTGGATAACAATGTTGCAAAACATAATCTCTCATTGTCTCTCCTCCAACAAAAAACCTTGAGAGTGAAATGGGCAAGCCTCTCCTCGACAAACCTGTAAGAAAGTACACATCCTCGACTGTTATAGGAACCACTTGGTTCTTAATATGAAATGCCTTTATAGATGGATCCCATGCTCGAACTAAGAACTCCAATAGTTCTATTTTTTGCCTCATCCCAGACAATTTGAAGTACTTAAGCAGTCCATAATCTCTTAGGGCTCTTACTGTACCTAGATCATTTAAGGCAATCATATATTTTTCTTCATGTTCTCTTTCCCTCCATGTAATCTTCATTATAATCTGATGGAAACCTGAAATACAACCATAAGATCCATTAGATTCCATTCATTGCAAAAAACTAGGTTAATTTTGGACATAATGAGAAAATAAAAAACTTAGATTGTGCCCAACGCATTCCCTAACAAGAGACAGTGCTTTACATATGCAAGTACCCTTCACTGTACCTGCTATGCAACACAGGTTTCAACATTCAGGGACGTGTTTCCCTCTTTTTGGGTAGAATTTACCCTAGGGGATTTAAAACCCTAAAAATTTGCAGAAATTGGGAATGAAATGAATACTAAAGGAAAGAGGAGGTTCATATTACTAACCTGGATCAAAGAAAAATAAAAAAAATACACAGACATGATCACAATCAGTAGGGGCAAAATCAGGGTCAGAGCTCCAAAATGCAATTGGTAACTACGGAATGGTAAAAATGAATAGTGAAACTACTTTTAATAGTCATTTAATTATTTGCAGGTTAAATTTATTGCTATGACTATAGTTTTATTATTTTTTTATCATGAAACATGTATTTTTAATCCATTTGATGTTGTTCTGAACATGATATACAACTGATGAATAGATTAGTCATGCAGATTTCCTTCAAATAATGACTTGACCACATAGCATACTTTTTCTCCTTATTTTTTGAGCTTTGTTAAAAATGAAAAAGGATTTGAAGCGCACTTTTATATCTTTTTCAATCTTCTATAACAACGAAAAAGAACCCTTGCAGTCTTCTTTCAACTCTTTTCAAACTCCGATAATGTGAAAAGATTACCAAGCACTTGTCTTTTCGAGCTCGTAAAAGTAAATGAATTTTTATATACTAAGTATAAGTTTAACCCTTTTCTGGATTGAGATAAATTATTTATGAAAAAGGAATACCTTATTTAAACATGACAAAAGAGGTTCTCTCAGATATTATTTTACACTTTTTCGGATCTGAGTGACAAATTTACAAAAAGGTACTTATGGATTTTTCTTTCATCCACTTTTTCAAAGTCTCTAAATATGAAAAAGGACCAGGTTATACTATCGTTAAGCTCATTAAAACATAAAATAGCAATGGGCTTGTTGATCATGGAAAAAATCGAGTTTCATTCATTGCTAGACTTCTTAAATTATTAGATAGCGATACTTTATTCGCTCGACGGGTTGAATTATATATCAAGCAAATGTTATCCTCCTCAAGCTTGTTAAAAAATAAAGAGGTACTGGTTGACAAATGACTAGGGAAAATTTGGGAAAAGTGAGCAAAAATTCTTTATGGTAGCAAGTCTCTCTTGAACATGACACTTCCTTCACTCCATGTCCGTGACTGTTTGGGTTGGGTAATCATCTTGACGGTTCATTCATACCTATGGTTCATCATACCTTCACTTTGGTTTTGGGTCAATGCTGCCAACTCATCACAGTGTCGCTGATATGTTCAAGATAAGTCATCCAGTGAATAAAATCATCCTTCTGCAATACTCATAAACCTTTATTCTCATGATCGTCATCCCTGAAAATTGCTATATCAAGTCATACCCTTGCCTCTGAAACCAGTAACTCTCGTTTTGCAATAGGGTGACTTCTTGTCGATGAAAAATCAATATCCAGGAAGTTCACTTAGAAATAGAATATTCCAGTACCATGAGGCTTGTTACAGCATCAACAAGATCCTCGCTTCCGGACTTTTGACCGAAAGATTTTTTTGGCGTGCAACATCAAATCATCTATTCATGCCTTACAAAATGTATTGCAGTACCTTGAGGGCCATTTTCATTAATGGTGGCTCTCACAAATTTTTTAACAGCTCACATCATTGGCTGGTAATCAAACGTTGTCTTTCCATGTTCGACGACAAATCATATATTCGCATGGCTAGAATTGTACTCGAATGATCGGTTGAATGAGATAAGAAGACCCCAGATCTAGTTTCAGCAATCCGGGATGTGATTTCAGGATTTTTGTACACATCTTCTGTACGGTGACCCTACATACAGATCGTCATATGAACATGGGCCTATATCTGTAGGCATGTCTCCATTGGGAAACATTCCAATGTCAACGACTTTCTGAATTATGTGCATGTTATTAGATTGTTTATTTGTTGAACATGGGAATGCCTACCCTCAACAATTATGATCAAAGAGGATATATCATGATGTGATTTATTGTAATATTTATGCAGGTTGCCACTCTGCTTCATCTCCAACTTATCACAGTGTAAGCATATCAATCAAAATATTATTGTTATTATTTTGACTTCATGCTTTAGGGACCAATTGTTATAGGTCAATTTGGGAAACATTCCCAATTACCTAGTTAAATGGGCATCATCTCCAAGACCAATGTATAGGTTCTATGATCCCGTAACATTTCAATTGTTATATGCCCTAAGACAAAGAATAAGACAGATCAATCAAAGAATTTCATCTGCAAAGGTTTCCAAGGTTTGAATTTTATAATATATCATATGAGAGCTCATAAACGCTGCCTCTAAAGGGACTAAGTGCATTACATATGCAGGTAGCCCCATGCAAGGCTGCTCTACAAAGCACTTCCTGACATCTATGGGTTCGTTGGTCACATTGGGAGTGAAATTCTAATTTTTCCGGAATCTCCACTTGGTCGGTGCCTTCTAGAAGAGTTCACATGTGTCAAACATCGAATCCATGTGTCCATTTGACATCTACAATATTGGGAACATGTCTTGACTATTATTGGAAAGTCATTGATTGTAAAACTACCTCAGCTACTCTATAAATTGAGCACAAATATTAGTGTTTGAGAAGGAAGAATTTGTGTAGAGAAATGCTGGTGTATTTTTCATTGAGGAGATTGATTTGAGTGACAATTTTCTGGAGATATCTGCATTGTGATGAGGTTGGGATGCTGCTAGACATGGTGACACTAAATTTGTTATTTGGTTGTAACCTCCCCTTCTATCATTAATAAATCATACATCTTACTTTTCCCTATATGCATCTGTATTGGCTTTGATTTTCCATATTGCAAGATCTTAGTTTATGTATATGGTTTATGCTTTACTGATTTGGAAAAATAACTTGAATAGACATCTGTATTATTGCTATCTTCTGTTGTTTAGTGTTCATTATTGCAGGAAATATTTTTCACATCCAACTGGAATTTGAAGCTACGATGGAAGTGACGGAAGCAACAGAAGTAATCATTTGGAAGCACTTGGATTCCAAGAAAGCATCTAATCCATTCTGTGTGTCTGTCCTTAGTTAGGAAAATTATTCGTATAGTCTTTAACCTGTTGTTCTAGATTAGCACCTGTCTAGGGAATCATGTTTTATCCTTAATTCACAATTATGTCCAACACCTCGAGTAAAGACCCACAGATCAAAGAGGTGGTACAAAATCAATCCAACAAGGAGAAAATGCTTAAGTTGATCATTGATCAAAATATGAATATCATAAAAATGGAAGAACAGATTGAAGAACTAAAGAAAAATAAATCAGCACTCTAGGTAAATTTTGATCTAAATTTAACATCTCAAACATCTTCTGCAGGTGAAAAAACCTCATCAACCTTGAACATGATTGATATAGTACAATTGTCTCAAGAATTATCCACTCATAAGCAAGAAAATGCAAAGATAAATCAAAAGTTTCAACTTCTTGAGTCACAAAATATAAGAAATGATACTTTGTATCTAGGGGAAATGCAGAAGACTCACCAGTTGGAACTTAGAATCAAAGAACTGGAAAGTGAAACTATGGTGGCATCAACTTTAGGAGAATATACATACAGTCTTTGGTAAAATATCAATGAGTCCATCACTGAATTTTTGCCATATATTCAGATCATATTTGAGTAGCAGGAACTCATCAAAAAATGTAGAACAACAATTCAAGAAGGGGAGGATCAGCTTGTAATATTCCCATTTTAGCCCACAGCTAATTGGATTATTAAAGTTTTGTTTTTAACACCTAGAAGCTAAATAAATGGGTAAGGAATCCCATGCACATTAAAAAGATTAATAAAACCCCTCAAATGTGGAAGGGAATAGTCATAAGAGTTGGATTTTACACCCTTATGTGTGAAAAGGGACATTTGCATGAAGAAAAGGTCAAGTTTGACCAAGTCAACAGCGTTGGGATAGGAGGTGGAGAGCACTTAGATAGAAAACATAGTATGAATGGGAAGAGGGTTGTTTGGTGGAGGAAACCCTAATGAATGGGACCCATGGAGAGGGCACTTTCACTTTTTTAAAAGGAGGGCAAGGCAGCCATTGTTATTCATGTTATGTATTATTGATTTCTTGGTCTGTTCAGACTTTGTGTAGTCTCTGCTGTTTAGCAGAGTTCCAGTGCTTCTTAGCACAAGGATCTCCTATTTAGGAATCCTTCTCCTTGCAAGAGAGGAATATTTAAGGATCTTGTACTTCATTCTCCATATTCTGACTCAAGGCCAAGCCACCTCCTTCAGCTACACCATTATTTCTGCTCAAGTATAACGTTGTGTTGCAGGGTGTTGCAATGGAGGTCCTCAACACCATTTCCGGAGCTGATTTTCAGAGGAGGGAGCTTCCATTCCATTGGAAGGTAAGTAAGGAAGGTTTCAGAGCTTATTATAGATCTAGGAATTGGGCCAATTATTCCCTTGCTCCTACAGTGCAGTACCCACCAGAGACTGTCTTATTTCTAGTGATCATTTGCAGTAGGGGTTTTGCAGATTATTGAGAGGGTGAGATATTAAATGATAGGATCAGAATTTCACTTGGAAGATCCATTGGAGGAGGTATTCTATCAAATGAAACATATTTATCTTTCTCCATCCATTTCCAGTTCTTTAGTTGCATCTGCTACCCTGCAACTCCAACATTTTGCAGATTTTGTATATTTCAGCCAATCCTTCCAAGATTGACTCAAGGTAGTCTTTGGGAGCCGAGATCTTCACTCCCAATGTTCTATGGGCCACAAATTTGTATATCTATGTATTTGACATGTGTTATCATGCATTTTATCTTATAAAAAAGCATAGTCATAGCTTGGGCACACCTGTGTAGTAGTGTTTTGTTATGATTTATGTACTTGTTTCTTGAGGCTGATCATTGGCTATCTTGAGTAACACTTTCCTCAAGATATCGTATACATTTGTTGCTGCTATAACTTAATAATATGGCTATGATATTTCTCACTTTATATGATTTGATTTATCACTACTACTCCATTGTTGTGTTTGCATATTGTTGTGTCTCCAATTTGGGAATATTATAAGATATTCCTAACATTGTAGATTTTCCCTATTTTGGGATATTACATTGGTATCAAAGCATAATCTTGTCTCAGCCTGTGGATCTCAGCCATGATGCTATCAAGAAAAGAGAATATGAAGACTCCATTATGTGAAGAGAGGAAGGAAGATAAGCTTACAAAAATTATTCCAAGATCTGTACAGAGCATTCATGAAGATTTCAAGAAAATAAGGAGGGAAATGTGTACAAAATCTCTAATAGGGTTTGAAACTGAGTCAAACTCTAGATTTTATTATGGAGAGTGTGAGCATGTAGCCACACCCTATGATACACAATGCAGTCACATGGCCAATTTTTCCATAAGAGAGAGAGAGATGAAGAAAGAATTCCTAAGAGGGGAACTCTTAGTGGTTTCTTGCATGAGTATGAATCTCAAACTCAAAAGTTTATAGATCATATCACTTTTCCGGAGTTTTGCAAGATCAAGGTGAGGAGGAGAAAACAAAATAATGTGGGTATATTTCTTCTATCTACCATTGATGGTTCCCATACATGTTCATCCAGGGCTTGGGTGGAAGAGCTAGACACCTTTTTGCAGTAGCACCAGATTTCCGGAGATGAAGCCATTAGAGTAGCAGCGCTGCACTTTGGAGGTAAGGTCTATGCATGGTTGTTATTTGAGTCCTTTACTTTAAATAATGCAAATAATTCTTCCTATGAAAGGTTCATTAGAAATTTGGTGGAAATATTTGTTAAGAATAATTCTGAAACACATGTGGAGGAGACAAACAGAACCCTTGCATGTGATGGAGAAAACCATAGACTCAAAACCTCTTCATAGAACCATAGAAGAGGCTGGTATCTTGCACTATACTTTGTTGGAGGCAAGACCTTCATCTTGTATTGTGGCACAAGAAGGTAAGGAGACCCCTTTTCCAAAAGAGGATCCAATCATTGGAGGGTGGCCCATTCATGTTGAGGAGGCTAAGGGCAACAACGTCGTTAGATATGGAGTTGATCTAGCACCTCAAGTAGAGGGAGGATGATCTATTGCTCCCACTAGAGGGATTCATGTATATTTACAAGGAAGTCCCCAGGATCTCATGAGTGGATATCAAGGCACAACTCATGTTCTACATGTGCCATTGATGATGAGGTGTGGAACTATGGGGATACAAGGGGGAGATAGGGAGGATGACCAGCATCATGTGATGAGGAGCACCCACCCATGTATATTTTATGAGGTTGATGCACCAAGGAGGGAGATTGAATTGCACAGTGAGAGCAGGGAAAAGTCTGTCCATTCTTGTATGCAGTCTACTCTTGATGATAATGTCTCATTGCATGGAGACATTTCACCAAGGAGACCACCAGATCAATAGATGATGAGAGATGCTTCATATTTTGAGGCACCATTCATTAATTTCACAGGAGTGGAGACCTTAAGAGGTAATTTTACAACACTGAGAATCTTGGGTAGACTCAAGGAGGATAGATGCATTATCTCAACATCATCTTTACCCACTCTCATTTCAAATTCTGTGCTATGGAAATAGCAACAGCAGGAGGATAGAAGCCTTCCAACTTTCATCTTTGGCATGGGAGATGTCAAAGAAGAAGATGACCATATGAAAAATCTTCTTCATGAGAGATCATCAGCTCTGTCACTATGGAGGATAGATCCATATTGGAACTCCCAGCTATTGGTGGAGTATTCCAAGGATATTTTCACTTACATGATATTGGATGAACAGTTGCATGACGAGGGATATTTAGTCAAAGATGGGGTCATCTACTTTCATGGTAGGATCTTCTTATCTGGAGCTTCCAAGCTCAAGGAGAAGTTGCTACAAGCAGCTCATGAGGATTTCCTTTTCAGCCGTGCTTGTTCTTTGAGAGCATACCACACCATCATGGAGGGGTATTTTCAGAAGGGGCTTGAGGAGGATATATATCAACATATGAGGATATGCATGGATAATGTGAAGATGGAGGAGATACATAACTCTTTGGAAGAGTTAGGATAACCACCTCTTTTAACTTTGAGGATGAGAGGAGAATCATTTATGAGCCACTCCATTTGCATTAGTAAGACATATGGTAAGGGTATTGTTTATTTGCATAATTATTTGTATGATGTATATATGCATCCCTTAACCATACATGTGCAGAATGTTGCTCCAAGGAGGAGCATTATTTTTCCTAGACATCATGGCCTACTTGAGGCCATGAGCAGTATTAGTGACCACTCCCTAGGAGGACTTGGGGAGGAGATGTATTTTGGAGAACATGCTCACTTTGCACCACATATCATTCACTTTCTCCAAACATATGAGGAGAATGGGACAACAAGCAAGTGGTTGAGGAACCACACCTTTTGTCACACTCTTTTTCAGTTGAGGGAAAAACTGCTTTGGTTACATTTGAGGAACCATTGTCCTTCTCCCTTGCTACATATGGCAGCAAGCATGGTTCTCATTATGGTTCCTTATTTTGCTGTTGTTTTTATATTTTTTGGGAGCATGATTTGGGGAATGGAACATTGGTTGGATGTGTCCCTTGGGGGAGATATCTCCCACATATTTTTCATTGCATGTCCTAATGGGAGAATGAGAGAGTATGTGGCCATTACAGAAAAACACTTGTTTCTATTTGAGGTGAGCCACATGATTGATTGGATGCCATATGATGGTGACTTCCAACTCATCACATATGAGATGATTTGGGCCAAAATGTTTCATAACGTTGTAGGAGATATCATTGGAGGTATAATCATCATCTTGCCACTTGAAGGAAATATCATTGCAGCCCAAGATCAGCATAGATTCTACATTTATCCTAAGTGGAGAGGAGGACAGCGTGGGGTAGGCTATTTTTTCTACCAAGATCAAATTTTCAGCCCACCTACATTACAGGAGCCAAAGGTGGAAGAGGATTTTTAGGAGTTTCCATGTTGGGAGGTAACTCATTTTGTATGGATAATTACTTGGGGGATGGAGGACCCACATGGGGAAGATGTTCCTCAACACATTCTAGGCTCCATGCCTTGGGTGGAGAACTTCCAGTTCTATCCTTGTAGTCACTTGAGGACAAGCAACATTTGGGAGGGGAGGACTGTAATATTCCCATTTTAGCCCATAGCTAATTGGAATATTAAAGTTTTGTTTTTATCACCTAGCAGATAAATAAATGGGTAAGGAAGCCCATGCACATTAAAAACATGAAAAAAACCCCTCAAATATGGAAGGTAATAGTCATAAGAGAAATATTTCACACCCTTATGTGTGAAAAGGGACATTCGCATGAAGACAAGGTCAAGTTTGACCAAGTCAACAGCATCGAGATAGGAGGTGGAGAGAAGTTAGATAGACAACGTAGTATGAATGGGAAGAGGGTTATTTGGTGGAGGAAACCCTAATGAGTGGGACCCATGGAGAGGGTTCTTTCACTTGTTTAAAAGGAGGGCAACGCAACCATTGTTATTCATGTTATGTATTATTGATTTATTGGTATGTGCAGGCTTTGTACAATCTCCATTGTTTAGCAGAGTTGCAGTGTTGTTTAGCACAAGGATCTCTTATTTAGGAATCCTTCTCCTTCCAAGAGAGGCCTCTTGAAGGATCTTGTACTTCATTCTCCACATTCCTTCTCAAGGCCAAGCCACCTCCTTCAGCTATAGCGTTATTTCTGCTCAAGTATAACGTTGTGTTGCAGGGTGTTGCAGTGGAGGTCCTCAACACCATTTCCAGAGCTGATTTTTAGAGGAGGGAACTTCCATTCCTTTGGAAGGTTAGTAAGGAAGGTTTCAGAGCTTATTGCAGATCTAGGCATTGGCCCAACTCATTCCCTTGCTCCTACAGCACAGTACCCACCAGAGACTACATTATTTCAAGTGATCATTTGTAGTATGGGTTTTGTAGATTATTGAGAGGGTGAGATCTTTAGTGATATGATCAACCTTTCACTTGTACGATACACTCAAGGAGGTCTTATATCAGATGCATCATCTTCATATTTCTCCATCCATTTCTAGTTCTTGAGTGGCAGCTTCTACCCTGCAACTCTGACATTTTGCAGATTTTGTATATTTTAGCCAATCCTTCTAGGATTGACTCGAGGTAGTCTTCGGGAGCTGATATCTTCACTCCCAATGTTATATGGTCCACACATTTGTATATCTATGTATTGACATGTGTTAGAATGTAGTTTCTCTTATAAAACTGCGTAGTCATAGCTTGGGCACACTTGTGTAGCAGTTTTTTGTCATGATTTATTTACTTGTTTCTTGAGGCTGATCATTGCCTATATTGAGTAACACTTTCCTCAAGATCTTGTATAGATTTTTGCTGCTATAACTTAATAATATGGCTATGAATATTTATCACATTCTATGAGTTAAGCTGTCACTGTTACTCCATTGTTGTGTTTGCATATTGCTAGGTCTCCAATTTGGGAATATTATAAGATATTCCTAACATTGTAGATTTTCACTATTTTGAGATATTACATAGCTCCAACAGAAGCCAAGTGAAGCTTCAAAAATTAAGGTTCTTAACTCAAATAAAAAGGAGAAGTTGGAAGCAATAAATATTTTGGACATGACTGCAACTATTTTAGAAATAAAGAAGGTTTTGTAGAAAAGGATCTTGATGAACCAGTTTTAGACAAAGTGCGAAGCCTTAAATTTTATTATCAAAAGCTTTCATACTAAATTTAATATTTTAAATCATAAAGGTCTGCCAGGTCTAGTTGGATTAGATGATAAGTTGGTTAAGTTAGAAGATTATTGCAAAAAGATATATACAATTGCAATAGACAAAAAAAAATTTGCAGGTATCAAAGGTCACATTACAGGTAGGGATTTTCTTGAAGCTTTACAGTTCGACTTGATTATTTAGCATCAAGTCAAACAGTTGTTCCTCCAAAAACCAACTTTTGATAGATTCACTGAAGTGGATGAAGTTTTCAGGAAAATGATAAATTTTGAAATAGCAAGTGAAGATCAATGGGATAAGTTTTGTGAAACCATTGAGTGAAAATATTAATTTTTCATCATGCCAGCACATCCAATTTTGAAGAGCCAAGTCAGCAACAACCTCCACCAAAAAGGGACAAGTCAGCAATAAATTTCACCAAAATAGGTTGAATCGTCAACGAACTCCATAAAAACCGAGACACTCTATCTATTTGGCTCGTTACTTTATTCGTATTATCATATTATTGTAAATCAGTTAAGATATTACTAAAGTTTTGTAAGTTAGTATAAATAACTCTCAACACGAGTTATGAAGCGTTGCATCCTTGGATGAGCAGATTTTGTAAAGCATAAATTGTACTAAGTATTTTTTATCATCAATAATACAAGCATGATTCTGAACTCATCTCGTACAACTCTATCTTCTCTGTGAGTTTTCCAGTTTTCTATCATTATCTTTCTTCATATGTTTAATTATCATCAAAATAACTAGGTGAGGTTGAATGTGTTTCAGCAACCTTATAATTCCTCTTGAAGTTATAATTATTATAAAGAATTATTCACTTGACAATCTGTTAATGTAGATCTGTTTTATCAATAAATTATCAGTATTTCAGTGATGTTAAATATATTTTGTTAAACTTTTGAACACTGTTTAAAATTTTTGAACACTGTTTAAAATTTTTCTAGCTTATGGTTTACTGAATAGTTCAATTTGAATGTTTAATAATCATATATTCTTACAAAATTCTACTTAATAGAAATCATAAACGCTCAATTACTGTATGAGATGAACAAGCAACCCTTACTTTGAATTATTAATATTATCAGCAAGATTTTAAAAACTTAACTGTTTGATTAAAATCTATCTTATGCATTGGTCCTCCAAATATTTTAAAACACAAACAAACATTTTAGATGTTTTGGCATGATTATTGACCAAAATCATCTCAAAGGACAACAAGGGGCATTCCCACAAATTATTTTGAGGGATTCTTAGTTTTGGTTCCAGGAGCTAGAACCATGCAGTGTGTAAAGCATGTTCTAGAATTGACCATCACTTTAGAGATTTACACATTGGCAAACCATTTATTTGTGGTTGATATTCCTGAAACCAATGTGATATTAGGTGTACAATGGTTGATCACACTGGGAAGGTCACCACGGATTGGGAGACCTTGGAGATGGAATGGATAGATAACAAGAGCAGTAAACACCAAATGATCAGGGGCATGCACACCTATCCACGTCACATAGTCTTTGTACATAGGAGGGCGGAAACGTGAAGCTGGGTTACACTATTGTGAGAATCGGGGGCCGAATTTTTTTTTCAGAAATAGTTCGGTTGAATTTTCTTAGAAAGTTTGGCCGAGCTCGTGATTCCGTTTAGATTGATGGCACACTGACGGCGCGGGAAAATAGATTTTTTGCCGGAGATGGGAAAACCAGCAACAAAAGTTCGGCCAAACTTCCAACAAAAGTTCGGTCGAACTAGTTTCTATAAATAGATTGCCTGCAAAGTTGATTTGTTTGCCAGTCTCATTATTCGCGCATATTTTTGTCACTGTTTCTGCTGGTCTTTTTGTGCATTTTCGCTCCTCCCGTCCGCGTTATTGGTCTACTGGAGGTATGTTTGTCCGCCTTGTTTCTCCTCCCATCTGCGTTTTTGCTCCTTTCGTTGGCGTTATTCATCTACTGCAAGGTATGTTCTATCTGTAATAGAATGAGTGATATGTTTCATACACTCCAATATTTCTCCACACACATATTATAGAAATGCCCAAAAATATCCAATTGGAGGAATTTCACCCCTAAAATTTTCCTTGCAATATGCCCATTTACATCTAATAATTGAACTCGTTATAATTCATTTTTTTTGTTTGTTATTGTTTCTCTCCTAACGTATTTTCTTACCTTGTTGTTTCCCTCACCCATCCTCTAGCCTAGTGCTCTTCTCTAGTCAACCATTGTATGTATCGTTAGTTTGTTTAAGGCTAAATAGATCTCACTTCACCATGTAGCAAGCTCTGAGGCTTTCTTCCATACTTTCACCAAAGTATCCTAAGCTTGAAATATAAAAGTTTCCATTGCCACTTGAAGTTACTGATCGCTTATGCTAAACCTTCTCACAAGGAATTCCTAGACCAGCTGCGCACCATTACTGTCAACTCTACTTCCCATTCTAATCTTGAACTTTTTAGGACTTTCTTTAACACATGGATGTCTGTAATTTTCTTCCTTTCCAAAGTTAAATGTTTCAATAGTCGTAGTCTACTTGTTAGAAATTTTGGAGTTGACGTGACACACATGCCATGGATATTTCGACAACCTTGATTAATTGAAAATTCCATTTTATGTCTGTTCATTTTTCAGTTGTTTTACAACTCTCTCAATTTTTTCACAGCTATGAAATAAATACTTCCTTTGTGCCAAAAAATTCAAATGCTCTCTCCGGGCCAAGGATTTCAAACACCATCCCATTTTCCATCCAATTCTCTGCATCAACAACCATGGTTTCCTCGGACTCAACAAGTTGATAGTGTCTTCCTTAGCATTAATTTTGCAATAGTTTATTTCTGTTGGTTTGAGGTTTTCTAGCTAGTATTCTGGTAGTTGTCTTACCTAGGTTTCCAGGTCTGGGTAACTAGGTGAGCACATACTCTAAGATTTTTAATTGTTTTTTTGTGATGATAGTTTTATATTCAGAATTTCCTTCGATAATAATTACATGTAAATTATTTTGAACAAACCAATAGTTTTATATTCAGAATTTTCCGACATGTAAAGTATTTTTAACAAACCAATAGTTTTATATTCATAATTTTCCGATAATAATCATATGTGAAAAAACATTGCAAAGCATTTAGAACCAACTAGTTATCTTGATTATCTGTAAAAGTTTTTTTTTTTTTCTTTTTCTGCAAAGAATGACTCCTATATTTTCAGCGTTTCATCCTATCAGTTGTAAGAATTTTGGAAATCTATATGATCCTATAAGTTGTAAGAATTTTGAAAATATGTAACCATGCATGACTATATAACTCAATGCTAGTGTTTCTTTGTACTTATTGTATATATAGACTGAATCTATATGGACATTTCTCTCTAGTTAAATACCCTTCTGTTTGCAATATTGATTTATCTTTTAAGATTTTGCATTTGTGTGTTGTATGCATCAAAGATTTCTATTCCCAGTTTTTCTATGCACATCAATTCAACTGCACAAACAATTATCTAATTTAATATTATTGTTTGCTAAGTTAGTTTATGTTTTAAAAATGTCCAGTGTTGTATGTAGCAAAATATTTTATTACAGGTTTTGTTCTACATATGCATTCGGGTGTTTTGACATATCCTTGTGTGTTAGGTTATTTATGTTTTTTAATTTTCGAATGATATGTTGCAAGCTTTTTATTACAGTTTTGGGTTTGCATGTTCATTTTGGCTGCATAAATATTCTCTCCATAATAATATCATTGTGTTTGATATCTTGATTTATGTTTTAAATTTTTCACTCACATGTTTTATCATTTTGTAGCAAAGTATTTTATTACAAGTCTTTCTTTCAACGTTCATTCAGTTGCACATGGAACTATTGTAGTTGTAGTCAATACTACAATACTGCACCTGTTAATATCAAAACTTGGATTGAATCACATAGAAACCGTCTATATCTATCTTCTTAAAGTATCAAGAAAGGAAAAATAATATTATATTCATTTTATTTATTGTTAAAGTGTTTTTTTAAGTAAGATAAATGTAAGTAATTGTGCTTATAATTCACCTATATTATTATTTTGAATAAACTTTAAAATAAGATATATAAGCAAAATATGTATCTAACTATCAACATACACCAACGTTTGTTGTTTTCATATATTTAAATTGTGAATCTTTGGAATTTTGAAATCATACTGGTTTCAAAATAACTTATCATATTTAATTTATAAATTATAAATTAGTGTAAAAAATTTGTACAGGATTAATCCTATAGTACAAGATTAATTCTATATCTTTAGCTGTGAGTGTACAAATTTTGAATATATATATATATATATATATATATATATATATATATATATATATATATATATATATATATATATATATATATATATATATATATATATATGAATTCTAAAGGAAAAAAATTATTTAAATAATTGTTAAATTTTAAAAATATTAAAAAAAAAAAAAACCATTTTCCTTTTAGTTTGAGTTGTAGCTTATTATTTTACAATCGTAATGTAGCATATAAAAAATTGAAATGAAAATTTCATTGTAATATTCTTGTAATACATTTCTTCAAAGAATGAATGCTTAAAAAAATAACGATGGAGGAGAGAAGCATAATGCTATAGAGCATGATTTTCTAATCACGAGGGAGTTACAATTATGCCTGCTATATTAGGCTCTCTCTCTTCATTGAGCTGTGTGTATGGTATGGTTTCATTTAGACCATTTTCAACCACAATAGTGTTCTCTTTGTCACTACTGCAGAAATAAAAAGCACATGTTAGACATTATCATATTCACATAGGCAAAAAAGGGTTTTCCTTAATTTTACATATTAAAATGTCTTTGAAAAGTTATTTCTATTTAAAATAAAAAGGTGAAAGATTAGTTTCAACAATTACTAGAACGAATAGATGGTAAGGCCCACAACAACAACTGCAAAAGCAATGTAATATAACCAATCAACCTACATCAACAAAACATATGGTATTGAATGAGCTTTTGGACTCTTTAGATATAAATGTACACCGTAGCAATGTATCTTATATAAAACTTTAATCCATGTGCTTAACCTTAACATTGACACAAATGGAATACAATTTTACTCACTGCTTTATGATAGAAAAATATGCGGATGAGTATTGCCCACATATCCGAAGTCAAAAGGGATAGATTAAAAGGGGATGCTCCGGTCATCTATAAAAGATAAATTAAAGAAGCATGAAATATTATTAATGCAAATTAGATATGCGTACCAATTATGTTCATATAACACAACAAATAGATGATTCAATACAAATGTCACATAGAAGTCATATTTATCTCATGGGCCTTCAACTTAAATTATATATCTAGCATTACATTAAGCTATAGGAGATAAATCAAAGAAGCATCAGATAACAATAATGTAAATTATACATGTGTAATAATTATGTCCATGATAGTTCAATAAATAGATAATAATGAAAATGCCATATCTAAGCTATATTTCATCTATGTAGCTTTCAATTTAAACTTATATCTAATGTTAAGTTATATAAAAGAATAATAGTAATCCAAACTTCAAAAAAACATTTAGAGTTAGTATAAAATGTGACATATAATTTTCCTGCATGGAAAAACATAGTTACTGAGAGTTCAAAACTCATGCATTTGAATACAAAGTGGGTATACGAATGAGCAAGTAGATTTTTTCTAGGAATGAGGAAGTGAAGGTTTATAGAGAGCCACACAAAATTGCAAATTGATACCTTAACAAAATTGTTCTCCTTTTAAAGAAAACATGTCATATAATCAACTTTCATCGAAATATATGATAAACTCGACACAATTTTATGAAAAATAGTATACCATTTTTTACATTTATCATAATAAAAATAGATAAAAATTACTTAAGTATTGTTATAAATATTTAACTACCCATCGAGGGATGGCCAAGTGATTGAGACAGGGCATCATCACAATAAAAAACCAAGTACAAATTGTAGTAATCCTAGAATCATGCTTTACATAAGGTAAAATTGGGGTTCATGACTTACTATAGATAAAAAATAGTTACCCTTACCAAAAAATATATGATAAAAATTGACAAACTACATAAGCTTAAGCTTAAGGGGATATAATCCTTCTTGCCTTCCATATAGATAATGAAAATGATTGTTCCAAGTCTCATGTTGCTTCTCATGTTACTTTATAAACCTTGATTGGAAATAAAAATAGGAGGGCAGAAATGTAAGAAATATAAAACATAATGAAACACAATGTAAGAAATAGAGAACATAATGAAACACACACATACATATCTAGACAATCAACACAATCACTTTCCTAGGAAATCCTTATGGGAGACAAGCAACCCTAAAAAGTAATGATGCTCTACTCCTTCTTCCCTAGGAAATCCTTATGGGAGAAAAAAAACACTAAAATGTAAAATTGCTCTACTCTCTCTTTTATGGTATGGAAAATATGTAAGTACAAAGAAAGAGGTAATCTTTCTAGAGTTAGCTAAGACTTTTGGCATGTAAGGTTGCTATAAAAACTTAACTTCATACATTTTTCTCTCTAACTTCAGACTCCTAGTTTTATTTTCAACTATGGAACAAAATACAATAACACAAAATGGAACTCTTATTCCTTCTAGTGGCCAAGTATTTAACATATTGTGATAGCCAACTAGGTGTAATATTTGACTCTGTCAACCATTAACGAGGTTTGTGATTTTAGACCTTTTAGAGTCTTGTTAAAATTCCACATGTAGATAGCTTTATATGCATGAGTAATGGGGATAAAATGACATTCTCTTGTACCATGGTGGTCAACATGATAGGTCAACTTACTAAAGGCATAAATTTTGAGTGAACTTCATTTGATGTTTTTCTTGCACCATTGGATATGTCTTTAAGTGTAGAATAATGGTCAAGATTTCGGCACAAGGGATAATAGTTTGACCCCCATAAATGTCATTTAATACCTCAAAATGACTCCAAAAGGTTTTAGACCCCAATTCTCCACCCACCATTAAAATGACCCTACAAGTTGATTCTTTCAGTTTTTTCACTCTATAAGCATCCAAATATATGAAAAATAATATAATTATCCAATCTAGATCATTATTTAATAATTTGTTAAAATTATGAGTAAGATATACATCATGGAATTTAAATAAATAGCGTTAATTCATTGAACACCCTTGTACATTCCTTGTTGATACTTTGAATGTAATACGTTTTGAAAAATAATTTGTTTATGGATTCTATTTTCCACATTCTCTCAACCATATCAAAAACCTTCTTATAATATTTGAAACCATCTATATACAACTTTTCATTTGTTTTGATAGGAATTAACATATTGAAATATTAATTGTATTTATGTCTTGTGTGCTAAGGAAGGGAGGTCGTGAACCTTAGGAGAAGAGATAGTATTTGTTAAGTTAGGAGGGATACTTTTTATGAGATAGAATTAATTTAAAATGCTTCTTCAGATTATGTAACTTTCGAACCATAATTACAAATTATTTATTTTTTTACTTATCATTTAGTTGCTAAAAGTTGAAGAATTTATGTTTGTAAATAATTAATTAGGTCTATTTAAATCATTTACCGCTTTTGGGTTTTTCGTTTTCGTGGTTTCATTCATAATTTCACTTTTTTGCAAATTGTGAATTTCAATTTTTCACACCACATGTGCACAGTCAAAGGACCTAAGGTCTTTCCCATACCAAAGTATGTTCTTTTAAAACATGTTTTCTTGGTGATATGGGTGATTTAGAAATGATTGGGAGAGAGAAATTCCTCATTTAATACATAATATGTTTGGTTCATGCCACTAAGCCAATAATTTTAAATTCAACTGACTTTTAATATAACCAACTAAATCCTGCAAAAAAAGAATAAAACAATTTATGTTAGGGTTGTGGATTTAGGCATTGAAACAACACACCATGATATTTCAAATTTAAAAATAATGGTTTGAGTCATAGGTAGCTTAGAATCCTATCTAGAGGTTTGTTTTCAAAATAAGGATGCACTCCCATTTGATTCTCATTATTAGGTTGTAATCATGAGGCTCTCGCTCAAGAGTGGACCTTCCCAAAATCTTGTGACGTCTTGTCACAAACAAAACCATCAAACTGAAAAACACATCATGCAAGAAACATAGCTCGCTAACATATCATTTTTCTCCTTCAAAGAAAAAAAATTCACATCATGTTAATATCTCCATGTACTCTTACATATTGGTGTACAAAACCATCAACCAAATACAAGTCGACAAAACATGCCTCTTCAAACAACTGACTCTCAAGTCAAATAATAGCTCATGTACAAATTTCCATATTTGTTGCATTTAAGTGTGTCAACATAACTCTACTTTCAACATATTGCTTCATGCAACATGCACCATACTTTGAATTTGCAAATAAATTCATGAAACATCAAAATACATGCAAGGCCTTAATTGGATAATAAATGTAACCATCCCTTACCAAACCATTTCAATGGCGCTTCTTTCAGTTGCACTTCATCATCATGTGAATCATCCTGACCCTCATCGATTATGGAATCTGCTTTTCGATTCTTGTAATTATCTGTTTCCACCTTCTTCAAATGTTGTGGATGACTTGTTGGATACAAAGTCCAACACTTGTCTACAAGGTGACCTTCCGTATGGCAATGAGTGCAAAACAATTGCATCTTATTTTCAACATTATTTTCCTTGTCCAATGGACCTTTGACTTCTTGCCTCATTTATTTAGAAATTTTCATGTGCATGGATATATTCTTCCAACATCTATAAACATTATGATTATTCAAACCAAAAAAGGAACATGCAAGTTCTTTTTCAAATATTATGTGAGTATTTACCATGTTTATCATAGTCAAAATCAATTTGATTAAAGGCAAATTTATACCTTGAACATTCACCTTTGTCGCCTTCTTGAGGAGGTGAATTTGATGAGGTAGTGGCTCTCCTCTAAATACTAGCAATTAATTCAATGACTCTAGATATTTCAACATCCTCTTCTTTTACATTCTCATTAGTTGCATGATTATTAACATCTTCTTGCAAAGTGGGTGTCAAACTTTTCCATTCATCATGAACACAAACTTCACAAGCTTGAGGTAATGAACAAGAAATGAAATTCCTTCTTGGAACAGCTTCATGTGCCTCCTTGGCTTTGGAGCATTCTCCATCATGTTTTCCATAACCAAGACCGAAATAATTAGGCCCTTCCTCAAAAAAATTTGGCTCAACTATGCCTTGTACATGTTTGGCTTTAACCCTTTACTTTCATAGCACATTTTCATAAAAAAATTGGACCTTATTCCTCTAGTGTGTCTCTCAAAAGCACGTACACATTCATTTTGAGAGGAAATTGAAGATAAAAACCAATAGCTAATTATTCTAACTAACCTTGACAAAAATGAGCTAAATTGTACTTTGATACCAACTTGATTTGAATATGGACAAACTAGTTTTGTTGGGCTATCTCCCTCATTAGTTAAATAAAAATGTGTTTAGGATCGTCTAAAGTTAGCCAAGTGGGAAGGGGTTTATGTGTCAAGCTTTAAGTGTATTTTGTGAGAAATTTATGAGTTAATTAGCTTTTAAAAACTCATGTGTACAAAAAATAAAATGCAAAATTTTTGTTTTGGAATTTTTTTTCCCTCAATCAAGATTCCGATCATTGGACATGTAAGAGGAAGAAAGAGGGAATTCACTTTTCAAATTCTAGACCTTATCTAAACCAAAATAAACTAGAGGTTCGGTTTTCAAATACATTCACTTATTTGGAAAAGTTCTAGCTACCAAAAGTCCATATGCGAATCTACCTCCCAAGAAATCCATTATTACACCACTGGTTAGTTTTTTGTCTTCCTATATTCTTTATCAACCTCTTCTAGTGATTCTTGAATTGTGGATACTTAAATCCTTCCTAAAAAATTGAGCTCTAAAACGAGAAGACATACAAGGTAATTTTAAGTCATTCCTCTATCCAATTATAAAAACCAAGTGAATATTTCTACATATTGATTTCTGTCCCATAAATTGTACAATATAGGTCAATTTTTTCCTTTAACTTATTTAAATATTGTTAGTGCACAATTGTTCAATGGTCTGATGAAATTTCATTGATAAAGGCATGATTATGCCAATCCATGTTGCATATTTCCATTAACAATGTTTACTTACATGTAAAACAATGTTGTCTCTGCTTTTATGTTATTTTGAGTTTGCTTTTAGTGTTGAAATTGGAATATATGATATTAATTTATGACTTGCAATTATAGATGCTGAGGTACTATTCTTTTTCTCTACTATATTGTTATTTCTAGTCCTCTGGGTGTTTTCTTCATATTTTTTTTTTTTTTACTAATTGAAGGGATTCATAATTCTATATTTTACCATATTGCTTGTTGGTTCCATGTAGATTTAATTGACATGTATATAATAGGTGGTTTCTGTTTTTGGGATGTCTGTAATGTTTTTGGCACATCATATTGAATTTCTATAATTTGTGTAGCTCCCTAACATTTAGATAGAACCTTCATTGAAAAATGTGAGGGGGGTTTCAAATTCACATTGGATAACACCCTCCTCTGGGATAAAAAAGTTTAACAAACACAATAATAGAGAAACAATTAGTGACGTCACCAAAAGATGTAGCCTCTTCAAGGTATCATATCTTCTCATCAAGGTCAAGAATCTATTCACCAAAAATTTTCTATGGAAATGATGGTTTAAGAAACAAAACCAGACAAAAACCTTCAGTGAGAACAACAAAATATAAAAACTCTTCAAGGTCTTCAATCTTCTCATAAAGTTAAATTGTGTCTTGATCAAGTCCAACAACAAAGAAACATTCAGTGACAACACCAAAATCTACAACTTCTTCAACGTCTTCTAAACCATCTTCAAAGTCAATATTGTGTGCATCAAATTCCTCAGCAAGGTCATCAATGGATTCATCAAAACTACTATTTAAAACTTCAATGCCAAAAATAAGTCAAAAGAATTCAATTTCTCCTCCAAAACCTTCTTCTCTGAGCAAAGATAGCATGATGTCATCGAGAAATTAAGTAATTCCACAAGGAAATTCTATCAAAGTTAAAACAAATCCATTTCATCCATATTTAATGCCTACTTTTTCAGGTGGAACACCTCCAAATTTAAGGACCACAATGCCATAAAATACAACTTTACCTAATAGGTGTAGACCTAGAACCGCCAACTTTGTGTGACATGTACAATTGAAGATCTTATGGTAAGCAGTGTGCGAAGAGAGTCATGGTCACTGAGTTAAGCAAGAGAAATAGTTTGGTATGACAACCTTACTTGTGATAGGTCTAGCTAGCAGACTACCAAACTACATAGTAATGGTATTCAAAATGTGAAAATTCCCATTTCACTTGGAAATAAGATGGTAGAGAAAGTTATAGATGAAAGGAGATATCCATCTATGGTAAAGAAATCAAATAGTTCTAACAATTCCACCTTGCAACTCTAAGAGACATTGAATTAAATTTCATCTCAAGACGGGGCTTTGGGAGGATACTCTCAAAGCCAACCTTCGTTATGGCTTTGAAACACATGGTAAGTATCAAGACTCAACAACCTTATTTGCATAATTTTTTCTAGCATGGACCTTAATGTCATAGCCTTCTTTTTCCTAAAATGAATGCAAATTTCCTTGCAATTTGGCTTGCAACATTCATAATTCATGCTCATGAACATGACTGTGTTGCAATTGTGATAACATCTGCTGTATGCATAAGCTTTAATAAAAAATGATCAAAAATGAAAATTTTGCTCTGTTTTTTTCAAGATTTAAGGAAAATTACACCAAGTAGCTTCCAGCCTCATATGACCATCATGTCAAACTCATCTTAGGATATTGTCCAAGTAAGAGCCACTTAAGTAATCACTCTAGTATACATGACTCTCCAATTTCAATTAGCAATAATGACAGTTCTAAGTATGGTGCAAAAATTGCTCCAGATCATCAATGGGGCATGTTTGATGACAATAATTTGGGGAGTGAGAGAGGGAGATGGTAGGAGAAAAAATTCAAGGAATCCACTGGAAATTGAAAAATATATAACTAATAAGGTGAATACACTTTGTAACCTAAGAGAGAAACCTGTTAGGAAATGGGTGAAGTTGGTATTACACACCCAATTAGATAACCTCGAGGAGAAAACATTTCTCCCACTTTATTTGTTGGCATAACCTAGTAAGTGTTATTCACTAGAATGTATTTTGTAAAGGCCTTGACCTAGTTCCCATTCAACTCCATCCACCAGGTTGTAGAGGATTCCAAGCCTAATTTCACGAAAAGTAAGTTGGCGATGATCACTTTGACCTGCTTGATGACATGTCTATGAATATTAACTACCTTGAACTATTTTTCTGCGTAGGGAAAGAGACACATTCGCATGTCTGAGCATGAAAATGTTCTTTGATATTGTTAATGCCTATAGTGTTTAGTTATACAAGTTCTATAGGCAGAGTCTTTAAAGGACCAGGTAGCCTCTAGATCTCATCTTTTATGAAAGGTGACATATCTAGTAAATGCCCCTACAGTCAATCTCTGGAATGGATCTAAATAGAAGTTCTTCATTTTAATATCCATAAAACACAACAAATTTAAGGTAAACTATGTACATGTGTCATTTCTCCCACAAAATAAAGTGTATAAATGGTAAATTTTATACCAAGTGTGCTCCCACCATGTAAAGCGCAATTTGGTGAACTTATCATTTTTATAATTTCTTTTTTGCTTAAATTGAGTTTCACACATCAATTATTGCTTTGAAAGTTGTGTTCTACATAATTTGTGTACACTAAATTACAAATTGATTTTCTAAAATCTATTTTGTGTAAATGTCCACCAATAGATATATATATCATGGAGGATGAATGACGAAGATCAACCGAATCCCATATGGAGGTTCAGGGATTGGGGGATGTTCACAGTATTTAAATATAATCTTAAATCTCCATACATGTGTGTACATATGGAATTGATTTTTTATTAACTTTGTGAGTTAAATTAGTTGTTAATAAGTTTCATTTTTTAATTTTTAGGAGGTAAGAGGAGAAGGGTTTCTACTCCGTCCATGGAGCGTGCCCATGGTTCAACCAGTCATGGTATGGTTCACGCAATTTAATCAATGAATATGTATATGTATTTATATGTACACATGAATATATTTTTCAATTGATTATAAATTTGTGTTTGTTTATGAAGCTTCCCCCTCGTCTCGAGAGGTTGGTGGTGGCTCAAATCCACCTATAGGGCCATCAATGAGTGGTAGTAGGTTGCGTGAAGGGGGTGATATTTATTCCCCTGAAGGCCAATCAATGGCTTCTAGTTCTCAACAGGGTTAGTTTGGGTCTGGTTCTCAGCAAGGTCATTCTGGGTCTGGCTCTCGGTAGGGTCATGTTTGAGAAGATGCTAACCAACAACGTCAAGGCTGCCATCAATTTCAATATTTTTTTCATTAAATTTGTACAATTTTTTTTACACGTGTTTTTTCTAATATACAAAATTATATATATATTGATGCAGAGGCTGAAAATGTTCAAACTAGTGGTCAAAATAGACGCAGGGAAGCTTGCTACATTCATGAAAAAGGTTGTCTACCCAGCACAACTTATCCAGCCGAGATTACTGATATACCATGGGAAACCAACATGGCACAATGCACCTTACAAAGGTGTGAAAGACTTTATGCAAAATTGAAAAGAGATCTCATGGCTTTGTCTCTACCTGTTGAGAGTCGACAAAGCCTTGAAATAGTTACACATTCATTGGGTGAAATTGTAAATGCGTACAGAAATCTTGGGCCAACAACCAATACATTTGTAGAAAATATGAGAAAGAGAAAAAAAACAATAATGGGTCCAGATAAATGGAAGGATGTAAAACAAAAAGTTACAAAAGAAGTGGCCAAGTCAATGTTTCATTACAAGGAAGGGCCAAAAAGAAAAATGTTGAAGGTGTAGTATTTCAAGCACCCAGACATAGCTCGTTATTTGTATGATAGGAACCTTGCAGCCTATGGAAGGCTCCCATGGAACGATGAGGTTCCTGTTTATTTTGCACAAATGTTTTATGCATAATTTTTTTTGGGTATGAAACCCAACTAGAATGACCTTCCATTAGAATTTTTTGGCCTGGGGAAAGGTCGATTATATGACCGTAAGGGCACTAAGCGAGATGTGGAGTTGCCTTGCCCTGAGCCGCCATTTGTGAGTCGACCGTTTCGGGTCTAAAATCTGCGGTCAGAGATGGATGCGACTTCTCAAATAAGTCGAGAAGCAAGGGATGTTATGATCAACAATGTTTATAGCAGATTGGGTGGAGTCGATGTTTGTTTAAATCGATAAAGAGCACGTGAAAATGCATGTGCCAATTTTGTGTATTGTATAGATGAGGAGATTGACAACATGAATGTTGAAGATCTCCGAATATATGCAAAAAATTGTTGCAATGGTTTGCAAGACCTAATTTTTCATGAGGAAGAGGGCACTGGAACGGTATGTGTTAGTGACCTTGGGGTTTGAAATTATTTTAACATACATATACATGTGTAGAATTTGTAATAAATACATGTGTATGTACATGTATACATTTATTTGTATGTACATTAATCTAACAAAAATGTATGATTATATGTTAAAACACCATTTGCAGTTCTCACACATGATGCGTGACGAAAATGTTAATATCACGTTCGGGACCTCTGGTTCAAACAATGCAGATGGGTCTGACCATCAAGATATGTTGGCAAATATTAGTGTTTTTTAAGTGATTTTAAAATAAATAATTGTACACACATGTACATGTATGTATATATAATTTGATAAAATGTTTTAACAGATACCGATTTCGTCCGATGTTTTTGGGATGTCGTTACCTTCTTATTCCTTGGGAGATGCACCTTCTACTTCCTTGGGAGATGAGCCACAAGTATGGACAATTTTTCACAAGTTTAAAATTTATGTTTAAAATTTATATATATATATATATATATATATATATATATATATATCTCTCTCTCTCTCTCTCTCTCAATTTTTAATGGAACTTTTTGAGGTGGAATATATATATAGAGAGAGAGAGAGAGAGATCTATATTTTGAGTTATTTAAAAAATTTTGAATTTAGGTTTCTATAGAATATTTCTTTAATCCGCAGACTCTAGCGACGGAGATAGGAACATCCACAACATTTGAACAAGTTGTCTTTAGTTCCTTTTTTTAATATTATTGAAAATAAGTTTATATATGTACACGTGCATTTTCATTTGAAAGTTTTTAATATATATATATATATATATATATATATATATATATATATATATATATATATGTGTACATGTATGTTGTCTGGAGTTTCTTTGCTAGAGATGTTCCTATGAGGCGAACTTGTTCATCGAATGGAGACTCTGAAGACGGAGATAGGAACATCCACAACATTTGAACAAGTTGTCTTTAGTTCCTTTTTTTAATATTGTTAGAAAATAAGTTTATATATGTACACGTGCATTTTCATTTGAAATTTTTAATATATATATATATATATATATATATATATATATATATATATATATATTTAACTGTACATGTATATTGTACAGTTTACTGCTGCAGATGTTCCTATGGGGGCAGAACTTGTTCATCAAATGGAGAGGGAACCTCATGTGGTATTGCATGATTTTTTTTGTTATATTTTGTTTTTTACATGAAGTTCTAGATATATATATTCTCATTCATTTTTAAAACAACAAATTTTAATGTTCAAGTACATGTGCATTGTGTATGTAGGTTTCCCATGATGCTTTACATGATAGGGCATGGATTGAGACCCTGATAGGAAAGACGCTAGATCCATCTCTATTTGATGGACATGATTTGTAGATTTGATTTCAAAATTTAGATGGTCTTAAAATTTGTTAAACTTGATATAGTTTGATACTTGTGAGATCTACAATTTTTGGACATATTTTATTACATTGTTAATATAATTTGTTTTATTTAATTTTTGGATGGTTTTAGTACTTTTGGCATGTGAATGTGAAGTTATGTTGTCATTTGAACTACATTTGGCATGTGAAGTAATGTTGTGATCTATATTTTTTTGTTAAATTAAAAGTTAAAAGTTTTGGATGGTTTCAATCTACATTTGGCATGTGATATTTAATGTTAAATATTTTTATTGGATAATTGAATTATAATTGGCATTGCATGTGAAGTTTTTAAAACTCAAGTTTTGGATGGTTTAAATCTACATTTTGCATGTGATATTTAATGAAATTTAAATTTTTAATGTTTTAATGTTGCACGATATATAATCAAAAGGTTTTTAAAACTTAAAGTTTTGAATGGTTTCAATCTACATTTGACACATGTGGTATATAATGTTAAATGTTTCTATTGGATCTAGTTGAACTATAATTGGCATGGCATGTGAAGTAACGTTGCACGATCTATATAATCAAAAATATTTTTAAACTCAAGTTTTGAATGGTTTAAATCTACATTTTGCATGTGATATTTAATTTTTTAAATGTTTAATGTTTTAATGTTGCACGATATATTATCAAAAGTTTTTAAAATTTTAAAGTTTTGGATGGTTTTAATCTGCATTTGGCACATGTGGTATATAATGTTAAATGTTTCTATTGGATAGTTGTTCACTATAACTGGCATGGAATGTCAAGTAATGTTGCACAAATCCATTTTGGATGGTTGATGTACATTTAGAATTTTAAGATTGCTTTTGATCTCTACATGTAGTCTTGTTTGAATGAAAAAAATTCCAATAGGAAGAACATAGCTTTTCAATGCAACTAACCATGTATCAATTGAGCTCTAATTGAAAAAAGAATTTAAAGAAGTAGATATATGTACAAATTATCCCTTTAATTTTGATTGGAAATACAAGTCTCGTACATATATATTTTTGTTGAATTTGGGTCAATGTCGTTAATGCACTCAAATAGGTAGCCTTGTCGATTTATTTACATTGTGGAAACTTTTTACCAGAAAATCCAACTAGTTTTTCATCAATGCACATAGAAAAACTACTTGGAACAATTAATTGCATTCTATCACATATCTATCCAATACAAGTAACATTTTTCATCAATGCACATTGAACATATCCGACCATTGGACAAACAAATTTTGTACTAGAATTTCAATCAGGAGTAGAGATGTGGGTCAAATCCCACAAAAAGTCGGAGAAGTGCTCCGAGTCTCTTGTCTAAAAGGAATTTTTGTAAAAAACTATACTGCAGATGATTTATTTACATTGTTTCCATACTTTTTACCAGAAAATCCAACTAGTTTTTCATCAATGCACATAGAAAAACTAGTTCCAGTTAATTGCATTCTAGAACATATATATATATATACATACATATATATATATAACATTTTTCATCAATGCACATGTATAGAAAAGCTACTTTCAATTGATACTAGAGCACGTTCTTGTACCAAAACAGTTTGTACATGTGCAAACACTTGCAAAAATAACATAAGCAACTCAATTTTTAGTTGAGTACTAGAAGTTCTAAAACATATTTAATCCAAAGAGAATAAATTGTTGGAGAATTCACTCAAAAAAATTCTATTGGAATTCCATCTTCAATAATCCATTCATGATCGGATTTTGACATTTTCCATCTCTTAATTTTCGATTTTTTCTTTGATTGAACTTCTATCAACTTTATACGTGCTGCACACACCAAGTGACTATATTGACAATTAATGGAATCAGGTTCATAGTCTTCAAAGTAAACAAAGTCTCCACTTTAATGAGTTTGTCTGAAAAAATAACCTTTCAGTATAATAGACCCTCTGTCATATTGAAATCCGTGATCATTATAGTTTTGTAATAATTTCATTTTTTGTTCAGTGCAACGCATAAAATAATACTTCACATTTTCATCATTGTCAATAGGTGAAATTACAACAAAAACATCTCTTGCAAAATAAAATAAAGTTAACAAAATTATACATATTTAAATTTATTTCTAGATCTTTAAATCATTAGAAAGTAATTCAAATGTTACCTTCTCTAACAAGATCAGAAACTTGATCACCATTGGATGATATTGTAGTTTCCTCTGATTGCATTTCTTCAAACATTGCAACAAGCATTTTTCCCTTTGTATTTAGCTCTGTATGTTTCCAATCGTTCACATACATTTTGTTTTCACAAACGTCATTGGATTTTGTGTTGTATATGCAAACATAACAAAAACAAGAATATTTTCTTTTATCCAATGCTAACACATTTCTGGACGACTTTGGTTGAATTGAATGCAATTTTCGAGTCCCTTTTACTATTTCAACATCACTTCCAATTGATATATCTACGTCTTCGATCCCAATATGCTAGAAAAACCTTTATATGGAAAAGTAGAAGAAGAATTTTCAAATATGATATCAAAATACAATCAAATATAATCATTGCATGATAAATGTACAATGTTTAAAATTATATTTCCAATATAAATAAAATTGAATGTACCTTCGCACTTCCTTTGATGGGTTAGTCTCATGGCTTAGAGCAGTGATGCACCATTGAACAACTTCTTTAGCATTCACAAGTCGGCTTGCAGAGTGGTTCATTTGATATCTTCGAAGTGCTCATTTTATGCATGCTCCTGCACCATCATGTTCTCCTTTTCTATGGCCAGTCTCAAAGAAATTCCAACAATGTTTAATGCAGGTTTTCTTATGAAGAAAACAAAACCAAAAGAATGATCGTGCAGATTTGAATTGACCTGCACATCCGTCTGACCATATCCAATGTTCATTGAATGTCATTCCACGATTTTTCAAGGAATCATAAATTTTTCCAAAACAATGTTGTACAAAACATGTATCATGTGTACAATCGTCACTGATATAAAAGTGATATTCTTTAATGATATGTCGATTTTCACTCATGATTTCTATATGATCGACATTTTGTTCAGCATGTCTATATAGAATATGGACGAGCATGGAGACTTGGTTAGAACGATATTATTCACTCTAAATTTCTTTTTGTGGAACAAATGTGTAGTTTTCTGCAAAATCAATCACTGACAAAATGGTTCTTGTTGGAAAAAATTCACGAGATTTTTTGAATTGCAAGTCTTGCCATCGAGCTCTATGGGAATGCTTGGTGTATTTGTAAATTTCTACCTCAAACTTTCTCAAAAAGTCTATCAGAAAAATTTCATCTTCTAGTAATTCAATTATTTTAACACTATTTGCACCTTGAATCGATGTATCGATATATTCATATCTCTTCCATTTCACTTTCATGTTGGACAATGATTGATCATTTATATCAATATGATATTTGTTTTGAAATTTAGTCAAATTTCCACAATCATCGCATTTTTTACCACCAACAAATTTCTTTTTGTAAAATAGTTCATCGCTTTCTCTTTCACATAGAATTTGAGATATGAAATCACGGATAGTGGAAGGAGGAGGTGAATCCTTCCATAATGTTCTACCAAAATCAAGGAATGTGTCATAATATAACTCAAATTCCACATGATAACGGCAACAACAAGTGTCACATACGGTGATAGGTTTTACATACCATGGTTTTTGTTGAACAAAAGCACTGAGTGAAACATGAATTTGACGATTCTCTTCTTTGAACTTGTTGAATAAGTCTATCTGAGTGGTTTCCAAGAAATATTTTTCATGTTCTTCATACTGATTTCATGCTATTCTTCTTCGCATCACATGCCTTGCAGTTGGCGAAACACGCGAATTGTTCTTCCAATATTCATATATTATTTTTTTAACATTTTCTCCAAGTCTATTTTTGTATGGTTGCCTACAAATAGCTCTCCAACAAGCGAGTTCATCATTTACATCTATTTGCAGCCGAAATTTCCAATGTTTGTGCAAATTTTTTCATGAGGTTCCTAGTGCTCGTGCCATAGATGTTAACAAACAATTCTCTTGAGTACTTGATGGAACCATTGCCATCTGTATTCCTCTATGTACAATTGAAACATCTTTATCTCTAGATCTCTTAATTGAATTTATAGCACTACTCATATTTTTTATCACATCTTCCTTCATTTTTTTATCTTTGGTTGATTTTCAAATACCCAGTAGTGTCGTAGCATCTTTTAATTTACTTAATGATAGGAGACCTTTCAACATTTGAGCTTGAATTGTCACCTTCTCATTTAAGAAATACTTTTCAAAAATGCAGTTAACACGATATTGTATAGCATGGTTAGGTTTTTTATCTCCATATTTGAGTGTCAACATTTTATAACATCTCATTATCGATAGTGATTTCATCCGTACATATTTGAAAAAATAATACATATTCAATAAATAACTAAATTAATAAATATATCTATAATTTCAATAATATGTGCATGTGTTTAATATATATATATATATATATATATATATATATATATATATATACCTTGTGATTCAATTTCTTTATTTGGATTTCTTTCAATATTTTCACCATCTTCAATCATTGTTTCAATATCTCTTTCACTTTCTCTTTCAAAATTTTGTATCTCATCATCAATGTTTTGAGGAATATCTCTGTCTGTTTACATTAAACAAAATATTTTCAAATTATTTCATCAAATAAAAATTAAGCTTCACATTTTACATTAGGAAAATTTTAAATATATTAATAGATCATAATATTTACATTTACATACCTGCTTCAATTTCTGCTTGAGGTCGATTTTTCTCTTCAATATTTGAGAGGGCTTCTAACTTTATTTTGCGATATTTTCTCATCTCTTCTCTACGTTCCTCAGGGTCTCTTTTTCAATCATATTTTCTTTCACAAGTCCTTCGATTTCCCATGATAATAGGGTATGAAGTTCAAAAAAATTCCTTCAAAAAATTAGACAATAACTCAATAAGAAAAAACAACACAAAAGATTTAATTTTAAAAAATTCATTTTAATTTTTTTGCAAAAAATACATACTCCAATCCAAAACACTTACTTTAAAAAATTCAAGTGAAAAATGTCTTAAAAATGAAACGAAGCTCAAAAGATTTACTTCAACTCAAAACACGTACATACTTCCAAGAAATGTCCTTTGAATGTACGTCCAAGAAAATTTCTCAAGTCCAAGACAATTTTTTGCAAAATCAGGCTGCCTCTAAGAAATGTGCACCAAGAAAATTCTTTAAACCCAAAACAATTCTTTGCAAAATTAGTCTGCTTCCAAGAAATGCTCTTAAAGCCAAACTTTGAAGAAAATTTTTTAAACCCAAACCAAGACCTTTGTAAAATCAGATGAAATGTGCGAAAATTATGAATGATTTCACAGCAATTTATATTTCCGTGAAATGTGTTTTAGTAGGGGCTCCACAAAAATTTTCGGCCGACGGAAAATTATACAAAAGTTCGGCCGAACTATTAAGTCATTAGACTTAACGAGCCGTCAAAGCAAAACATAGTTCGACCGAACTTTTAATCAAAGTTCGGCCGAACTAACGCATCACCAGTTACGCAAAATCCAAGCTCAGAATATGTTTCTGCGACTTTGGACTGATTAAACTCCATGATAAGTTTTTAATTAACTGTTAGAACCAAGACAAAAATTTTCAGAATTGAATCTACTTTTAGGAAATATAACTTTTATGGAATCTCATAAACGTACTAATTTTAATTATTTTTCTAATAAAATGGGTGCAAACAATTTCTCAAGGTCATTGTGATTCAGTGAAATCAAAATTTTGTATCTCCCAAAATACATTGTAAAAAAAATTGAAAAAATTATGGGGCATTACATTGGTCTGTTGTCTCTAATGGGTAGCTTTTAGATTTTTATTTTATAACATATATGTTAAGAAATTTGTTGTGTCTCTAAACATATCCAAAATATGCAGTTTTTCGTATTGGACCAGTTCAAAAAATTCTAGTAATTATGATATGCATCCATTTAATTTGTAAATATGATGAAACCAAAGTAGACTCTGTCTAGATTGTTGTAACACATTTTTTTTTTCAAAAACACAAATTTTCAATGAATACAACATTGCGTCATAACATGACTTCTTATGAATCCTTTGATTGTTAAGAAACGCACATTCAAAGAAATGCTAAGTTGACATATCAAATCTGCATAAAAAAATTTCAAAAAATAAGTAATAGAAAGCTAACAAAATTTCTGACAACTTTTATTTTTATCGTAAAATAAAATTCTAAACAAAAGAATTGTTATAGTTTGCAGAAAGTTGAAGAACTGAAAAAAATGAAAAATTTTTCTCAAAAAAGGGAAAAAAGTGTAACCCAGCTTCACATTTTCACGGGTAAAGGAGACATATAGTGGGCAGTGGAACTGTGTATTTTAGAGGTAGGAGGCAAGGGTGCACTAATACACCCAGATTTGCAATCTATTCTAGACCACCATCCTATAGTATTTAGAGACATACCACCGAGAAGGCCACTAGACCAGGGGTTTGAGCACACTATTGAGTTGTAGCAGGGGATCCAAGTACTGATCACCACACCCTATAGGCACCCCAAAGCCTAGAGGGATGAGATTGAAAGAGATATTTAGGAGCTCTTGGCTTTAGGACATATCCGACCCAGCACTAGTCCTTTTTGCTTCTTTTGTGGTCTTGGTGAAGAATAAGGATGGTACATTGAGGATGTGCATTGATTATAAAGCCTTGAATAAGAAGACAATGAAGAATAGGTACTCGATTCCTAGGATCGATGATTTTATGGATGAGATAAGGGGATCAAATTTCCTCTCAAATATTTATATGAGGTCAAGGTACCATCATATCAAGGTAAGGGATCAGGATATCCCCAAGAGTGCATTTGGATGTCATTATGGCCACTTTGAGTTCTTGGTGATTCCCTTTGGGTTAGCCAATGATCTGGCTACTTTTTAGTATTGTATGAATCACATATCCCATGGTCAATTGAGGAATTTTTTTTTGGTCTTCTTTAATGACATTCTTATTTACAACTGCACATGGGAGGACCATCTGCAACATATTGAGTTAGTATTATGCATTCTAGAGGAGAAACAATTCTATGGTAAGCTCTCCAAATATGAATTTGGGCTCACATATATGCTTTAATTAGGCCACATCATCAGAGTGGATGGAGTAAGGATACATGAAGAGAAGATCCACGATATTTGGGACTGGCCAGAGATAAATAATGTAACAAAACTTTGGTGGTTTGTAGGCATCTGCACCTACTACCAGAAGTTCGTCAAAGGGTTCTCCCAACTAGCAACACCACTCATAGATATGACCAAGAAGGGAGCTTTTGGTTGGACAGATACAATGCAGAGGGCCTATGATTGGCTCAAGGAGGTGATGAATAGTTTCCTAGTGTTGGTATTGTCAGATTTTACCCAACCCTTTGTACTGGAATGTGATGCTTCAGGGGAGGGCGTTGGAGCAGTCTTGATGTAGGGGGCCACCCCATAGCTTTTGAGAGTCAGAATTTGTTGCCTCATGAGAGGTTTTATCCTATATATGATAAGGAAATGTTTAATATTATGCATGCATTAGCCAAATTCCGGAAATATTTGGTGGGAAATACATTCTGAGTGAAGACTGATCATAATAGTCTCTAGTTTTTTCTTCAGAAGAAGTAGCTTCAAGAGAGGTAGCAAAAGTGGGTTAGTAAAATCCAGGCATATGACTTTTACATTGAATATGTCAAAGGGAAGAGTAATGTGGTAGTGGATGCCTTATCACAGAGGCCAAAATCATTGTCATTAATTAGCGTGGATACAGATTGTAAGACCCAGTTGTTGGTGGAGTATTCCAAAGACCACTTCACATGTGAGATCCTAGACGGGAAAGTGACCGATGAGAGGTATAGAGTGATGGATGAGATCATCTATTACCAGGGCCAGATATTCTTGACTAGAGATTCTAAGCTCAAGGAGAATATTTACATGCATCACATCATTCACCACTCTCAGGCCACCAAGGCTTCACAAAGACATACAGAGTCATTAGGGGAGATTGTCATGGAGGGTCTCAAGGAGTATGTGCTCTAGCACATCAGGGAGTGTGTAGTTTTCCAGCAAAATAAAGGAGAGAATAGCCATCCTATAGGTTTGTTACAATACTATCCTGAAAGGGGAATGGGAGAGAATTTCTATGGATTCCATTATTGGGTTTCCAATAGTACAGGGAAAGGATTGTATCTTTGTGGTCGTTGATCGACTAACAAAGTATTCATATTTATTTTCCATTTCTTCATGATACACTGCTTCACAAGTGGCCGATATCTTCTCTAGAGATGTTTTCAGACTTCATTGTCTTCCTAAGACCATAGTTAATGATAGATTTAGTCGCTTCATGGGTGGATTTTTGTAGGATCTTTTCCATTTGGTGGGTACCGAGTTGACACCGAGTACCAGTTATCACCACCGGATAGATGGGAAAATAGAGATAGTAAAAAAATGGCTAGAAAGCTACTTGGGAAACTATGTTCGAGAGCAACAGATGGCATGGCTGCACTGGCTCCATTTCGAAGAGTATTTCTTCAACAGGGCATTTCATATGTCGATCAGTATGTCTCTATTTCAGTCTCTATATGGATATGATGCTTTATAATTTGTTGATGTGATGTTTGGGGCAAGAAAGGCTCCTAGAGCTAAAGAGTGGATCCAATAAAGTCAAGATATACTACGTGCTCTTAAGGATAACATTGCTATAACCTAGAATCATCAGAATTTGTATGTAGACCGTGGTCGAGTGGAGAGACATTTTGAGGTGGATGATTTGGTTTATGTCTTTCTACAGCCTTAAAAGAAATTTACGCTGAAGGAGAAGGGGGATGAGAAGCTTAAGCCAAATTTCTATAGGCCATATAGGGTGATTCGTCATGTTGGAGAGGTAGCATATGAGTTGGAGCTCCCCATTGGGAGTAGGATCCATAACATCTTTCATGTCTCATGCCTCAAGATGGCCATTGGAAAGCATGTAGTTGGTACTGTGGATCTCCCACCGATGATGAGGGCCATCTGGCTTTACAACTGAAAGCTATCTTGGATACTTGGGAGAGGTAGCTAAGGAACAAGGTGATTAGGGAATATTTGATTTGATGGAGGAATCCATCGGATGAGGATGATAATTTGGAAGGAGAGAAGATTTTACAGCATCCATCCTTGCAGTTGCTTGAGGACAAGCAACATTTGAGAGGGGAGTATTGTGATGTTCCTAATTAGCTCTTAGCTATTTGGAATATTAAATTTTGGTTTTGTTAGTAAGATAGATGAATAACATGGTAGAGATATCCATCAATCTCTTTAGTAGGAATAAAAAGACCTATAATGTGAATGTGGATCATTTTATCTAGTTGAATAAATCACTCCTTGTTGTTAATGGGGGTCAATTCTTGTGGATGGGGTGAAGGTTGACCAAATAAACAACGCAGTCATGGAGGTAGTGGAGAGATATTGGAGGACAATGCAGTCATAATGCGAGGAATTCTCCATGACAGTAGCATAGTTAATGAGTGGGACCAAGGGGCAGGAGGCTCACAAATAATATAAGGAAGGGGATGGCGGCCATAAATAACATTCTGAATATTGTTTATGTATTGTCTCTTATGATTTTCGTCACGTTCCAACTATTTAGTGGAGTCTGTTGTGCTATTTACAACAATGGTGTTTCCGAGAGGAAATCCCACCCTCATCCTCAGGGGATTTCGAGTGCCTAATGAGGATAGGTTACTTTGAGCTTCACTCCATCATCTGGCATTAGGCCAATCTTTAGCCACCTTCAGTAGTGCAGTCTCTTTCAAGAATTGCGTAATTCAACAAGGAAGTTGCAGTGGAGGGTTGAGAACCCAAGCTCTTGAGCTTATTTTCCAGTGAGGGGAGCATCCCCTCATCCTAAAGTTTAGTGGGGAGGAGTATAATCTATTTTCTAATCAGATCAGCCACCTCCTAGAAGTTACTCAGTTGCAGAGCATAATTCAGTGCTAGGGCTGCATTTTTCATGTTGAGTATTTCAAGAAACCCTTTCTGTGTTATCTTGGAATTGTGATAGAAATCCTAGATCTTTGATCCCAAAATTTTTTGAGCACCCTATCAGAAGATCCATCTATTCTTATTTTCCAGCTGCATTTATTCCCAACAAGACTATGCAGTCATAGCCAACTGTGTAATATTCCCAAAACGGGAAAGCAGTAATATATCACATAAACATGGAAAGTAGCAATGAATACATCAATACACCATTACATGAGAAAAATGTACAACCATATTATTAATCATATCAAAAAATAATAGGCTCAATATCTTCAGGATCAAGTCCCTCAATCAATACAAAACAACCCTACAATAAGAAAATATGCTAATACATGTAAAACACTATTATACAAATGCCATGAGCCATGATAACGCAATTTTAGGGAATCAACCGATACAAAAATATAGATAAATATATATCTTCTATTATATATCTCAAATAATTATGAGTGTGAATATCTAGGCTCCCAAACAAATATCCAAGGAAACCCAGAAAGGGTTTCCAGAAATACCCAAAAATGCAAAATGTTGGAATGTATCCCTAGGGCTGAATTCCAACTGCAAATGAATATTGGAAGGAGGTTGTTGAAACTGATTTGAATGTATATATATCCTCCAATATATCCTCCAAGTGAAATTTTGATCCCTTCCATGAAGATATCACCCTAAAAATCAAGCACTGAATCCTCCGTTGCAAATGCTCACTAGAATAACACAATCTATGAGGTAATATGTGATGTAGGTGATAGAAACAGGTTGGCCTAATGCCAAAATATGAAATAAATCCCAAGGACCTTCCTTGTTGGCCTCCTAATGGAAAGAACGCTCCCTCCACTAAAAAAAAGCTCAGAAATGGCCTGATCAAACTGTCTGCTCAACTTAGTGTTCCTAAATTGATGTCATAAATTGTCAACGAGGGCTAGTAAACTGTTGAAGTGAAGTGCACTATATGTGCCTAGGTATCTGTTTCTCACTACATTGTGTTTATTTTTTTTTTCAAATGTTTTTGGTTTTGCATTTTTATTCTAAGGGAAAAATAACTAAGTGTTGGTAAAAATAAGTTGTTGGCCACACTAAAACAAAGCAAAACCTATTCTAAACTATGTATGGCACTTGAGGATAGAAAATAGAATTCTTTAACAAGAAAAATAACTCATAGCATGAACTCAATAACTCATAACATGAACTCAATAACTCATAACATGAACTCAGTCCAATTCATTCATTAGAAATATGTTGGAATAACTTGAGAAAAGGATAAGTTTAATGCAATGAGGTTCTTCTAAGTAAACAACAATCTACAATGTCACAGAGGAAATCTCATCCATGGCTAGAAATTTTTTGGAACACATTTGGAAAAAGATATTATGCAACCTAGTGAAGAATTCTACTCTAAATTAACCTATGACATCGAAATTAATCCATTCCACAACTCAAAATATCACTGTTAAACCTCATTCAAGAATTAGAAATCTTTTGGAATAACTTTGGAAAAAGAGGCAGTTTGTGAAATTATGAGAAGTTGCAGAACAGTCAAGAATTCAAAATGACATTACCAATTCTTGTTCTTATGATGATGATGTATTAGTAGAAATTAAGAATAAGAGTGGTTTGTAAATAATGAAGGCCGTGAAGTCTAATTCAACTAGCTAATCAAACTTGAAATATAGTGACCATAACTGAACTAGAATGCAATTAGACTAACTTGAAACATAGTGAAAAAAAACTAAACTAGGGTGCCATTAACCTTCGAAGTATTACAACTAAACTAAAATGCAACTAATCACTGAAATATTACAGCTTTGTCTCATTTGGTGTTAGTCGTATTTTGGAAAAATTCATAGAACAAGACTGGTTGTAACATGTGATGTAAATGAGCGTAAAAACATAAAGTTAAAAAAAAATGCAACTAAGCTCTAAAAAACCACAGTTATGTCCCATTCAGTGTTAGTGATATTTTCGAATAATTCGTAAGGACAAGACTAACTGTAACAATTGATGTAATTGAGCACAAAAACGTAAAGTTCAGAAAAATGCAACTAATTCCTAAAATTCTACAGTTATATCTCATTCAATGTTAGTGATATTTTGCAACAACTCGTAAGAATAAGAATGGCTGTAGTATCCAATGCAAATGAGTATAAAACAAAAAGTTCAGAAATTTTCTTAAGCTAGGAATGCAACAAGGCTAAAGTTACTTATCTAAACAATGTGCACAGAGCTTCTCGGGTAGTAGGGGCCCTCTACCACCGAATTAGCATACAAATCTCCTCAAGATTGCCTCAGATATTGCAATAAAGAGGTACTTCTTTCATTAAAGGAAAATTATTTCAAAAACAGAGTATTACGGTCTTTTGAGATCTAGCAACAAAACATCAATCTAGTTGGCTGTCTCTCGGTCTTCCAAGTCATTCTTATAAAATAAATACATAACTACCCTTGAGAAGAAACAGGAACAAGTGTCTTTTTCAATCAAAATCAAATTAGAACTCTTATGGAAGCCTCTTACTTTGTTGGAGACATCTGTAGAGTCCCTGTCCTGGTAGGAATCTGCTTCTTGGCTTTGATCTCTTCCACGTGCATAACCACCTGTAGCTTCTTTCTCAGACTTCATAGAGAGAAATAAATGATGTGGGAGTGTTATGGAATTCAACCATATGCGTTTTTCCTTGAAGTGACACATGTAACCTGTGAGAACATGAAGATAGTTGCGGAATAGGCGACTGGCTATAGAATGGCTGCATTTTGTAGCTGAGCCTAGTCAAAAATTACTACAACAACAAAACCATGAAAATATAGAAATTCAGTCATTGTATACATTCCTAAAGTGAATTTAATCAATCCTATTGACCATTTAAGCATGTAATTGATAAGGGACAAAGGAAATGAAGTGAAATTTGGTGAAGGGAAAGGACATCTTTGGGGCTCAACACAAACCCTCCACTGCAACATTCTGCAACACAACACAATTCTGAATAAAATTTGCACTGTAGTTGAAGGTTGAAGCTTGGCCTGATGCCTAGATGTCGAATATGTAGCTCAATAATATCTCTCCTGAGTAGGCACTCAAATTCCCCCGAGGATGAGTGTGGGACTCCCTCTCGGGAAAACCCTTGTACTAAACAGTACAACAGACCCTACTAAATAGCAAAAGCATGCTTAGAAATGTCACCTGAAAATTTCCAGATCTAAAAAGATAAAAATAAATAATCATCTAACATGCCTTCTATGGTTTCCTTTCACTTCCTTACATGCATTGTGAGCCTTGTTAGTGTCAGTCTATTCATAATGCCATCAGTGATCAAAATTTCTCTTTTTCATTTGCATATTAGGAGTCTCATACCGAATAAATTTCATCATTCTGCTAGGTCATTGATTCATTGATGGTAGTAATTTTTCATAAGTTTTCCCTAATGAGGTACTTGCTGATTTTCCTTTCTATGGTCTTTGGTCATGAGTCACTTTCACTTTCAAAAATCATGTCATTAGTTCATAGGATGGGTCTCATTAGTTTCTAGGGTCTCACCATGGTCAAATTAATGAGTCAAATGTCAATAAATATCAGCAAGGTCATGAGGAAGTCAATAAACTCAAAGTCACAGCACCTGGTAGATCAAAGAGACATTTTATTCATCTTGATGTAATTTTCACCTCAAAACTATGTTTTGAGGTGAAAACATGATATTTTTTCTTTGTTATCATTCATTATGTAATTTTATGTCATCATATGTAATAAGTCACAATTCAGAAGCTGCCATCTCCACAAAGTCATCATCCTTCCTTCAGAGAAGTTTTCCATAGCATGTTTAGTGCCAAATCATCTTCCAAGTAGATCCATCAGAAAGAGCTTGGAAAGATATTTCCAATGGTATATTACACTGTTAAAACTGACTTCTGAATTGAAATTTATGCTTAAGTGAAGTAAAAGTCCCCCATATTCTCAAATAATACCTACTTCCCATTTTCCCTTAAAATTTATGTTTAAAGTTTAATTTTTTCCTTATAAGATCCCTTTTTCCTCCCTTCGATTATAAAATCGTAATATAAAATTATTTAAAACAAAATATGTGATTTACGCATAACCACTTCCCCTCCATACCATATAACTTTATAATAAAATCAAAGTTCGTATTATAAGTAATCCCCCCCCCCCGTCGTTCCAAACCACTTCCCCACCATAATGTGATACTGTGTAATAAAAATTTATAATAAAGTTTTATATCATATAAACCCCGCCACCTTAAGCCCTTTTCTATCACAATTGCAACATTTTTATTGCATGCCCCAATTGGCCCTTTGTAAAACTTCCGATGCGATTCGATTAACACTATCGATCGTAATATCCCCCTATCAAAGCCACCCGCAAACATCCCCACCGTCAATTTTTTGACCTGATCCGACGGCTCATAGCCAATCGCGACATCCCTATCGGAGCTTCCAAAGAGCCCCTTCCCAATTACAAAACACTGATTGACCCCTTCGATGTATATCCCGACCGTTGATCCCATCGACGATTGGACGGCCCGTAGGCAATCGCTCCATCGCAATCGGCACCTCTGATCGTCCCCCTCCGATTTACTCCCGCTGATGGCCCACTCCCGATTATCCCTCAGCCATCGATCTCCCAATCCTATCTTACGACCCATAGCTATCACGCCCAATCACATCGGCGATGTTATATGTATCACCCTATCCCACTCCTTTCCGATCCCCAATGCCGATTCACTTATGGGCCCACCACATAATACATCCGCCTTTTATATAAAAGCCCATTTCCCTTTATTAAAGTTAAAATTATTTTTATTTCATAATACAAAGGATTTCCCCCAATTGCATCAGAATTTTTGGTTTTCGTTTTAAAAAACATCCTCCCCATTCCCCGATTGTCGATTGGCACGATACTCTCGCATAATATATTACAATGTTTATATCGCCCGACCCAAATCCCAATTGCAAGGATACCATTGCAAAAAGAAATTGCAAGTGTTATATTATATTATATCCCTCTGCTCCATCCATTATGATTGTGATTTAGTATGGTTCCCCCCTCCTTCCCTTCCCTTTTTCCCCATTCAAACAATTAATTTCCCTTCACTAAGAGTATTATTTCATTTCAGTTTTATTTCGAAACATTTTATAAAAGTAAATTTTATTCAAAAAAAATATGGAAATAAAAGCAAACATTTGTCTGGGAGAAAGCTAAATAAAATAGAGATTCCTACCGAAGCAAATAAATAGGGATTTGCTCCTCAAATTTCCTATTTATCATTCAACAGCGAAATTGTAAATCTGCCCAAGTGAAGCAAATGTAATATTGTTCCTTCTTTAGCGTAGATTGTTGCATTTATTTTATATGATTAGTTTTCAGTTCTTCATCTGTTAAAACATCTCCTCTTTTGGTGGATCTATGTTCCCACAAATCTGGTGTATTTAAATGTAATTTTAAATCGTTTGTAGGGGGTTTGTAATTCAGCAGTAGGGGAAAAGTGTGGAAGAAAATATCTGCGCTCCATTGTACAGTTTGACAAGGATTAATAATAGATGCAGCTCTGATTTGTGGGATCCATGTGGTATTAGATTTAGCATTCATTTTTCTCCTTTGTTTCATATGTAAATTGTTATGTTTCACCTCTCATCCATAAAATTTCTTGTTGAATCTTTTCAAGAAAGAATGGTAGAATCCATTTTATATGCTCTGCCTTGGGAAATCATTCACACTCTGTGTTGTTCTTCTGTTTGAAAAGGATCCATTTATTGTGCCCTTTTCAGCTCCTTGCTAGTCTTCCCATCCCATATTTATTAAACTTTAAATGATAAATATCCTAACTATCTTGCCCCATGAAATACCTTGTGTCCTAATTTGATCCCTAGTCTCAACTGTCCCATTTTGTCCCACACATCCTTGAAAATAATTCATTTTATTAAAACCTTCTTCCATCATTTTATCTAGCCTAATATCTAATTATTATTTCACTTTATTGAATATCCATCTTCACGGAGAGAGCCCTCTCCTATCCTTGTAGGGCTAGCTACAAGGCTAAGCGTGGTTTAGTTGTTATCCCATTTTTCCCTTTTCAGCTTGGGGTCCAATTTGGGTGCTAACATCTCTAGCGACTCCACTGGGGACATATATTGATCTCACTATCTGCGAGCGCATATTATCCGCTTTTGAAATGAATGTGTTCATTCTGTTTTGAAGAAATATTGAAATAGAGGCGTTGTAGAAGAGCGAGTCATATTCAGGCCGTGTGTTATAAAGAGTATTGAGAAACCCTGCCTAAGGTTAAAAACCTTGGTTACATTGAACGCGACGCTTTTAAATAAATCTCTGTGATTTAAGTGAAAGTTGGGTCTACTTTCCCATGGAGAAATCATAGTGGGACCCAGCAGTAAGCTAACATGTGGAGTTAAAGTGCTTACCCAAGTCAAAGCCTGAAGTCAAAGCTCGGTTTTATTTACCATTGGCGGGTTTTGGAAACCAAAACCACCCATTCCGCACCGCTTTTGCCCTAGAGAAAAACTACTTCCAAAAAATGCGATCCAGTGAGATTAAGGCACATCACCTCCCTAAAACCGCCCATTTCGTGCGGCTCTCAGCCGTTAAACTTCAGCCTTTGAAAAAACGTGAAATCCACGAGAACCGTTCGATCTTAAGCACCTTTGATCTAATGACAATCTCATGCCTAGAAGCACGGGTGATAAATCAAGGTACTACCCAACGCTTTTATGTTATTATATGTTTATTTTATTCATAAAAAAGAGGAATACAGATGCATGGGACCCTTCTGAATAAAATATATGTCGTGCTAATAAAAAGCATATAAATTCGAAATATTTAAAAGGATCGTGCCATTGTTATAAAGTTTTAATATTACGACTGGGTAAAGTCGCTTAAATATTTTTTGAGCGTATTCCCTTGTATCATATATTTTCTTGAGAAGGTTTGAGATATCATTATAAAGCGAATATTGTTACAACGCTTTGGGAAGGAAATATAACTACAACCACTATTCTTTAGTCATAGTACATTTATGCTATCAGAGCATAAAGGTTAGATCACCCCAGTAAATTTTTCTTGCAAATTTCTCAGTTCGGGAAAATGATTTTTAGAGTCTGTTAGGCTGAAATAGAGTTTTTGTACAATAGGATATTTACACACACTGGCTTCAAGAAGATACACCAGGGCTAATCTAAATCCAAATCCTCCCCCTGTGTTTGAAAATCCAAATCTTAACCGAGGAATTGTCAGAAGACAAGAAGGATCATTAAGTCCCAGTCCTATATTTAGATCTCATACTTGGCCCAGTGAGTGGTTTTTTGTAGAAGATATTTCCTTTGAAAAGAATTTTGAGCTTTCTTTATTTAGAAATAAGTCTAAAATTGACATTGATGATACATTTTTAGATCCTGAGTTCCTTGTAGATATTGAAGTCCAAAGAGAAAATTCCTCCATTGACGATTACATTTCGAACTCTCCTCAGTCCATCACTGTAACTAATATTCCTGAGCCTTCAGAATCATCAGGAACAAAATTTCCTCCTCCCAATTCATCAACATTTCCATCAGTCAACTCTCAGTTTTCATCTCCTCCATCAACACCTCCCTTAAATCCTAGTAATACAAATACTGTTGTAAATCCACCTAGAGTCATGGCTACCCAATATGCACCTCTGGTCTTGCCTCAGGTTCTCAATGACATGCCTGCCGACTATCAAAGAAAAATTCCCATTTTTGATGCCAAATAAAACATCACAACCCAGCAACATGTTGAGAAAATGAATGATCTTTTTGATCTACATGAGGTGGAAGCATAGAATGTAACTACCAAATTTTTTGTTCAAAGCTTCAGAGGTGAAGTCAAAAAATGGTTCAGAGCCTTACCCGCAGGATCAATTCACACTTTGCAGGAGTTGCACACTCATTTATTGGACTGGTGGGAGGTAAAAAAGAACCCACTCCAAATTCTGTCAAAATATAAAAATATTAAAATAAATGTGGGTGAAACTGTGCAGGACTATTGTTTAAGATTCAATGTTGTATATAACGCTATTCCAGCTAACCTGAAACCTCCTGTGGGATTAGCATTACTGAAATTTCCAGATGGTTTTGATGCCGATATGGCATATGAACTGTGTGAAAGAGATCCGCCTTCACTTGAAGACATGCAGAAGATAGCAGTAAGCGTTGAAGCTAATCTGCTGGCTAAAATAGCACGAGCCAGAGCTAAGAAAAGAGTCACAGTGAAAGAGGAGACCTCTCCTTCAGACAGAAAAATGGACACTCTGATCAGAACAGTGGAGAAGATGGTTGATAGATTAACCATTGCAGATAGACCTGAGCCTCAAATAAGAAATCTGAATTTCAAAGGGAAGCAGCCACAATTTAGAATTAAACAGAGAGAGAAAAGAGCGCAGGACCAAGCAACACCACCACAGCAACAGATTAAAACACCATTGCAACAGAACTACGAGCAAGAGACAGACTCAGATGAAAATTATCTTGTGATTGAGGCCAATCAATTTTTTGCAGTGGATGGTGCACCAATTTTCCTCACAGAAGATGAAGAATACACAGTGGTGACTCCAGACATTCAAAAAGACCAAAATTTCATTTTGGCCAATGACATAGTATTGGAAGAAGAGTCTGATGATTACCAGAGAGGGTATATGAATGCTCTATCAGCTTAGCAAATGCAGTACTCTTTAAGTAACAGGGATGTTACAATCAATCCCATTCAAAAGAGAAAAGAACTCCAAATAAAGGACGATGCACAGAAGAAAGGAAAAGAGTCGGCCGATCCTTCCTCCAGCAAAGCACCTGTAGCTACTAATATAGCAAATGAAAAGAACCAGCAGAGCACAGTAAAGGAGCAAACAAAGAAGAAATACCCTCCCAGTAAAGAGGTAGAAAAAGTTCCCTCCTTTAATTTAGAAAATGAAATTTCTAAACTGAAAGTGTCTATCCCCCTGACTGAGTTGGTGAAGAATAGTGCATATAAAGGTATATATTTTATAATGCGTAAGAATAGTGTGTAAGAATACTGAAGAGATAATATTATGTATATATTTTCAAAACTTGAATAAGGCATCCTTAAAGGATAATTACCCACATCCGAAAATGGACCATATTCTGCAGAGAGTAGTTGGAGCATCTAGGATGTCACTACTTGATGGTTACTCAGGCTAAAACCAAATCTTGGTGCATGAGAAGGACCAAGATAAAACTACCTTCACAACACCCTGGGGAACCTTCCAGTATGATAAAATTCCATTTGGGCTGAAGAACGCTGGAGCTACTTTCCAGCGTGCAATGGAAATTTCTTTTGCAAATGAAAAAGATGTTTTTCTTGTTGTTTATTTGGATGATTTGACAGTGTTTTCAGGATTAGATGATGAGAATTTGCACCATTTGAGAGTTTTTTTTAGCGTTGCAGAAAGTTTGGAATTTATCTCAATCCAAAAAAGAGTCTCTTTGCCATGGATGAAGGAAAATTGTTGGGGCATATCATCTCCAAAGATGGCATCCGCATTGATCTAGCTAGGGTGGAGGCAATTCAGCTCATAGATCTTCCACGAAATAAGAAAGAGATTCAGGCCTTCAATGGTAAGATGAATTTTTTGTGTAGATTTATACCTAGCTTGGCTGAACATTTGAGATAAATGAACAACATGTTGAAGAAGGACAACACTATTAAATGGAGTGAGGAGGCTATCAAGTCATTCAATCTGGTAAAGTTTGCTTCGTCCAATGCCCTAGTTTTGATTAGTCCCAATTATACTCAAGATTTTATCATATTTTCATTTGCGTATGAGCATACTATGGCTGCTATTTTAATGCAAAAGAGAGATGAGGTCGAAAATTCAATTTCCTTTTTCAGTAGGACTATTAGAGATGCTGCTTTGAGATACATTATTATTGAAAAACAAGCATTGGCACTTGTCAAGGCATTGAAGGATTTTAGGATCTATATTCTGCATTCACACACTATAGAATATGTCCTTAATGCAGTAGTGAAGGATGTCTTGTTGCAAACTGATCCAGAAGGTTGAAGAGGTAAATGGATAGTAGCTATGTTGGAGTACGACTTGGATATAAAACCCACGAAGTTGATCAAAGGCCAAGGCTTGGAAAAATTGATGGCCTAATCAAATCTATGTACCCTGAATATAAACCTCATAACAACAGTAGTATAAGATGAAGATGAAGGTTTGTTGGTTCCAATTTTGGATATTTTTCTGCAGTCCCCGTTGTATTCTGATATTTTTTATGTCCTTCAACATCTGTCACCTCCTACAGGCATGTCTAAGAGTAAAGGTAGATCTTTGAAACTTAAATCTGCTCAATATTGTATTTTAAACAATGCTCTGTATTGGGAAGATCCAGGAGGTGTTCTGCTAAATTTTCTGGTGGAAGAAGAAGCTTAGAAGGTAATGCATGATTTTCATAAAGGTGACTGTGGCAGTCACTTGTTTTGGAAGACTACAGCTAACAAGGTATTGAGGGTAGGATATTATTGGTCCACGTTGTTTTCTGATTTATACAAAACAGTGATGAGTTTTCATGAATTCCAAATCTTCCAAGGGAAGAAGAAATTGCTTCCACTTCCTTTGAAACCAGTTTTAGTTAACGTGCCCTTTCAGCAGTGGGGGCTCGATTTTATAGGAGAAATTCATCCCGCGTCCTCAACACAGCACCAATGGATATTGACAGGAATAGATTAATTTATGAAATGGATCGAGGCTGTCCCAGCAAGGCAAGAAATTGACACGGTAATTATTAAATTCCTTGAAACGAATATTTTATCTCGTTTTGGCTGCCCATGTAAAATTGTAACAGATAACACAACAGCGTTCTGATCCAAGAAGATGATCGATTTCTATGAAAAATATAATATCGCGTTGGGCCATTCAACAATGTATTATCCACAAGGCAAAGACCTGGTAGAGTCATCGAACAAATTGCTGATAAATATAATTAAGAAAATGTTGGAGGCAAACAAAAGAAATTGGCATTGAAAGCTCATCAATGCACTGTGGGTAGAAAGAGTTAGCAGTAAAAAATCAATAGGTATGCCGCCTTTTGTTACACAGTAATTTGTCACCGTCCTTGCAATTCCAAATCCTACACATTGGAGGGCTTATTCCATGACCTGTGAGCAGTGACATGACCTTAAACCACTTTCATGGCATCCCCCTTGACAAGGACAATCATTCCCCTGAAGACAATTTCCTATGAAAAGCCATAAAAATAGCCTTTTTAGCATTGGCGCGACTAGCCAGTTTAGCCCTCGCACCAATGAGGGAAATCCACCAAAGAGAGCGCGCCAACTGGCGCTCTGTCCCAGTGTATCACCCGCGCCAGGCTTAATAAGGAGTGTTTTTTAAAAATAAATGGCGGAAGTTTGATTCCAACCAACTCCTGAACTGGTCTCTAAATTGAGTTGGGAGGTTTGGCTCCGGATCTCCATGTAGGGGAAGTGGTTTTCCACCTATCATGGAAGCTTCCTTGAGGATAGGGCCAATCCCACCATTGTAGGGATCCCAACTCCCCTTCCACCATGTATATAAGCTTGTCATTTTCCCTTTTCAAGTTAGCCTAAATAGAGCTGAATCAATTGTAAGGATATTATCGTCAGACAGCCGAAGAGAGAGAGACCTGTCCTTTTCTCGACAAGATTTACCGAGACGTACTCCTCTATTGACCTGCCGAAGGAAGATCCAACATCAGAGCTCAGGTTGTATCTTTATTTGTTCTGATTAATAATAAATGACTTCGATTATGGTTCCACTCATATGTTCATGTTTTATGTTATGAGTTGTATCTTCTCTAACTGATACATAATTGTATGTATTAGGTTTTATGCTTGTGTGTTTGTTGTTTCTTCTTGTACGTGCAAGTGTTCGATCACATCGAGTGGGAGAATTGTGATCTGCCAGAGCAAGGGATGGAAGTGCCATCTTCTCCACAAATGACAACAGCATAGGACTTAAGGTAGGCCTCTTGTCGCATTTTGGTCTTTTGCAATTAGGAACTTGCGTCTTAACGTGACTCGGTTGTTGCTAGACCCGATCTGGGCTAGTAGGGATCACCTTTGTCCACAAAGGGGATTTACCTCTCCAACAAACTGGCGACTCCACTGGGGAGACATTGATTGGAGTTTGTCTTGTATTTTCAGTTGATTTTGGTCTTTGCCTACCTAATCAACTCTTGTGGTTCGTTCTTTTTCAGTGTTAAACTGTTGCTTAGCCTCACCATCCCTGATATGCTTCTTGATTTCTCTTTTTCACCCTTTCCATTAGTAAACTTGACTAACGCATTATTTTCCCTGACAGTCGTGCTAGCTGGAGCATGTTTCTAGTTTATCACCCGTGCCAATCATGTTATGGCGCTAGTTGCAGCCTAATAGTCGCTCCAATTCTATAAGGTGCTAGGGTTTGCTTCTTTTTGGGCTTTCTAAGCTTGGTCTATGGTTTTGGTGTCACTTTTTCAACTACCTAAGAGTTTTGAAGCCTTGTTTGACTGAATGTGACCTTCATCCTCTGGTTTTTTGCCCTCTTCTATTGATTTTTCATTCTAGCCCTAGGGCATATAGGTACTATAGTGTGTCGAGCCTGCCGTGGGATTTTTTGGTCCTATTTTGATCAGTCAATTTTATTATTTCTTCTCTGCATTATTTTGGTGGTTTTCCACTGTTTTATTGCATTATTTGAGTGACTGGCTTCTTCTTCATTCGAATTCCTCTTTGTCGTGTTTTGAGCCTAGATTACATGGTTCATTTGAGTTTTTGGGATTTCTTTTGATTTGAGGGAATTCTTTGTCAATTTGAGGTCTGATTGTGTGTTTGGCATTGAGTGAAACTTGCTTGTCTTTGCTCGTTTGCTGTCATTTCTTAAATTTTTATTTTCATTAGTTTTCATTTTGTTTAGTGCACATTTCTCTTAAACATTGAAAATACAAAAAAAAATCTCTTTTGCTTTTGATTAGTTAATGTGAATTAAATATTTTATCTATTATTAGTGATTTATAACTCTCAAAGAAAATCTTTTAGTTTCCGTTAGCATGCATTAGAGACACTAGTGGTTGTTTTGTGATCATTTTTTTATTGTGTGAAAATCTCTCAACCTTCGCGTAGATAGCTATTCATCGAACGAAAGGATACATTGTAGCTTGTAGTGTGCATTTAGGTGATTTTGAGACATAACATTCGCTAGGGCCTGGAAATTGAAACATAATTGAAGATCAACATTAAAATTTATTCAATTTACCTTAAGGCAGCATTGAAACATTAAGAAAATATTTATAGGTCTAGGCTAGTGACGTGTTCCAGCGTCGTGAAACCTAGTAACTGTCGTTCGCCTCTTGGCTTTAGACAACACTAGTATGGACTTGTGCTCCCCATACTGTTGGGTATATAAAGGGAGACCCCACTAGGTTTCTATCCTTTATCCGTAGGAAGCCGAGTCTACTACCTTATACCCGTGATACACCGAACACAGCATTCGGGGAGATTGCCTGCACGTACGTTAAGCCCTTGGTTGATTTCTCTTTCATTTTGAATGTAAGGTGTATATTGCAGTCCATGGATATCTGGTACACCCTTTGCCTAGATTATCAGAGTAGTCATTTTGATATTTTCTAACTCTTTAAATTTGAAATGATCATCAAGCACTTGTCCTTTCATGCTTGTTTCAAAACTAAAAGAGATAGAGTCACCTTTCATCCATTTCTTGACTCTTAAAACATGAAATGGTGAAGTTTCTAAGTTTCAATGTGGTAAGATAAATCACCTGCGATCACACACCCTGTTAGAATTTTCTTGTTGGCCATTTGATTGTGTGCCTTGATTTTTAGCCCGTGTGTTGTGTTTTATCTCTTCCTTTTGTCATTACTATCACAGTGGCGGAACCCTCAGTTTTGTCTACTGGTAGTCTGTATACAGACGATTCATCAGAGGTCTCTCAATCCTCTATTGAACCTCAGCATCCCATCATCTCCGATTTTCCTGATGGGGGACCAGTTCTATCTGAGCTTCCCTTTGGAGGAATAGTTGATTTCAATTGGCCCTTATCCAACGCTTGGTTTGGATTCATATTAGGGGAATATTTCCCTCCTCTTACATCGGGTTCTCACTCTATAGTTGTTGTTATTCCTCCTAGTCCTCACCATCTTCTAGCAGATCTAGCGGCAGGTTCAGATATGAGCTGATCCAACCATTCTTCTAGTGAGGAAATCCCCACATCTGGTGAAGATTACCAGTTGTTCCCAGAAGACAACCCCGATTTGTCTGTCATGTCTTCACCGGGTCCTTCACTTCCAGCAGGGTATAGATCTTTAAGTTAGATTATGACCGCTCTTGCCTCTATGGGGATATCAACTCCTTCTACGAGGCCCGTTATTCCTTCATTGGGGATGTCTCCGAGGAAACCCATTACGTCATCCCCTCAGGTCACTTCAACACTTGTCAGGCCCACTGCCTGTTTGGCCACATCTACACCCGCTATTACCACTCAGTTCGTAAGGACTGCATCGCTTCCTGAAGACATCTATATAGCATCTGCTATGCCAGAGAACATTTCTCCTGAAGAGTATCGATTGTATTTATAGAAATCAAACCTCAAGGTTGGTCCATCCTCCCAAGATCCCAACCGTCCGTATTTTTCGCATTATGCACAGGATGGTACACCCGTTTACATTTTTCCATATCAATACGATGAGCAGGGGAGCCCTTTACATTTACCTACTCCAGAGGCTTATCTTCATGGTCAAGGTTTTCCATCTAGCTAGGATGGGCAACCTTATAACCCGCAAGGGCAACCCTTTCAGGGCCAACCTTCGAGCCAGTTTGGTTATCTTTACGACCCGCAAGGACAACCCTTACAAGGCCAACCTTTGGGCTAGCAGGGTTTGTTATATGGTCCGCAAGGACAGTCCTACAACCTTTCAGGTCAACCTATGCAGCCTCACCTTGTGGTCCAATCAGGGCAACCTCAAGGATCCACAGGTCAACTGGGGTACCAACCTGGGTTGTTGTATGGTCTTGGGGGCCAAGTCCAACCTTCTCAACCTATGCAACCCCAATATCTTATTGGTTTGAATGTTGCACAGTCAGGATCATATTATGGTCCTATTACAGTTCAAACTGGTTATCAGGCACAACCTAGCCCCATTCCACCACTAGGCCAACTGGCCCATCCGGCACAGCTTGGTGTCCCATATCAGCCAGGTCAACTTGTACAACCTGTGCAACCTGTTTACCCAGGTCAACCTGTTCAACCAGGGCAACCCGTTCATTTAGGTCAACCTATCCAACCAGGTCAGCCTGCACATCTTGTCAACCTTGCTCAACAGCCGATTTATTCGATGCAGCAACCGAATCAACTGGTGAGCCCTAATTATCAAGCTCAGCAGGGTCCCACCTATCAGCAGCCCGCTCAACCCCAAGGAAGTTACTATCCTCAAGGTAAATCTCAACTGACTTATAACCTGCCCCAAGGTTCTAATTATTATCCTTAACAATCAGGCTATACCTATACTCAGCAGCCGAATCCACATACTGCTTAAACGGGGCCGACATATAATCAGGGTCCATACTCTAGTTATCAACCCCCGTACACTGGTTACCAGTAACCGTATCAGACTGGTTATACACCCTATACCCCCTACGGTTAGAATCCATCAGGATAGAACTCATGGGGACAAGGATATGCTCAACCAGCATGGAGTACAGGTATAGGTCCTTATCGAGGGCCTGGCATGCTTTTCAATCCGCAGTTGCTGTTCTTGGCTACCTTGGAATTACCGGATGTTTCTAAATTAACCAATGATCCAATTCTTCACAATCCTTATTGGCCTCTAGTTCCAACCAAGGTACCCGGCGACTGTCCTAAGTTTGAGGGTAAAGCTGGAGAGGACCCCCAAACTCATGTAATGACCTATCATCTGTGGTTTTCGTCCAACTCTTGGGTGCATGATTCAACTCGTCTATGCCTCTGCCAGCGCACTCTCACTGGTGTTGCCGCTAAGTGGTATATTGCATTACCTCACGGCATCATTCAAGATTTCAATACATTAGCGATGGATTTTTTGATGCACTTATAGTTACCGATTCGTTATGAAGCTGGGATGCATCTCTTGACTTCTTTGAAGCAGGATAAAGCCACCCATATATCTAATCATATTCATGAGTTACGACGTCGTCATAGATTGATCAAGTTTGATATACATGATCAGCTACTAATTCATTGGTTCACCACCTCCTTCGTTAACAAAATCGCTCAAGATATTGCTATGGGGGCATGTGCGATTGAAGAACAAGCCATCGCGCGTGCCCAGTACCTTGATTTGGTGTACTCTCAGTCTGGCACGCTTTATGATATTTTCACTGATACTCCATGGCCAGGAACCTCTAAAGCTCCACCTACCCCAGCGGTGGATGGTGTCATTGGTTCTGTGTTCAAAATTTTCGGAAATCCTCTAATGGGAAGCAAAAGTCCATTTCTTCCAACAATTCTTCTCTTCCCACCCCTCCAGATTCTAGAAAAACTGTGGAGGTCAACGCCGTTCAGGCTAATCCTACGGAAAAGGCTTCCAAATGAAAGAAGAAGGGCAAAGGAAAATCCAAACCCGACGCCCCAAAAATAGATTCTTCTAAACCTTGTACTGATGATGGTTCTCAACATAAACTGAAGTACCCCTGCCTTATCTGTGAAGGAGACCATTATACTAAAGATTGTCCCCGACGATTTGAAATTAGTCAACTTCTTAAAGGCTCCAAAGGGACTCCGGTAGTTCTCAAAGAACTATTCCCGTCTCAGCAGACCCAAATGGTTGAGCAGCCTTCACCATCTATATCATTTGGGTCCCGGGTATTTATGATGAATGGTGTTGCACCTATCTCAATTGCTACACGTTCGAAGGATTATGTTGGATCATGCTAGGTAGCTGGGAAGGAAGTCATGGATGGCCCACCTCCCCCACCTATCTCTGGTCCTTTGGAAATTGAGAAGCCCAGCGTTGAACCCGTTGTGAGGCCACCTTATAAAGGTGTTTTTTAAAGATATTCCTACAACCCAAATGCCCGTGCCGCTCAACACCACAATATTGTTGAGGATTTGGCACAGGCGCCTTCTGCCATGTCTGCATTGGAAGTGCTTCAAAGTTACCCATTGCAACGAAAAGCTCTGTTGTCTGCAATCGGTGGAATCGATCTCGCTGATTCTAATCTTCTCACCTTCGACCTAGAAAAATTTTCCCCCGATTTCCACATCATATTTCTCCCGTTATCCAAGTTGGGATCAATGGTCTCAACATCCATAGAGCCATTGTGGACGAAGGTGCTTCCACCTGTGTTATGTCATCTTCCTGCTAGAAGGCCATTAGCTCTCTGGCTCTTTCATCCTCTCCCAATGCCCTGGAGGCATTTTATGGTCGAGAATATAAACCCCTAGGTGTTCTCAATATTTTTCCGATCACGTTAGAGGGGAAGAAAATCAATGTGGAAGTAGAAGTGGTTGACGCCAAGCTCAACTACAATCTCCTTCTTGGCCACAGTTGGACTCACGCCATGCTATGCATGCCATCCACCCTATTTTGGCTTCTCAAGTTCCCTCATGAGGGAAAAATCATTACTGTGGATTAGTTTTCTTTCTTCACCTCATCCTCTGAGAACAACGTTCCTTACGTGGTTCAGATCCTCAATCCCCCTGACAGTGTAGGACCTGGTGTCTTCAAGGACCCTGTCCTCATGGGTATTTTTCCCGCGCCACCACCACACACCGTCCAATTTAATATGGTCTCTAGGTCCAATGACCCTTGGATCATCCCTTCACCTGAACAGGTGACCTCATTTGGAGAATCAATGTCGATAACTCTAGTTGAGATTAATTATTGCAAAATTGTCGCTGCATCTGATCCTCCTTCTAAACATGCTCCTTCGAACATGGCTCTGGATATATATTCTCAATCCCCTTGGCTCGGTGATGCAAACTCACCGGATCCTTTAAGAGAATTTTTCCCTTCCGATGAAGCTATTGTTGAAACCATGTCTCTTGAATATCTTCCACGGAGCGATGGAAATCATCGTTCCTCCTTCATTCCCGGCCTAGGGGCAATGTCTGATTGTCTTGAGCGCTTTGCATCTTAGGTTCCCACCCCACCTCTTCAAACACCGATATTGACTCATGAGGTCCTTTTGGAGGGAAACCTGAGTAATATCTCTCAAACCATGCCGATCGACATCTCCGTCAAACCGGGGGTAGTCAAGAATATTCATGTGGGAGTGACTTGTTCTCCTAAAGAGATACAAGTTTATACGGATCTGTTTCATGAATTCAGAGATTTTTTTGCATGGTCCTATGAAGAGATGCATGGGATTGATCCCAACATATTCATGCACGAGATTCCTACCTATCCAGGTGCGAAACCCGTGCATCAACGCCTACTCCCAGTGCATCCCCGAAAAGCTGCAGCTGTAAAGGAAGAAGTTGAAAAACTTCTTAACGTGGGCTTTATCTATCCTATCCCCCTCATAGAATAGGTTTCAAATATTGTCCCTGTAGATAAAAAGCAAGGCACTATACGTGTCTGTGTTGATTACCGAGACATCAATCGGGCCTGTCCCAAGGACAATTACCCCACTCCTTTTATAGATCAAATTATTGATGAATGTGCGGGGAGTGAGATTTATTCTCTTATGGACGGCTTCTCTGGGTACAATCAGATTAATATTTTACCTGTTGATCAACACAAGACTGCCTTTATCTATCCATGGGGAACCTTTGCTTATAAAAAGCTCATGTTCGGTTTAAAAAACACTAGGGCCACCTTCCAGAATGCTATGTCCTATGCTTTCCATGACATACACCATATTGTTCAGCCATATCTAGACGATTTTCTGGCCCATTCATCTCGACGTGAGGACCATCCTGAACACCTCTGCCAGATTTTCCTTCATTGCAGATGCTATAATATTAGGCTGAATCCTCATAAGTGCGTCCTCTACATAGATTCTGGCCGTATTTTGGGATTCATCATCTCCAAGCATGGAATTTGCCTTGACCCCCTCAAGGTTGAGGCCATCATTAATCTTCCATCCCCTTCCTCATTACATCAACTGCAGAGTCTGCAGGGGAAAGCTAACTTCTTACGATGCTTCATTCTAAATTATGTGGAAGAGGCCAAGGGCTTTACGCGTCTTTTGAAACAGGACGTTCCCTTCCATTGGGTCGAGATTTCCCATCGATATTTTGATAAGTTTAAAACGTTGCTCTTAAACACTCCACTAATACGTCCTCCCAATTATCATCGCCATTTCACCCTTTATCTAGCCGTTGCCTTTAGCACGATCGCTATGGTCTTAGTACAGGATGACGATGATGGAAATGAACACATAGTTTATTATCTATGTCGAAATATTCTCGACACGGAAACACACTATTGTCATGTCGAGAAGTTGGCGCTTGCTGCGGTTCAGGCCATTCAGTGATTCTGCCACTACATCCTATTGCGTACCGTAACCATGGTTTCAGACTGCAACCCATGATGTATATCTTGTCTCGACAATTGCTAGGGGGAAAGTACTCCAAGTGGATTGTAATCCTTCAGGAGATATATTTAGAGTTCACCAATGCTAAGTCGACGAAATCATTGGTTTTCGTTGATCTGATTTGCTCTCTTCCAACAGACTCCACTCCATCGAAATCTGAGGATCATATCCCAGACGACATGCTCTTTCTTATCAGAACTTGTGACCCATGGTATGGTGACATTATCATGTACCTTCAAACATCCAAATTCTGGTCTGAATTGACAAAGGATGCTCGACGTCGGATTCGGTATCAATATCAACCATACCGCATTGTAGGAGATACCCTGTACTGTGTCGGAGTCGATTCCGTGCTCCGTCGGTGCTTGACCCTACAAGAGACTGAAAGAGTCTTGAATGACTATCAGAGTGGTGCCTGTGGCAACCACATGTCTGGATATGCCACCGCCCAAAATATTCTACGTTCTGGTTACTTCTGGCCATCTATATTCAAAAACTGTATTGTTGCAGTCCGCAAATGTCATGCATTCCAGGTCTTTCAACACAATATGCGTGTGCCACCCCTACCCTTGCATCCTGTCATTACCATAGGCCCTTTTGTGAAATGGGGTGTATATTTTATTACATGTAACCCTTACTCGGCTGAGGGGCATGCTTATATAATCGTCGTCATAGACTACTTTACTAAGTGGGCTGAAGCGATGCCTACATTAGCTGTCGACAGTAAGACAACTGCCCAATTCATTTTCAACCATGTTATTACACATACCGGAGTCCCTCAGGCCATTTTTACCGACAATGGCACCCATTTTCGAGATTACATGATGGCTGAGCTAACGTCAAAGTTGGGCTTATGCCATGATAGCTCAACGCCATACTACCCCTAGGGGAATGGCCAGGTTGAGGCTGTGAAAAAATTTTTGGTCGCAATTCTTCAACGAATGATTGGTACCCACAAATCCAACTGGCATCTCCAATTTTTCTCAGCTCTCTAGGCTTATCGAACTTCTGTAAAGAGCGCAACCAGATTCACACATTTTTAGTTGGTATATGGTTTGGAAGTGGCTCTCCTGGTTGAATGCGAAATTCCTTCCCTGAAGTTGGCTGTGGAACTATTGCCTAACACTTCTCCAGAGGAAGAACATCTCTTGTATTTGGAATGACTGGATCAAGCTCGCCGCTTAGCTGCTTTATTTATTGAGGCATAGAAAAAGTGGGTCAAAGCCCACTTCGATCAATCGATTTATCCTTGTTCTTTCGTTGAAGGAGACCTCGTCCTCCTATATGACCAAGCACATGATAAAATTGGAGCAGGAAGATTCCATCCCATGTGTCATGGGCCCTATATAGTTAAATGAGTATTAAAAAATGTGGCCTATGAGCTTATCGACTATGGAGGAGTTCCCATGGCACAACCTAGGAATGGGTTGTACCTTAAAAAGTACTACGCTTGAGTTATTCTTGTGTGGTGTGTGTGTACATAAGTGAGTGTTTTTCATTTTTGTGCATGTGTGGTGTGGTGTGCTTTGTAAGCATATTTCTACTTATTGGGTCTTCCTGATTGTGCATATGTTTATTACTCCTTTTGTTGGTTTCACGGATGGCGCCTCCTGCAGTACTAGGAATCTGTCTTCGACAGCCTGGGTAATCTATGATCTTGCTGGTGAGTTAGTTAATTTGTAAGGTGTTTGTCTAGGGCCTACCACAAATAACGTCACGCAATATAGTGCCATTTTGGAATTATTAAACGAGGTTGTAAACCTCGTTATTCGTGCACTACTTGTCTATATAGACTCATAGCTTGTAGTACTACAACTTAACGGTCATTATTCAGTTAGAAACCCATCCATTTTACATCTATATCTACGTATTCGTTTACTAGAAAGAAATTTTGACTACATTACATATAAACATATACCTAGACACATGAATGTGTTAACAGATGCAGTAGCTAATTTGGTTTTAGATAGAAATTTGCACAACTTATAAAAAACATCATCACATGTAAAAATATCCATCCAGGAATAGAAATATAGATATATATGTCAAATAATTTGCAGTTTGTGTACATCACATAAAGTCAAAAAATATACATGTCTGTCTAATAATAGCCGAAGACAACATGTCTCTCAAAAATATGCATATGAAAAGATCTAGATAGCTAATCAGCATGGTGCTCATGGTAACATGTCACCGCATGCACCAATCACCTCAGCAGTCGATGGAGGCAACTAGGCACCCCCACAGTGTGTCATTGGTAAGCCAACGGGACATCTACCAGTCATGCATAGTCCAGGATTCCCCAGGAAATTCCCTCTAAGTTCTTGATCAGCTCACTCCCTTCTCTGCCGTCAACCTGACGATCATATGCGAGACGGGTCCTTCGTGCAATGGGCGACATGCCCGCAGGCCTCTTTGGGCCAACATCTCCATACACATAGAATTGTTGTTAGAATAGGCATGTATCACAAAAAAAAAAATCATAAATACATAAAAAATAAAAACGAGTCATACCCAGCTCCTCGTCCTAGTCCTCTCCCTCTGGAAGTGGGAGATGTTACGGCAGTGGCCCAATCAAAAAGTGTAGGATTCATGCATTTGAAAGCTAGTAGGATTTGTGCCTTGGTTGCCTCATGCAGGGCCTGTGATCCTGCAGCCCGCGTAATGGTGTGAAGCACCACCTGGAGTGATAGATCGCGGACAGTGTGGATGTCTACTTTCCCACTACCCGATCCTGTTTATGTCCCTGGGCACACTCTCGCCATTACCATATCCATTTTCTCCCTAGAAGGTCTACTACCTGTCATGATTGGCACTGGACCTCTGCGTAAAAATCCAGTTATGAAATAACATCAGAGACTTCGAGTGCTAGTACTTGGTCTTGGAGTTTGAACACTTCTTCAGTCTCATCCCATATGCTAACCAAATACTGCAATAGCTCAGGTTGAGCTTTAAAACATGGTGTGAGGAAAAATTTCTTGAGACCACAGTCTCAGAGGGCATTCATGCAAGCTTCATTTTCCATGGTCATTTCATCCTCTTCCCCATGTTCCCTCTCCTTCCACTCAATCACCATTGTGGTTGGATATCTGCACCAACATGGTCAAAAATACCTTATTAGATCTCTGCAACACTTAAAAATTCATTTTAATGGCTCACATTTTAGTTAATTAATGCGGAAAATTGCGTTGTGCCATTGGCATGACCCCTTTGCAAAAAGGAGCCAATTGGCGGGGGTCCGTGCCCGATACCCACGCCAATTGGTCGAGCACTAAAATCGCAAAAGGTTTCCCCAGAGGTCAAATACAGAATGGAAATTTACAAAAAATTAATCAAAACAAAGCTAAGCGGAGCGCCTCTTACCTGGAACGAACGAGAACCTGAATGATGTAATGGATTGTTCACAATCACCACCACAAGTTCGCACACCAAAAACTCATTGTTTCTCTCCAAATGAGGTAAAAAGTAAAAGTAAATATTTTTTTACCATTTTTGGCATATTTATAACTTTTGAAGTCAAAATTTGGCTTTGAAAGTCATTTTTCTCAATATTTTAATATGTTTTGCTGAAACATGGATTTTACACTCGATTTTATGTGCAGCAACAGGTTTTTACGCAGCTTGGACGGTGATACGAGTTGTATTTTATACTTTTTCAGACTCAGTAAAAACATGAAAAAGTCATTTTGGAGTCATATTTATGCTCTTTTCTGACTCTCTAAACATGAAACGATTGCAGAGTCCCTTGTCGTTTTGATCTCATTAAAGTGGTTGCGAAACGACATCTACCCAGTATACGTTTACCCCTTTTTCGGGCTGGATAGATTATTTACGAAAAAGGAATACCCTAGCATATTGCGACTAGGAGGTTTTCTCAGACATTGTTTTCTACCTTTTCGGATCTGAGGAACTATTTACAAAAAGGGACTGCTAGAGTTTACTTTTCTGTTGTCTTTTCAAACTCTCTAAATAGGAAAAGACGTCGAGTTCTTCCTTTTTCAGACTCGTTAAACCCTGATGACATCGGATCCAGTTGTAATGACGATATTCGAGTTTCTCCTTCCTAGGGCTCGTTAAATGTACTAGGATGGATTTGTCCAAAGGATGAACTTATATTACAAGCATATGCTATCCCCTTCAAGCTTGTATTCAAAAATAATTGGGGCAATTGCCAGAAATGGTGGGGAAAAATGGAACTAGTATCATCGTCGTATCGGTGGTATGTCGCTCTTGAACATGGCACTTGTTTGCATTCATGTCGGGTTGGGGACATCTCATCTCATTATCTGTTTTCCTCCGTGGGTTTTGGTAATCCCTTTTGACTTCTCATATTATCTTTTCCTTTTCATCAAGACCTCTGATCTTTTGATGTCAAATACTGCCAAATTCATTGTTGTGTTACCGATATGTTCAAGAGAAGTTGACCTCTACAAGTTTCAACCTTCCTTTGATTCTCATCTGATCCTGATTCACAACATTATGTTCCTCTGTCTCACGTTGATGATGTGGGAAACACTATTGCCCACCTTTGATCAAGGTCACTTCCTGTCAACTTCAGCTCATTATCCAGGAATTTGATCTAGAGACTCCCTTTCGGTACCTTGGAGCCTGCATGCCTCAATGGTGGGTTCTTCGCATTCGACGCAAGGCTTTCATCATTGGCCTTCGATCATATGATTCTACGGGTGTTCGATGCCAACTCATTGATTCACATGTCGTGGATTGTACTTGTAGTAAGTTGAGGGCGATTTTAATTATTGGTGGTTCCTCTCGCATCTATTAACAACTTTCATCATTGGCTGGTAATCAGACGATGTTCTTGCATGTTTGACTTCATCTTACTTATGCACATACTAGAACTTGTCCAGGAATTAAGGTATGCCTCTTGTCACATTTTGGTCTTTTGCAATTAAGAACTTGCGTCTTAGCGTGACTCGGTTGTTGCTAGACCCGATCTGGGCTAGTAGGGATCAACTCTGTCCGCAAAGGGGATTTACCTCTCCAACACCTTTTGAATTAGTTTATGGAACTGATGTTGTCTTTCCCACATCTCTTATAGTCCCAGTTATGAAATTTTTACAAGAAGTTGCTAGCAAGGACGATGACAATCAGTGAAGGATCAACCAGATGATCCAACTTCAACAAACAATAGAAGAAGTGTCACAGAATTTGATTCAGTTATAGGAGAAGATTAAAAAGATCTATGACTGAAAGACCAAAGCAGAAAATTTTCAGTTGTATGATGTAGTGTTGAAATGGGATGCAAGGAATGAAGAAAAAGGGAAGCACGTTAAGTTTGAAAACCTTTGGAAGGGACCATATAGAATTTTAGCATATATGGGACAGAATGCCTTCTTGCTTTCAGAAATGGATGGCCAAGGTTTCCCTGGAGGAGCAGTAAATGGTAGGATTTTGAAACACTACCATTGTCGAAGATAATGGATCAGAATCTGTGTCATAGTTCAAGTACACAGTCATTCAAGTTTGGGGCCCGAGGTGAAGGCTATAAAAATTGGATGATAGGTGTATGGTTTGGTTTTATTTCAGTTTTCAGTCTTAGTCTTGAGTTAGAGTCAGTTTGCATTTGTGTCAGTTTTCATCATTTTTTACTCCATGCCCAAATGGATAAAGCTACTTGGTCTACGGTGTTCTTGGCACCTCCAAGGAGCTACCATTCCCATTGGAGCCAATGTTAGTGTCAGTCTAGTCATACTGCCATCAGTGATCAAAACTGCTCTTTTGCATTTGCATAGTAGGAGTCTCATATTGAATAAATTTCATCATTCCGCTAGGTCATTGATTCATTGATGGTAGTAATTTTTCATCAGTTTTCCCTCATGAGGTACTTGCTAATTTCCCTTTCTATGGTCTTTGGTCATGAGTCACTTTCAATTTCAAAAATCATGTCATTAGGTCATAGGATGGGTCTCATTAGTTTCTAGGGTCTCACCATGGTCAAATTAATGAGTCAAATGTCAATAAATATCTGCAAGGTCATGAGAAAGTCAATAAAATCAAAGTCACAACACCTAGTAGATGTAATTTTCACCTAAAAACTATGTTTTGAGGTGAAACCATGATATTTTTCCTTTATTATCATTCATTATGTAATTTTATGTCATCATATGTAATAAGTCACAATTCAGAAGCTACCATCTCCACAAAGTCATCATCCCGCCTTCAGAGAAGTTTCCCATAGCATGTTCAGTGCCTAATCATCTTCCAAGTAGATCCGTCAGAAAGAGATCGGAAATAGCTTTCCAACCGTATATTACACTCTTAAAACTGACTTCTGGATTGAAATTTATGCTTAAGTGAAGTAAAAGTCCCCTATATTCTCAAATAATCCTTACTTCCCATTTTCCCTTAAACTTTATGTTTAAAGTTTAATTTTTTCCTTATAAAATCCTTTTTTCCTCCCTCCTATTATAAAATCATAGTATAAAATTATTTAAAATAAAATATGTGATTTACGCATAACCACTTCTCCTCCATACCATAGAACTTTATAATAAAATCAAAGTTCGTATTTAAAGTAATCCCCCCCCGCTGTTCCAAACCACTTCCCCACCATACTGTGATATTGTGTAATAAAAATTTATAATAAAGTTTTATATCATATAAACCCTACCACCTTAAGCCATTTTCTATCACAATCGAAACATTTTTATTGCATGCCACGATTGGCCCTTTGCCAAACTTCCGATGCAATTTGATTAACACTCCTGATTGTAATATCCCCCGATCAAACCCGCCCGCAAACATCCCCACCGTCGATTTGTTGACCTGATCTGATGGCTCATAGCCAATTGAGACATCCCCATCGGAGCTTTCAAAGATTCCCTCCCCAATTAAAAAACCCCGATTGACCCCTCCGATGTATATCCTTACTGTTAATCCCATCGATGATTAGACGAACCGTATGCAATCACTCCATCGCAATCGGCGCCTCCGATCGTCCCCCTCTGATTGACTCCCACCAATGGCCTACTCCCAATTATCCCTCAGTCATCAATCTCCCAATCCCATCTAATGGCCCACAGCTATCGCACCCAATCGCATCGACGATGTTATATGTATCACCCTATCCCGCTCCTTTCTGATCCCCTATGCCGATTCACTTATGGGCCCAGCACATAATACTTCCACCTTTTATATAAAGGCCCATTTCCCTTTGTTAAAGTTAAAATTATGTTTTTTTCATAATACAAAGGCTTTCCCCCAATTACATCGAAATTTTTGGTTTTCGTTTCAAAAAACATCCCCCCCATTCCCCGATCGTCGATTGCCGCGATACTGTCACATAATATATTACAATGTTTATATCGCTCGCCCCCGATCCTAATTGCAAGGATACCATTGCAAACAGAAATTGAAAATTTTCTATTATATTATATCCCTCTGCTTCGTGCATTCCGATTGAGATTTAATATGGTTCCCCCATCCTTCTTTTCCCTTTTTTCCCATTCAAACAATTAATTTCCCTTCACTAAGAGTATTATTTCATTTTAGTTTTATTTCAAAACATTTTATAAAAGTCTGTTTTATTCAAATGAAATATGGAAATCAAATCAAACAGTTGGCTGGCAGAAAGCTAAATAAAATAGAGATTCATACCGAAGCAAATAAATAGGGATTTGCTCCTCAAATTTCCTATTTATCATTCAACATCGAAATTGTAAATCTGCCCAAGTGAAGAAAATGTAATATTGTTCCTTCTTTAGGGCATATTGTTGCATTTATTTTCTATGATTAGTTTTTAGTTCTTCAGCTGTTAAAACAACTCCTCTTTTGGTGGATCTATGTTCCCACAAATCTGGTGTATTTAAATGTAATTGTAAATTGTTTGTAGGGGGTCTGTAATTCAACAGTAGGGGAAAAGTGTGGAAGAAAATCTCTGCACTCCATTGTACAGTTTGATAGGGATTAATAAGAGATGCAGCTCTGATTTTTGGGATCCATGTGGTATGAGATTTAGCATTCATTTTTCTCCTTTGTTTCATATGTAAATTGTTATGTTTCACCTCTCATCCATAAAATTTCCTATTGAATTTTTTCAAGATAGAAAGGTAGAATCCATTTTTTATGCTATGCCTTGGGAAATCATTCACACTCTTTGTTTTTCTTCTGTTTGAAAAGGATCCATTTATTGTTCCCTTTTAATCTCCTTTCCATTATTTCCATCCCATCTTTATTAAACTTTAAATGTTGAATATCCTGCCTATCTTGCCCCATGAAATACCCTATGTCCTTATTTAATCCCTAGTTTCAACTGTCCCATTTTATCCCACACATCCCTGAAATTCATTCATTTTATTAAAACCTTCTTCCATCATTTTATATACGCTAATATCAAATTATTATTTCACTTTATTTAATATCCATCTTCACGGAGAGAGCCCTCTCCTGTCCTTGTAGGGCTAGCTATAAGGCTGAGCGTGGTTTAGTTGTTACCCCATTTTTCCCTTTTTAAACTGGGGTCCAATTTGGGTGCTAACAAGACTTATCACCTTGGGCACCACTCATTAAAGACATTAGTCTCATGGAGACCATCTCCCATTAAATATGTGTTGTTTCACATTGATGAACCACTCTCTCTATACCAACTCTATTTATTTGGTCAACATTGGCCTTGTCCACATGATTTTGCCCCTGTTCACGTAAGGAGGTGCTTTATCCAACTATCATGATGATCCGTTTTCATATCAAGAGGGATTTTATTCCTACTAAAGAGATTTATGGGTCTCCCTACCCACTTATTCACCTATCTAAAAGACAAAAGAAAAAATGAATATTCTAGTTATTTGCATGCTAATTTAGGAATATTACAGTCCTCCCCTCCCAAATGTTGCTTGTCCTCAAGCAACTGCAAGGATAGAACTGAAGATCCTTCTCTCCTCCTCTTGTAGCATGCTCATATGAGAAGCTTATCCAATGAACAAGATTTTTTCTCTTCAATATGTTTCCAAGTTGCTCCACCCAAGTGTATGAGCTAGCCTTTGGTGACAAATCCAAATGGATCTCATCATGAAGTAGTGGGATACCCATTGAGGCAACTATATGTTTTCTAGAGGCCTTAATGAGGCATGGAATCTGAAATAAATTTGGAACCATCATTCCCATGTGAAGTTCCCATCCCCAAGCTATCATCCACACAAAATGAGTCACCCTCCAAAATTGTAACTCATGGAAAGACTCCTCCACCTTTGGCTCCTGCAATGTAGGTGGGCTACATAGTTCAACTTGATAGACCAAATTTTATATCCCATGCTGTCTCTCTCTCCACTTATGATAAGTGTAGAGTGGCTGCTAATTTTGGGCTGCAATAATGTTGCCTTTAAGAGGCAAGAAGAAAACTAGATCCTCAAATATCCTCTCTCTAGTGTCATGAATCATGCTTGCCCAAACCATCCTATATAAAATGAATAGGACATCATCACAATATGGCATCCAAATGAGAAAGGTAGTGAAGGTTTTATGTAGTGCTGGAAGTTACCAATAGTTTCCCAAGTGGTTACAGTGCAATTTTGCTAACTATTGTTTCAGAGCATCATGTGGCAAGTTTTCTCCCAACAATTTGCTAGTTGTGCATGTCATCTCATCTACTGTAAAATAGTCAATGGAATTGTGTATCAACTGAGCATACAAATAATAGCACAAAAATTTCCCAAAGCCATACAATAAATGACTATATCCATCACTGATGTTGGTATTAGGAAGACCATGAAGACCAAATAAAAACTTACCCTCTTTTGGAGCAAGGAACTATATATAAATGGAAAGAGAATGCAAATATTGTGTTAGATGATCAATAAGTGCAAAAATACAACTTTTACCATGTACTGAGAGTAAGTTGATAATGATATCCATGGATAATCTCTCCATAGTGGTCTAATATGTCTCCATGACACCCTTGTGAATGGAAAGGAATAAACTATGTGCTTCATGCAAGGCCTTCTTCTTATGCTTGGAAATCCAATTTGAGAATATAATATCATGGTAATAGATGTCTCCATCCACTACTCCATCACTCTCAACTCTTACGTGTTCATCAAGTGCATCATATGTGAAGTGATCCTAGGAAAAATTCATCAATAAACCCAAGCTCCCAAGTGACAATGTTGTTGGCCTTTGTAATAAGGCTCCTGTCATCTCATAGCTCCATTATTTGACATGCCAAATGCAAAAGTAATCTACCATAATGATACTATATATGGGAGATTCCTTACAAAGTGGAAGTACCTCCTAATCCTCAAAAGCTAGGGAGTATCCCCTTTGCACCATGATTGTGCCACCATCTACTCTTGCAACATCATGCAAAGTATAGAAGATAATCAGCCCATATTATCCCAAGAGTATGCAAAGAAACAACAAATCTTGTTGCCTCCTCATCTCATCATCATACAAGTCATGGAGTAACATCCTAATGTTTGAATTGTAGAATGCCCCATACAACCAAATATTATGCTGCCATAACATATGTGTGCCATGCAAATACCCAAACCAAGACATACCATTTGAGATAGGATATGTCACATAAGGGCCAAAATATTTCAAGAGTATCTAACATAACCATGCCTCTTGCTGCCCTGTGTCATAGATCTACAAGTGGCTCACCAACCTATTTCTCACCATCCTCACCCATCTATCCAAATGTGGGTGTCTCCTTCCATGCTCAAAATTGGTATCCCTCCAATGGAAAAAACCATCCTCCCAAATCACATTACTACCCTTGCACTTCATGGGATGTTGAAGTGAAACCTCCTAGAGCTCTCCAAACGAAGACAACTCATCAATGACCAAGTTGACCCCATGAGGATCCACATATGCTGTAGGAAAAAGCTTCTCATTGAGTTGTGAAGTGCTCATCAAGAAGAATCCATCATAATAATGAGAGATGGCATCCATCATAATACGTACTCCATCAACCATCTGCCTATCCAATGCTACACAAGTGTATTGGTCATCGGAATGTCCCAATTGCCCCCAAGTAATCATTTCTACTCAATGATAGCGCTACTGATCTCCATGATGGTGCATCTATTGTCTCAAGATCATGCACAATGTTGAAAATATAGTTCTGCATTATATTTACTAGGATAATTCTCATCCTATCCTCCAAAACTATACACTCCAATCCAAAGTGTTGTGTGCAGCTCAACAATGAGTAAATAGGATGACTATATATCTCCTCCTTGAACCAATCAAGGGTCCTCTACGCAGTGATAGTCTACTGCTCCAAATTACCAATGTGCTTTGACCCTAGGTCATGCATTTTCCCTGATGGAATGTTCCCACAATCCTCTAGAAGTGGAAATGTTTGCATACCTTGGTAAATCTTGGGAACATCTTGTACTACTACAAGGGTTACTCCCACCAGTGTAATTACTTCCCCAACTACTAGTGATGATGAATGATCCTCTATGGATGTTCCAACACTGGTATAAGTCTCCTCTTCCTCATGCATCTCCTAAATAATGCATGGGACTCTAAATTTCAAGAGATCAAAACCACTTTGCAAAGGTGCAAGTGTTCCTTCTCCAGATGCAAGTGCTCCTGCAACAAGTGGTGGTGGAAGTTTCTTCTCCTCTAATTTCTTATTTTCAAACTTCTTAATCAGCCTTTGAGTAAGATATACATATGCAGTCACTCTTGTATGACTCAATTGGATAAACCACCAAATTTTTGCTTCACCCTCAAGGTGCAGCGCCACAATATCAACAACTTCTCTTTCTACTACTGGATGTAGTAGGAAGAATGCATCCAAATCCATTCCCCAAGCCCTTGTTGTGTATATGGATAACCCATTGTCGAACTACATCTTTGTCCAATTTTTTATGGTTTTTATCAAATAAATACATGCTTTTACCTAGTGTTTTAATAATTAGTTATCCATTATGTTATTGATTAGTGGAATTTAGAGACATTAATAATTAAGTTATAAATTATTGTTATTAATTAAATTGAAGAAGTGTTTTTTATAATAATATCATTAATAATAGATTTTCATGATGGAAGGAGAATAAGTTGAGCACCAACTATGTTGGAATGCTTCTTGAAATATATTTGAGTACAGGTTCATGCACAAGAGCAGAAATATATGTTTTGCCAAGAAATATGTTATGTTGTGAATTACCTTCTAGAAGATAAACCTCCTGCATAGAGTTCTGAAGTATAGCACAACGAAGCAGGTAAGATTCCAAATGGAACGTGATACCTTACTGCCAGAAAATGCATAAAAGCAGCAGCTGGGTAGTTGAGTACGAGATTGTTGTAGTTGAAGATATCAATTTGTTGACCATATGGAGCATAATTTCTAAATTTTGGGATGTTGGTTTTGTTCAAAGCACCATGTTTCATATAACCCAAAAACCATTTGGAAAAATTTGACTTCGTGGAGGAGTTATCGTCGGGGGAATATTCCATTGAAAACCATTTTTGAACGTGAACATATTGGGTAAATTCGGGTCCAGTTTTTTGTAGAACAATTTTGGTTGACAACTTCAAAACTGGCTGGCTAAGACATGCTGCCTGAGACATTCCTTTTCATGCTTTTCCTCTTCAAGGGTTTTTTATGCAAAATTGGGCTTTAATATAAACTTTCGGTTAAAGTTTGGAGCCCCAGTCGAGTCAGTTAAGAAGGTGGATCATCCTTCAGCTTTGAGAATGTTTGAGAAAATGATGAATTATCCTTTTGTTGAGAGTATTTAAATATGTGGTGAGTTTCATGTTTAGAATGATTTTTCAGCATGGTTGCAAATATCGATCTTTGAAGGAACACATTCGAGCTCTCGACAAGGATCACCAAAATTACAGTTACATTCTTATATCTGTTTGAAGAGCATATATTCTAGAAGATTCATACAATCAACTTTGAATGCATTCAACAAGATATCTAAAGGAGCATTTGAATGTACATTTCCAAAGGGAGGAAGGCATTGATGCTGGTGGGCTTACAAGGGAATGGTACCAATTGTTGTCAACCAATGTACTTGGACCTGCTACTACCTCACCCATAAAATGTGTTGTCAAGCTAGATCGATCAACTGCGGCCCAACCTCTTCCAGCATTCGAACATATCTAGAATTCTATTAATTTTCATATGCTCATATAAGAAAATTCGATGGGGAAAGATAAATATTACACGGTGGATACGACTACAGCAAATCAGTTAAGACCAATTGTAAACGACGTTCATCAATCATTGAATGACAAAATAAGGATCTTCTGCCTCAAGTCAAAGCATTCGATTGAAATGAACTTTTTCTTAAGAGCATTCTGGAAAATAATTCATGGTCGATATTGGTTCTCATGGTTGTGGAAATTGATAAATGTTGCATCATCAAAGATGTCCCATTAGCGCTAACCCTCTAGACTTAGAAAAAAACGGATTTCTAATACCCAGTTTCTAATACCCGGTTTCAAACCCATTGTAACCAACCGTGATATTTGTAAATATGGTTTTGGGAAATGAGAGGAGCGTTGCTACTATAAAGAAAAAGTTTAACACTAAGGGAATTCATTAGAGTGAGTCCGTCAATTAGAGATACAGGAGTTGAGATCGATAGGAATAAAATAGGAATGAGAATGAAATTTGTAGCAGAGGTCGAATTTATCAAGTTCAAAATTTCTCAGATGTACAACATGAATTTCTCATATTTAAAGTCAAATTTTTGAGATGTAGAACCAGCATCTAATTTGCAGGAGTGTAAAAGAGATAGAGGGATTTTTGTGTAAAAATGAAGAATTGTTGTTTCCTATAATTGGTGTGATCAATTTCTAGATGATGTCTTAACAATATGTGATTTCCTTCAAGTTGTTGTTCTGAGAAAAACCATTTGTGCCATGATTCATTTCGTATTTTTTCTTTGATGTTTTAAATATTTCCTTGGTTGCAGTAATTAGGCTTACTCCAGGCATGGGAGAGCCCACCACCTCTAGAGCTAAGCTTGATCAATAACATTGGCTAATTAGATGTGTATGATTTCAACACTTCATGTTTCTATGTGAATGTGTGGTTCAATTTCAAAGCATTTCAGTCATCTTCGTATTGTGCAAATTAATGGTCTAAAGAACTATTACTCATTACATAATATGTATTTGAGTTGCAATATATATTCCTCTTATTAAATCGAATGTAATGGGAGATGAGAATACAATTATTATTATTTTTGAGTTTGATTCAGGAATTAGAACATATTTTAGTGCTTTGAATTTGAATATGGAATTAGAATAGATTGTAATGCTTTGAATTTGAATATGTTAACATTGCCCATCTAAAATATTAAATCAAGGTTTTCATTACTTAGTTTCTTTTGAACGTTTGTAGGATTTAATTTGATTTATTTATGCATCCCAGGATTTTTCTTAATAGTTAGATTTATTTTTAATTTGAATCCTTCTTGTTTTCATAGTGTAATCATTTCCTTGTAAGAGAAAGTTTGTCGGATTTGATTGTGCAGGTAGAGAGATCAATTCGAATGCAGTGTGATCCAGTTACATGATTTTATTTTGAAGACTGAGCTTGTTTATTGAATAATTCATTTCATTTAGATTTAAATATTTGAATTGAAGGTTATCATAGATTATTTGCAATGCCATTTTTAAGAGGATATATTAAGTGTTATTTTATATGAAGCAAATTAGTTTTATTTTAGAAATAGTTAATTTGGAATCTTGAATTTGTTATCAAGAGTAGTTAGTTTAAGGTTTGAAGTTATTATTAGGATAATATGTGTGTTCTTTTAGTAATCTCAAGTTTAGTTTCAATTGTTAGTTTCAAATTGATGAAATGAACAAATAGATTAGGGTTTTCAAGATATCATAGGAGAGTGAGAATGATTGAGGATTGCCTTGAATTTCCTTATATTTTGATTGCAGTATGGATTTTTCAATGAATGAAATTGGTTAATTAGATCTCCTTTTTAAGATTGTTTATTTTTCAGCAAATGTGTGTTTCATTCCAGTACCTTTTTTATCATTACAAAGGAATATTTATACTCTGACCATTAAGCTAAGCCAAGACATAGTAAAAATCGAGTTTAAAACTCCCAGATTGATAATTAATATTGAAAGGTTTAATCCGACAATTAAACCACCCGACATTTTGGCGCCATTTCTGGGGAGTTGTATTTTGGCTCAGGTAAAATTTTCTGTAGAGTTTCAAGGCTATTGCAGGATGTCAGAGGGCAGAGAGTGTATGTTAAGACGTGAGTGAAGAGCCACACATCAACTATTGTGGGGTTGCTCCAAAATCTTTCCATCTTGCGTATCTCTTGAAATTTTATCTCCTTGATGTGTAGAAGTAGAAGCATGCTTTAAACATTTAATTTAAAAATTGCCTTGTTTTTAATAGATTAAATAGTACTTTGTTTCGCAATTTTCTTTTCATGCAAGTGTGGTGAGTTTTATTTTAGACAATAGCTTTTAAATTCATCTTCAGATTCCAACGTTATATATTTTTTGGGGTGCTGTAATAACCCTTGTGTACTAATCCATGTGGTGACAGGATTTACTAGTTGGCTTGTTAAAGAAAAGAAAATGGTATTTTGAGGAATCATTCAGTGATGATTTTTTTTGCTGCTACAGAGACAGACAAGTCATCTGATGAAGAATTCACAAGTGCAGAATTTAACACCTTGCTTGAACATAAATTAAATATTATTAAATTGTTGATTTCGAAATTGGATGATTTGCAGGAGAAAGAGAAGTATGAAGAACTACTGCTTATCCTTTGTGCCAACTGTCAAAAGAAACACTGCCTTGGAAAGTGTCCACCTAGCGATCTAAAAGTTTGGGAAATTTGCGAGGATGGTCATGCAACCGAACATTGCCCATTACTGCCATGATTACGAAAGGTACTTAGGGAATCAAGTAAGGAATTTAATCAAACGCCAGGTATAACTTAAAACCCAAAACCATTTGATACTTGGAATAATTCTTATTTTCCCAAGCAGGTTCCTCAACATGTTTACAAACCTGTAGTTCCATGGAAAAATTTTAATCCTCCTCCAATTGAATATCCTACTTCATGGCCGTAGTGGCCCTCACCTTGGCCCTCATCCTCAAGCCGAATATCTCGATGGCCTCAAGAATCATTTGGATCCTTATCTCTAGGGAAATATCCCATGCAAATTCAATCATATGAGCACCAAGAACAACCACAATTTCTTTCCAATGCACCATAAAGTTATCCTCCTCCATGGTCCCAGCCGTATTTTCAACCTTACCCTAACCCTAATCCATACCCTCACCCTAGTTCATATCCATACCCTAACCCTAGACCTAACCCAAATCCACACCCTATATCTAACCCTAATTCTAATTTAAAACTGAGACCTAGCCCTAGTTCAAAGCCTAACCCCAATCCAAATCCAAATCATAGGCCAAGACTTAACCAAAACCCTACCCAAAACCATCTTTTAAACCCTAATCTAAACCATGAGGTTGCACAATAGTTTTAACCACATATTATTTCTGTTGATTCCCCTATTGAACAAAATTTCACACACTCCATTTTGGAAAAGGGAATCAATTTGGAAACTTGCCCCATTACTGCAAAACATTCACTCCGAGAAGATGTAATTTAGAGACCACCAGAGGAGAAATATTTCTTTGAAACTTATTCTAAGAATTTTTTTGAAACTCAAAACCCTAGAATCTCTTTCAACTATTCTTCTCAATTTGAAAAGCATATATTTGAACCTGACCTTGAGGGATTTATCTTTTTTCTTTCACTAGATTCTTTTTCCCTCCAGGAGAGTGACTATCAAACTATGGAAGATTTTCATATGTTGGAGAATCATAAATATGTGGATTCCATTGAATCTTGGTTTCGAGCAGTCATCAAGCCATATTATTTCCTCAGCATTCAGAATCTCTTAGTACCATATCAATTGAAGCAACTGGTTTCTCACGCTTTCGTATGTCTTGAATTCTATTCATTAAAACTAAGTGTGAGTATAATCAACATTTTGTTACGCTCATGGCTTCATTGGAACTAATCCTATACTTAAATGGGAGTCTTTCACCTCTTAGGGTAAATTAGGGTAGGAGAATAAATGAATAAAGTTGTTATAATGCTATTAGGGTTTTGAATTTTAAATCATGGTTGTTAAAACTAATTTTGATCCACATTAGTTGTTAACATACACATTTGTGAAAAATCTTGTTGAGTACAATTCACTATAATACTTTATGATTTTACAAAAGTAACTATGATTAATCACTCTAATAAGTTGTCGTCTCGGATATATATTTTTAGTTTCCCTTAGAAGGTACTATTGGAAAACCCCTATGGTGGACCACTCTTGTTAAGATCATAATGAGTTATTCATGAGAACACTTAACTCAAGGAATATTTCAGTCATTGCCTGGAATATCTTTAATAAGTCCTTAGGGTAGAGGAATTAGCCAACAATAATTAGTCATTAAAAACTTTTCACGCCATCCTATACTCTTAAGGAGTAGATCTGCGACCTGTCTCCCAACTTATTAAGTAACCTTTAAGGTTAAGCATAATCAGAGCTTACAAAGATTTAGGGAAGGATAGGAGGTCTCGTGATGAGCCGACCTACCACGATCATGAGACCTAACATGCATGACATTACTACTACTAGTCACCAAGCTAGATTGATGGCTTTCAGCCAAAAAGTTGGAAGACAACAGGTCTCATCACGAGCCGGCTTGTTCATTCATGTTACTTATTGTGAGTGGAACTGCCATCAGCTGGTTACCAAGCCAGGATAGTGGCCTTCATCTAAAAATTAAAATAAGCTAACTCTGAATCCATGCCTAGTAAGTGGGACACAAATATTTCTATGGGTCAAAAGACATCCCTGCCGAGGTTATGGATACCTGCGAGCAGCAGGGCCATGTCTGTGGTATTAAAGTTAATTGCATACTATGATTTTCTTGGTTATCCTTCTCTTTCCCTAAGACTCATCCTTTTTCTTCGACAATGGTTTTAAGACGATTTGAACATGACGCCTTGAGTTCTATATTTCTAAAATTGAAGAATCTTTAATGATGTCGTACCCTTAGGGAAGGTTATTCATTGTACTAGATTAAGAGGAAATTTAGTTTTGAATCTGGATGAAATAATAATAAATACATTGTTGATTGGTATTATAACTGACTTTAATTATCATGGTGTTCAGAGTGATGAATTACTTGATGATGACCACTCACAAGGTTTCGGTTGCCATCAATGTGTATTGATTGTAATTGCCTCTAAATATGTGATGCATTACCTAGGTGCAAGATTCCTATAGTAGGTGCATGAACATTGTCTTAGTATTTTTGAAATTTTACCTCTTTGGTCAAATTTGATTCTTATCATAAGACTTTGGATAGAAACAAAATATGGAATAAATTTGGGACGAGGTAACAGGTATGTGCAACACTCTTTTCTCCATAATTTCTACTTGCATTACTTGATCTTGTTTTATCATTTCACATGGTTTTAGCTATTAATGTAATAGTAGTGTTGTGTACTAATGAACACATTACAATATCAAGCATCTTCAACCTTACTTGCTAGAATCTTTGTTGACATTTTCCCTGCCTTATTTCATCGTCTTATAGTTTTGACTTGCACAAGGATGTGCAAGAGGTTCAACGTGGGGGGGATATTGAACTGCATCTTTGTCCAATTTTTTATTTATTTTTATCAAATAAATACATGCTTGTACCTAGTGTTTTAATAATTATTTATCCATTATGTTTTTTATTAACGACATTTAAAGACATTAATAATTAAGTTATAAATTCTTGTTATTAATTAAATTGAAGAAGTGTTTTCATAATAATATCATTAATAATAGGTTTTCATGATGGCAAGAGAATAAGTCGAGCACCAAAAGTTTTGGAATGCTTCCTCAAATATATTTGAGTACATGTTCATGCACAAGAGAAAAAACATATGTTTTGCTAAGAAATATGTTATGTTGTGAATTACCTTCTGGAAGATAAACCTCCTCCATCGAGTTTGGCAGTATAGCACAATGAAGCAGGGAATATTTCGAATGGACCATTATACCTTACTACCAAAAAATGCATAAAATTAGCAGCTGGGTAGTTGACTACGAGATTGTTGTAGGTCAAAATATCAATTTTGCAACCAAATGGAGCAGAATTTATAAATTCTGAGACATGGGTTTTTTTTAGACCACCAGGTTTCATATAAATTAGAAACCTTTTGGAAAAATTTGGCTTCGTGAAGGAGTTATCGTCAGGGGAATATTCCACTGAAAACCATTTCTGAACGTGAACATATTGGGTCAATTCGGGTCCGTTTTTTTGTAGAACGGTTTTGGTTGACAAATTCAAACCTGGGTGGATGAGACATGCTGCCTAAGACATTCCTTTTCATGTTTTTCTTCTTCAAGGGTTTTGTATGCAAAATTGGGCTTTAATATAAACTTTCGGTTAAAGTTTGGAGCCTCGGTCGAGTCAGTTAAGAAGGTGGATCATCCTTCAGCTTTGAGAATGTTTGAGAAAATGATGAATGCTCCTTTTGTTGAGAGTGTTTAAATATGTGGTGATTTTGATGTTGAGAATGATTTTTCAGCATGGTTGCAAATATCGAGCTTTGAAGGAACACATTCAAGCTCTCAACAAGGATCACCAAAATCACAGTTACGTTCGTATATCTGTTCAAAGAGCATATATCGTGGAAGATTCATACAATCAGCTTCGAATGCATTTAATAAGAGATCTAAAGGAGAATTTGAATGCACATTTCCAAAGGGAGGAAGGAATTGATGGTGGTGGGCTTACAAGGGAATGGTACCAATTGTTGTGAACCAATGCACTTGGACCTGCTACTGCCTCACCCGACAAATTTGTTGTCAAGCTAGATTGATCAACTGCGGCCCAACCTCTTTCAACATTCCGGAATATTTGGAATTTCATTAAATATCATATGCTTGTATAAGAAAATTTGATTGGGAAAGATAAAGATTACATAGCAGATACAGCTACAGCAAATCAGTTAACACCAATTGTAAACAACGTTCATCAATCATTGAATGAAAAAAAAAGGATCTTCTACCTCAACTCAAATAATTCGGTTGAAACGAACTTGTTGTTAACAACATTTCAGAAAATAATTCATGGTTGATATCGGTTCCCGCAGTTGTGTAAATCGATAAATGTGTGCATCATTGACGATGTCCCATTGGCACTGACCCTCCAGACATAGAAAAATTAGATTTCTACTATCCAGTTTCTAATACCTAGTTTCAAACCCGTTGTAACCAACCATGATATTTGTAAATACGGTTCTAGGAAATGAGAGGAGCATTGCTGCTATAAAGAAGAAGCTGCACACTAAGAGAATTAATTAGAGCGAGACCGTCAATTAGAGATATGGGAGTTGAAATCGATAGGAATAAAACAAGAATGAGAATGTAATTGGTAGCAGAGGTTGAATTTCGCAAGTTCGAAATTTCTCGGATGTAGAACCGGAATTTCTTAGATTTAAAGTCGAATTTTTGAGATGTAGAACCAACATCTAATTTGCAGGAGTGTAATATAGATAGCGGAATTTCTATGTAAAAAGGAAGAATTTTTGTTTCCTATGATTGGTGTGATCGATTTCCAGATGTTGTCTTAACGATACATGATTTCCTTCAAGTTGTTGTTCTGAGTAGAAGCATTTGTGCAATGATTCATTTTGCATTTTGTATTTGATGTTTTAAATCTTTCCTCAGTTGCAGTAAGCAGGCTTACTCCAGGCATGGGAAGGCACACCACCTCTTGAGCTAAGCTTGATCAATAAAATTGGCTAATTAGATGTGTGCTATTTTAGCATTTCATGTTTCTGTGTGAATGTGTGGTTCAATTTCAAAGCATTTCAGTCATCTTTGTATTGCGCAAATTAATGGTATAAACAACTAGTAATCATTACATAATTTGTGTTTGAGTTGCAATATATATTCCTCTTATTAAATAGAATTTAATGGGAGATAGGAATATAATTGTTATGATTTCTGAGTTTGACTCAGGAATTAGAACATATTGTAGTGCTTTGAATTTGAATATGGAATTAGAACATATTGTAATGCTTTGAATTTGAATATGTTAAAATTGCCCGTTAAAATATTAAATCAAGGTTTTCATTACTTAGTTTCTTTTGAATGTTTGCAGGATTTAATTTGATTTGTTTATGCATCCTGGGACTTCGCTTAATAGTTAGATTTCTTTTTAATTTGAATCCTTCTTGTTTTCATAGTGTAATTATTTCCTTGTAAGGGCAAGTTTGAATGTGGATTTGATTGTGCAGGTAGAGAGATCAATTTGAATGCAGTGTGATGTAGTTACATGATTTGATTTTGAAGAGTGAGCTTGTTTATTGAATAATTAATTTCATTTAGATTTAAATATTTGAATTGAAGGCTATCATAGATTATTTTTAATGCCATTTTTAAGAGGATATTTTAAGTATTATTTTATATGAAGCAAACTAGTTTTCTTTTAGAAATAGTTAATTTGGAATATTGAATTTTTTATCAAGAGTAGTTAGTTTAAGGTTTGAAGTTGTTATTAGGATTATATGTGTGTTCTTTTAGTTATCTCAAGCTTAGTTTCAAGTGTTAGTTTCAAATTGATGAAAGGAACAAATAGATCAGGGTTTTCAATATATCATAGGAGAGCATGAATGACTGAGGATTGCCTTGAATTTCCTTATATTTTGATTGTAGTATAGAGTTTGCAGTGAATGAAATTGGTTAAGTAGATCTCCTTTTCAAGATTGTTTATTTTCCAGCAAATGTGTGTTTCATTCCAGTACCTTGTTTATCATTACAAATGAATATTTATACTCTGACCATTAAGATGAGCCAAGATGCAGTACAACTCGTGTTTACGACTGCCAGATTGATAATTAATATTGAGAGGTTTAATCCGACAATTAAATCACCCAACACCCATCAAATGTAGACAATAGAAATATATTATGCTTTCTCTTCCATAGCTGCAAGGTCTCCTCTCTCATTTGAGCTGAATGAACTGTGGGAGAATTAGATTCTCCTTAAAAGCCCTTGATTGAGACTTTAACTCTGCAAGATAATCACTTAGAATCTCATGATCTAAGTTTCCTCCATCTCCCTGTCTTTCATCTCTTTCTTCAAAATAAAAGGGCATAGTGTATTTATTTTGAGCTCCATGCAATATTGGTTCTTTCTTCTGCTGATAGGAAGTGCATGGACCTTCCTCATCTTGAAACCCTCTAAAGGTCTCATTGCATCTCTCCTCTTTCATTTTCTTGACTTCCTTGAAGAGGCTCTTCATAGATATGAAAATTGATGAGACAAAGCTCATTCGTTCCATATTTTAGATATCCTCTTCTTCTTATAGCATATTGGCTAACATTGACACGTTGAGCCAAGATTATGCTCTGATACCACTATAATATTCCCAAATGGGGAAAGCAGCAATATAGCACATAAACATGGAAAGAAGCAGTGAATAAATTAATAAACCATTACATGTGACAAATGTACAACCATATTAATAATCATATTAGTAAATAACAGGCACATGATCTTGAATATCAAGTCCCTCAAACAATACAAAACAAGCCTCCAATAAGCAAATATGTTAATACATGAAAAAAACTGCTATATAAATTCCATGAGCCATGACAGCACAATTTTAGGGCATAAACTGCTAAAAAAAGATAGATAAACATAGATATGTTGTTATATAGCTCAAATAATTCTAGGAGTGAATATATAGGCTCCCCAACACATATCCAATACAACCTGGAAAAGGTTTTCGGAAATACCCAAAAATGGAAAATGCCAGAATGCAGCCGTAGGGCTGAATTGCAACTACAAATAAATACTGGAAGGAGGTGGCTGAAACTGATATGAATGTATAGATCTCCTCCAATATATTCTCCAATTGAAAGGCTAATCTCTTGAAGATATCACCCTCCAAATCAAGCACTGAACCCTCCACTGCAAATTCTCACTAGAATAATGTAGGGAATCTACAATGTAGGTCATAGAAATAGGTTTTCCTAGTGCCAAAATGTGAAATAAATCCCAAGGAACTTCCTTGCTGGCCTCCCAATGGAAAGGATGCTCCCTCCACTGAAAACAAGCTCAGAAATGTCCTGATCAAACCCTCCACTACAACACCCTACAACACAACACAATTCTGAACAAAAGTTGTGCTATAGCTGAAGACTGAAGCTTGGCCTAATGCCTAGATGTGGAATATGTAGCTTGATAATATATCTCCTGAGTAGGCACTCGAATTACCCCGAGGATGAGTGTGGGATTCCTACTTAGGAACACCCTTGTACTAAACAGTACAACAGACCCTGCTAAACATCAAAAGCATGCATAGAAATGTCACCTGACAATTTCTAGATATAAAAAGATCAAAATCAATAATAATATAACATGGCTTATATGGTTTCTTTACCTTTCCTTATATTCATTGTGAGCCTTCTCACCTTGGGTCTCATTCATTAAAGACACTACTCTCATGGAGACTATCTCCCATTAACTTTGCGTTGTTTCACATTGATGAACCACTCTCTCTATACCAGTGCCATTGATTTGTTCAACATTGACCTTGTCCAGGTTATTTTTCCCCTGTTCACACAAGAAGTTGCTTTATCTAGATATCATGATGATCCCTTTTCACATTAAGAGGGATTTTATTCCCACTAAAGAGATTTATGGGTCTCCGTACCCACTTATTCACCTATGTAAAAGACAAAATAAAAAAATGAACATTCCAATTAGCTGCATGCTAATTTAGGAATATTACATTCTGGATTTTTGTGATAGCAGTGTCTCATGTCTTGGTGTATTGGGTCATTTCATGCTTGTTTTTCCTAGCTTGAGTGTCTTTTTCATCAAGATCATATACTTGTTTCTGGTATTATATATTATAAAATGCCTCAATGATCTGCTCATGTTTTGATGTATTGATATTTACTGCAATTTCCAGTTTTATGTTCAATATTACTATTTTTCCTATTTTGGAATACTATAGTGGTATCGAAGCATAATATTGGATTAGCCTATGGGGAATTACATCTATAACATCTGGAGAAATGGATGAAAAAGAGTTTTCAAAGATTCCTCTCCAAACTGTGCAAGATATTTCCAAAGAAATCGAGGAGATGAGGGTGGGAATACAGAAGGAAACCCCAAGAGGGTTTCAACATGGAGAAAGTTCTATCACCTCACATAATTGGTGTGAGCAACTAGAATTACAAAAAGTTTCACAATTCTCCACCATGCCTACATTTTTAATTGTAGAAAATGGAGCTAGAGTATCCCAAGAGGAGGATACTCTTGGTGACTACTTCCTAGAATATAAATCTCAATTTGTAATATTCCAAAATAGGAAAAGTAGTAATATAGGACATAAAAATGGAAATAGAAGTGAATAATGTTACATCAAAATATGAGACTAGTATGGAGCCATTATATTAAGAAAAACAATAGCACATGAATACAATAATTGAGGCAAAAATTAGATAATAAGGGAAAACAAGCCTCCAATGATCAAACACTCTAAAAAATGAGATGTTGCTGCTATAGAAAATGCCGAAGAGCTGTTACAGCATAGACATAGTGAACATAGCTGCAGCTGGGAACATGAAATGATAGAAAAAAATTGATAGATGCCTTAAGAGATAATGGAAAAAATATCATGTCTCTATAACACCTTTCCAGGACAACCCAAGAGGGTTTCCAGAAATGCACCAAAAATATAAATGGTGAACTGCAACCCTAGGGCTGAAGATTCACTGCAGCTAAATAGCTGGGAAGATATGGTTGAATATGATGTATAAAAAATAGAATATCCTCCCAATATATTCTCCAGGTGAAAGGTTGATCCCTTAACTGGAAATCTAAGTCCCCAAATGGTGCATTGAAACCTCCCCTGAAATTGATCTCTGAAATAATGCAGTCTATGAATGAAACTGCAATGTAGGGGATGATGATGACTTGGTCTGGTGCCAAATGATGATATGATTCCCAAGGACCTTAATTTTTGGCCTCTCAATGGAAGGAATGCTTCCTCCACTAAAAAAAACCTCAGAAATGGCCCTATCAAACCCTCCACTGCTGCAACCCTACAACACAACAAAATCCTGGCAGAAACTGTGCTATAAAAGAAATATGTAGCTTGGATTGATGCGAAAATATGGAAATGTATCCCAATAACCTCTCCTGAGTGGGCACTCAAAGTCCCCCGAGGATGAGGGTGGGATTCCCGCTCGGGAACACCCTTTTGCTAAACAACAGTGCAGTCTCTGCTAAACATCTGAAGAGAGCCAAAAGTCATCACAGACCATAAAAAAAATAATATTCAACATGATTTACATGGCTTCCATTCCCTTCCTTATATGCTTGGCGAGATTCCTCACCTTGGGCCCCACTCATTAAAGCCACTATTTCCATGAAAAGTCCCTCCCTCCAAAACTACGTTGTCTCTCATTGATTATCCACTCCCTCTATACATGTTTATTTAGTCAAACTTAACCCATTCCACATGCTTCATCCCCTATTCACACATAAGGGTGCTTTATCCATCTACTTTTATAACCTCCATTCACATTAGGATTGATTTTATTCCTACTAAGGAGATTTATGGGTCTCCCTACCCTCTTATTCTTCTAACTAAGAAGCAAAAAAAAAAAATTAATATTCCAACTAGCTCAATCTCAAAGGTTCAAAGGGCACCTAAAATTCCAAGATTTCTGTCGGATCAAGGATAATAGAAGACCTTATAACAACAATAGAGGTGGAGGGTACATGCAGAACAATGATCTGCAGAATACTATGGGTAGATTATTTCTACCTGCATTTGATTGGTCACCCAAGTGTACAACCAAGGCTTGGTTAGAGAAATTAGACATTTATTATCAGCTGAACCAAGTTCGAGAGATTGAAGCCATTAGGATAACAGTGTTTCACCTTGAAGGTGAATCAAATGAATGATGGTTTCATGGTCTATCTACATTGGGACATGCAGGTGTGACTGCATATACAGAATCCACCCGAAGGTTGGTAGAAATATTTGACCAAAGAGATCGAGAGGCACACTTTGTTGAGCTAGCTAAGCTCAAAAAGTGAGGAAATCCAAAGAATTATATCTCTAAATTATTGAAACTTTTAGTTATGGTGCCATATATCTCTACAACTAGAAGAATATATATGTTTATTGATGGGCTAGAAGAACTTTTGCATGGGTTGGTGAAATACACTACACCAAATACACTCCAAGATGTCATTGAGAGAGATAGAGACTTAAAATATGCTTTGCCAAGGGAAAGAGCTCCATTTCAGAAAAATACCTCTTTTCAGTCAAAGGGGAAAGATATGAAGGTTCCTCCGTCAAAAGAGAAACAAGATAAAGGTTCTCTTAGTGATGATGTTCAGAGAGATCTAAGGAGGATAAGGCTTTGCTTCACTTGCCAAGATCCATGGGCACCAGGGATTCAGTGTGCTACCGGAAAAGCACATTATAATGAGATTTTCTCTAGTGGTGAAGAGGAGGAAGAAGAATACTTAATATTATATGCTAGTGTTGTAGCATCAGGAGGATATCCACCACCACTAGGAGGTGTAAATGGAGGATTTTCTCCAATGGGAGGGGCCCTTGCACCTTTTTCATGAGTTCCCTATTATCTAACATTGAGAGTTTGAGGCACTGTTTAGGGGTAGTGGGTGTTAGTATTGATAGACAGTGAGGATACCCACAATTTTATTGATACCCAATTAGTGCAAAGAAGGGGCATTCCCATAGATGATTTTGAGGGATTCTCAGTTTTGGTTCCATGATCTAGAACCATGTAGTGTTTAAAGTATGTTCCAGCATTGACCATCACTTTGGGGACTTACAAATTGACAAACCACTTCTTTTTGATTGATATTCCTAACACCAATGTGATATTCGGTGTATAATGGTTTATCACACTAGGGAAGGTCACCACAGATTGGGAGACCTTGGAGATGGGATGGATAGATAACAAGAGCGGTAAACACCAAATGATTAGGGGCATGCACACCTATCCACCTCAGATAGTCTTTGCACATAGTATGGAGGCTGATTTGCAGAGAGGAGACATAGAATGGGCAGTGGAACTACGTATGTTAGAGGTAGGAGACAAGGGTGGACTAGTACACCCATATTTGCAGTCTATTCTAGGCCACTATCCTACAGTATTTGGGGACATACCACCGGGAAGGCCACCGAACCAGGGATTTGAGCACAATATTGAGTTGGAGTAGGGGATCCAAGCAGTGATCGCCACACCCTATAGGCACCCCAAAGCCTACATGGATGAGGTTGAAAGAACTATTCAGGAGCTCTTAGCTTTAGGACATATCCAACCCAACACGTGTCCTTTTTCTTCTTCTGTGGTCTTGGTTAAGAAGAAGGATGGTACATTGAGGATTTGCATTGATTATAGAGCCTTGATAAGAAGAAAATGCTGAATAGGTACCCGATTCCCAAGATCAATGAGATAATGGATGAGTTAAGGGGATCAAAGTTCTTCTGAAATATTGATTTGAGGTCGGGGTACCATGTGATAAGGGTAAGGGATCAGGATGGATTATGGCCACTTTGAGCTCTTGGTGATGCCCTTTGCGTTAACCAATGCTTTGGCTACTTTTTAGTCTTGTACGAACCACATCTTTCGTGGTAAATTAAGGAAATTTGTGATGGGTTTCTTTGATGATATTCTTATCTACAGGTGCACATGGGAGGAGCATCTGCAGAATATTGAGACAGTATTGCGCATTCTGGAGGAGTAGTAATTATATGCTAAGCCCTCCAAATGTGAATTTGTGCTCATAAAGATGCTTTATTTAGCCCACATCATTGGAGTAGATGGACTAACGGTCCATGAGGATAATATTCATGTTATTCGGGATTGGCCAGAGCCAAAGAATATAACAAAAATTTAGGGGTTTTTAGGCATCTGCACCTACTACCAGATTTTCGACAAAAGGTTCTCCCAACTAGCAACACCACTCACAGATATGAACAAGAAGGGAGCTTTTGGTTGGGTAGATAAAATATAGAAGGCCTTTGATAGGCTCAAGGAGGTGATGATCAGTTGCGCGCTGTTGGTATTGCCAGATTTTACCCAACCCTTTGTGCTGGAATGTGATGCTTTAGGAGAGGGCATTGGAGCAGTCTTGATGCAGGGGGGCCACCCCATAGCTTTTAAGAGTCGAAAGTTGCTGCCTCATGAGAGGTTTTATCCTATATATGATAAGGAAATTTTGACTATTATGCATTCATTATCCAAATTCCGACAGTATTTGGTGGGCAATAGATTCTGAGTGAAGACTGATCATAACAATCTCCTATTTTTTCTTGAGAAGAAGAAGCTGCAAGATAGGTAGAAAAATTTGTTTAGCAAAATCTAAGAATATGAATTTGACATTGAATATGTCAAAGGGAAGAGTAATGTGGTAGCAGATGCCTTATCATAGAGGCCAAAAACAATTTCATTGATAAGTGTGGATACTTTTTGGAAGGCCCAACTATTGGTGGAGTATTCCAAAGACCGCTTCACATGTGAGATCCTATATGGGCAGGTGACCGATGAGAGGTATCGAGTGATGGATGAGATCATGTATTACTGGGACTAGATATTCTTGATTAGAGATTCTAATCTCAAGGAGAATATTTTACATGTAGCACATGATTCACCACTCTCAGGCCACAAAGGCTTCACAAAGACATACCAGGCCATTAGGGAGAGATTCTCATGGAAGGTCCTGAAGGAGGATATGTTCCAATACATCAGGGAGTGTGTATTTTTCCATCAGAATAAAGGTGGGAACAACCATCCTGCAGGGTTTTTACAACCAATTCTTATCATGGAAGGGAAATGGGAGAGAATTTATATGGATTTCAATATCGGTTTGCCAACAGTATAGAGAAAGGATTGTATCTTTGTGGTCATTGATCGACTAATAAATTATTCAAATTTATTTGCCATTTCTTCATGGTACACTGCTTCACAAGTGGTCGATATCTTCCTTAAAGATTTTTTCATACTTCATGGTCTTCCTAAGACCATATTCAGTGATAGAGATAGCTTCTTCATGGCTGGATTTTGGTAGGATATTTTCAATTTGGTGGGTACTGTGTTGACAACAAGTACAAGTTATCACCCCCAGATAGATGGGAAAACATGGATAGTAAATAGGTGGGTGGAAGGCTACTTGCGAAACTATGTTGTAGGGCAGTAAAGGGCATGGGTGTGTTGGCTCCATTTGGGAGAGTATTGCTACAACAAGACATTTCATATGTCAATCAGTATGTCTCCATTTCAGGCTTGGTATGGATATGATGCTTTATCCTCTGTTGATGTGATTTTTGGGGCAATCAAGGCTCCTAGAGCCAAATAATGGATCAAAGAGAGTTAGGATATACTCTGTGTTCTTAAGGATAACATTGCTACAGCCCAAAATCAGCAGATGTTGTAGGAAGACCATGGTACACCTCACATCATTGGTGTGAGAAACCAACATTATAGCAAGTTTAACAACACTCATCCATGGCTACATTCTTAATAGTAGAAAATGGATTTGGAGGATCCCAAGAGCAGGAGACTCTTGGTGACTACTTCCTAGAATATAAATCTTAATCTCTGATCAGAACTAGATCAAGGACCTAAGGATTAGTTCAAAATTAAAAGTTACAGGATTGGGCTGAAACCAATATGGTTGCATATGTATTTTCTTCTTGATTTGGGGCCAGCCCTCATCCCATGGAACCTCATCATATGACCAGTGTGGGAGCTTAATGTTAATACCGCTTAAGGAGCCTAATACAAGGTTTAATATTTAATTAAGATTTATTTAAGTGGATTTTAATGTGGTGGAGATTCTAGAGGCACTCCCAAATTTAGGCATAATTCCACTCTTAGTGGAGTTAACTGGCAGTTGCCCCATATTTAGTGGAGGAAATTGGGGCAGATTTTTTTTGGTCATAACTCTCTCATTATTCAACAAAATTGGATGAAATTTCAGTCAATTTTGGGTCTCTTCAACCTTCTGAAGACGTTGGGACAAGTTTTAGGCTGAATGGAGGTGAGCTTTAGCAGTTGTTTCTTCAGGGAAGATGAAGGAGCCATCAGGGCCACCATGAGACAAATTCAGTTTGAGGCCTAGCGAGGGGAGCTAGAGTCCTTTTCTAGAGTTCCAATAGTATAAATTGGATAATTCATATGTTATGAATATGATGTAATGGTTTTTAGAGCCTATAGGGAACATTTGAAGGCCGAAAAGCTTCAGTAAAGTTCCGGGGCCATTAGTGCTAGCTTTTTCCAGCAGCAGTGCAGGGCTTACAAAGAGATGTTTGAGACCATATGCAGTGAAAAAGTGGTCATTATTGACTTAAAACATCATTTTGAATATATTTACAGAGGTTTCATCAAGTTTTAAATAATATTAGAGGTCGAAAACTCAGTTGAGAAGTTTTCATTGACCTTAGTGCTAGGGGGTGCCGATAGGTGATTGAGGCGAAACCAGAGCAGCTGAAGGCTATTTTTGATGAAAAAAAACTCTATCTTGACTATTTCAGTCATTTTAAAACCAATGGAAGTGGTTTCAGAAATTTTTTAGAACTTCTCAAGCTCGAGAAGTTGATGTGAAGTTTTGGGCAACCTTGGGCAAACCGTGGAGGATAACCTATTTGGGGAATGCAGTGCTCAATTTGAGAAATTATCAATTGTTATTTGATGTATAATGTGTATTTGATACAAAAGTAGTGATTTTAGTGACTGAAATATATTTCTGAGGGAGTTTGTGCCATTTGGAAGCTCAGAGTAGATTACTGCACCGAGAGAAGGAACCGTGTCAACAAGGGCCTAAAGCTTTTTACAAACTTTGGAAAGCCATTAGAGGGATATTTATGGTATTTTAAATCCTTTGGATCATTTTTGTATTCATTGGAATTAAGTATTTACTTGTAGAAACACTTACCATAATCCCAAAGAGTTGAGTCATGATGACAAAGCTTAAAGGATACGTAGCCCACGCGATTTCGAGTGATCTCCTAGATTAAAATTGTTGTTGTGTTTGAATGATTATTTGCTGCATTATGTTGCTGTCATACATGTTAAATTACAGAAAGAAAAAATGAAGTTAAGACACATAAACAGTAAAAATTCAGACACCACTTTCAAGTAAATAATTCCGCAAAATTGTCAAGTAAAAGCTAGATCATTTTAATTAAAACTGAGTGGTAGGTTCTTGAAGTTCATACAAGTTATCTAGACCATTTTTAGATCAGTCTAAGAGGTTCAAAGAACATCTAAACTTCCAAGAATTTTGTCAGATCAAGGATAATAGAAGACCCCATAACAACAATAGAGCTGGAGGGTACATGCAGAACAATGATCTGCAATGTACTATGGGTAGATTATTTCTACCTACTTTTTATGGGTCACCCAAGTGCACAACCAAGTCTTGGGTAGAGAAATTAGATATCTACTTTCAACTGAACCAAGTTCGAGAGATTGAAGCCATTAAGATAGCAGCGCTGCACCTTGAAGTTGAAGCACATGAATGGTCGTTTCACGGTCTATCTACATTGGGAAATGAAGGTGTGATTGCATCTACACAATTCACTCAAAGGTTGGTAGAAAGATTTGACTGAAGAGATATAGAGGCACACTTTGTTGAGCTAGATAAGCTCAGACTGTGAGGAAATTCAAAGACTTATATCTCTAAATTTCTGAAACTTTCACTTATGGTGCCATATCTCTCTAGAGATATAAGAAAATATATGTTTATCAATGGGCTACGAGAACCTTTGCATGGGTTGGTGAAATCCACTAGACCAACTATGCTCCAAGATTCCATTGAGAGATCTAGAGAATTACAAGATGATTTGCCAAGGGCAAGACTTCCATTTTAGCAAAATCCCTCTTTTCAGTCAAAGGGGAAAGATATGAAGGTTCCTCCCTCAAAGGAAAACCAAGATAAAGGATCTCTTAGTGATGATTTTTAGAGAGATATAAGGAGGATAAGGCTTTGATTCACTTGCCAAGATCCATAGGCACCAGGACATCAGTTTGCTACTGGAAAGGCACATTATATTAAGGTATTCTTTGATTATGAATAGGAGGAAGAAGAATACTTAGAAGAATATTCAAGTGTTCTAGCATTAGGAGGAGATCGACCACCACCGAAAGGTGGAAATGGAGCATTTTCTCCAACGAGAGGGGCCCTTGCACCTTTGTATGGAGTTCTAAAGTATATAACATTGAGAATTTGAGGCACTGTTTAGAGGCAGCGGGTGTCGATATTGATCGAAAATGGGTCTACCCACAATTTTATTGATACCCAATAAGTGCAGAAGAGGGGCATTCCCACAAATTATTTTGAGGGATTCTAAGTTTTGGTTCTAGGATCTAGAACCATGCAGTGTGTAAAGTATGTTCTAGCTTTGACCATCATTTTTGGGACTCACACATTCACAAACCACTTCTATCTGGTTGATATTCTTGACACCAATGTGATATTGGGTGTACAATGGTTGATCAAACTGGGAAAGGTCACCACAGATTGGGAGACCTTGGAGATGGGATGGATAGTTAAGGAGGTAAACACCAAAGGATTAGGGGCATGCATAACTATCCACCTCAGATAGTCTCTCCACATAGGATGGAGGCTGATTTGCGCAAAGGAGGCATATAATGGGCAGTGGAACTGCGTATGTTAGAGGTCGGAGGTAAGGGTGCACCAGTACACCCAGTTGTGAAGTCTATTATAGACTGCTATCTTACAGTATTTGGAGACATACCACTAGGAAGGCCACCAGACCAGGTATTTGAGCACACTATTGATTTGGAGTGGGAGATCCAAGCAATGATCACCACACCCTATTGGCACCCCAAAGCCTATAGGGATGAGATTGAAAGAGATATTCATGAGCTCTTGGATTTAAGACATATTTGACCAAGCAACATTAATTTTTCTTCTTATGTGGTCTTGGTGAAAAAGAATGATGGTACATTGAGGATGTGCATTGATTATAGAGCCTTGAATAAGAAGACAATGAAGAATAGGTACCTGATTCCCAAGATCGATGAGATGATGGATGATCTAAAGGGATAAAATTTCTTCTCAAAGATTTATTTCAGGTTAGGGTACCATCAGATCAAGGTAAGAGATCATAATATCCCCAGGACAACATTTATATGTCATTATGGCCACTTTGAGTTCTTGGGGATGCCCTTTGGGTTAACCAATGGTCCGGCTACTTTTTAGTCTTGTATGAACCACATATTCTGTTTTCAATTGAGGAAACTTGTGTTGGTTTTCTTTGATGACATTCTTTTCTACAACTGCACATGGGACAAGCATCTAGAGCATATTGAGACAGTATTACGAATTCTAGAGGAGCAACAATTCTATGCTAAGCTCTCCAAATGTGAATTTCGGCTCACAAAGAAGCCTTATTTAGACCACCTCATTCGAGTGGATGGCGTAAGGGCCCATGAGGAGAATATCTGTGCTATTCAAGATTGTATAGAGCCAAAGTATGCAACATAATTTCGAGGGTTTTTAGGGATCTTCACCTACTACCAAAAGTTTGTCAAAGGGTTCTCCCAACTAGCAGCACCACTCACATATCTGGCCATGAAGGGGGATTTTTGTTGGACAGATACAATGCAAAGGGCCTTTAATAGGCTCAATGAGGTGATGAGAAGTTTCCCAGCGTTGGTATTTCCATATTTCACCCAACCCTTTATGCTGGAATGTGATGCTTCAGGGGAGGGCATTGGAGCAGTCTCGATGCGGGGGGGGCCACCCCATAGATTTTGAGAGTCGAAAGTTGCTACCTCATGAGATGTTGTATATTATATATGATAAGGAAATGTTGCCTATTATGCATGTATTAGCCAAATTCCACATGTATTTGGTGGAAAAATATTCCAAGTGAAGACTGATCATAACAGTCTCCAGTTTTTTCTTGAGCAGAAGCTACTGGGAGAGAGGAAGAAAAAGTGGGTTAGAAAAATCTAGGCATATGTATTTGAATTTGAATATGTCAAGGAAAAGAGTAATGTGGTAGTGGATGCCTTATCACTGAGGCCAACAACACTATCATTGATGAGTGTGGATACAGATTGGAAGGCCCAACTGTTGGTGGAGTATTCCAAAGACCACTTTAGATGTGAGATCCTAGATGGGCAGGTGACCGATGAGAGGTATAGAGTGATGGATGAGATCTATTACCAAGACCAAATATTATCGACTATAGATTCTAAGCTCAAGGAGAATTTTTTACATGCAGGACATGATTCACCACTCTCAGGCCACCAAGGCTTCAGAAAGACTTAATGGGCCATTAGGGAGATATTGCCATGGAAGTTTATCAAGGAATATGTGATCCAACACATCAGGGAGTGTGTAGTTTTACAACAAAATAAAGGAGAGAAAAACCATCTTGTAAGGTTTTTATAACCACTTCCTATCCCAAAAGGTAAATGTGAGAGAATTTATACGGATTTCATTACCGGGTTTCCAACAATATAGGGCAAGGAGTTCATCTTTTTGGTCACTAATTGACTAACAAATTATTCAAATTTATTTTCCATTTCTTCACAGCACACTACTTCACAAGTGGTTGAGCTGTTATTTAGAGATGTTTTCAGACTTCATGGTATTCCTAAGACCATAGTCAGTGATAGAGATAACTGCTTCATAGGTGGCTTTTGGCAGGAGATTTTCAATTTGGTGGGTACTGAGTTGACATCGAGTACTAGTTATCACCCCCAGACATATGGGAAAAAAAATTATAGTAAACAAGTGGCTAGAAGGGTACTTTTGAAACTATGTTGCAGGACAGTAGAGGGAATGGTTGTGTTGGCTCCATTTGGGTGAGTATTGCTACAACATGACATTTCATATGTTGATTAGTATATCTCCATTTTAGGCTCTATATGGATATGATACCTTATCCTTTGTTGATGTGATGTTTGGGGCAAGCAAGGCACCTAGAGCCAAAGAGTGGATCCAAGAGAGTCAGGATATACTCTGTTCTCTTAAGGATAACATTACTGTAGCCCAAAATCAACAGAATTTGTATGCAGACTATGGTCAGGTGGAGAGACATTTTGAGGTGGATGATTTGGTCTATCTATGTCTACAGCCTGAAAAGAAATATATGTTGAAGGATAAGGGGGCTGAGAAGCTTAAGCCCCATTTATATGGGCCATACAGGGTGATCCGTTTTGTTGGAGAGGTAGCATATGAGTTGGAGCTCCCGATTGGGTGTAGGATCCATAACATCTTTCATGTCTCATGCCTAAAGACAGCCATTGGAAAGCATGTAGTTTCTACTGTGTATATCCCGCCTATTGATGATGAGGGCCATCTAGTTTTACAACTGGAAGCTATCTTGGATACTCGTGAGAGGCAGCTAAGGAACATCATGATTAAGGAATATCTGATTCAATGGAGAAAATACTGGATGAGGACGCTACTTGGGAAGGAGAGAAGATTTTTCAGCATCCATCCTTGCTGTTGCTTGAGGATGAGCAACATTTGGGAGGGGAGGACTATAATATTCCTAATTATCTCTCATCTAGTTGGAATATTACATTTTTATTTTTTCAGTAAGATAGATGAATAATAGGTTAGAGAGACCCATAAATCTCTTTAGTAGGAATAAAAACACTTCTAATGTGAATGTGGATCATTGTATCTAGTTGAATAAAGCACTTCTTGGTGTGAATGGGGGTCAATGCATGTGGATGGGGTCAACGGTGACCAAATCAACAATGCAGTCATGGAGGTAGTGGAGAGATATTGGAGGACAACACAATCATAATAGGAGGAATTCTCCATGAGAGTAGCATATTTATTGAGTGGTTCGAAGGGGGAGGAGGCTCACAAAGTATATAAGGAAGGGGATGGCAGCCATAGAGAGCATTCTAAATATTTTTTATGTATTTTATTTTATGAATTTCAGCATGCTTGAGCTATTTAGCGGAGTCTACTATGTTGTTTAGCACAAGGGTGTTTCCAAGGGGAAATCCCACCATCATCCTTAGGGGACTTCGAGTGTCGACTCAAGAGAGGTTCCTTTGAGCTTCATTTCATAATCCAGCATCATGCCAATCTTCATCGAGCTTTAGAAGCATAGTCTCCTTCAGGAATTATGCAATTCAGGAGGGAAGTTGCAGTGGAGGGTTGAGAACCCAAGTTCTTGAGCTTATTTTCCAGTGAGGAGGGAAACCCTTCATATAGAAGTTCAGTTGGGAGGAGTATCATCTATTTTATTATTAGATCAGCCACCTCTTGGAATTCATGTAGTTGCAAAGCATAATTCAGCCCTAGGGCTGCATTTTTCATATTTATTATTTCAAGAAACCCTTTATGGGTTATCTTGGAATTGTGATGTAAATCCTAGATCTCTAATCCAGGAATTTTTTAAGCACCCTATTAGCAGATCCATGTATTCTTAGTTTCCAGCTACATTTATTCCCAACAAGACTATGCAGTCATAGCCTTCTGACATTTTTTGTAGCATCAGTTTCTCATGTCTTAGTGTATTGGGTCAATTCAGGCTTGTTTTTCCTAGCTTGAGTGTCTTTTTCCTCAAGATATTGTACTATTTTATGATATTATATATAATAAAATGGTTGAATGATCTGCTCCTATTTTGATGTAATGATATTTACTAAAATTTCCAGTTTTATGTTCAATATTCCTATTTTTCCTGTTTTGGAATAGTACACATTTGCACCAGCTGGGTTTGGAAGGAGCTCCAACTGTGTTTCTGGTGGAGTGGGGATGGTTGTGTAAGATAACACCCTAGTTGTGGCTCGAGGAAGAAATTTATGAAAATTATTTCTATGAAAGCCATGGGTTTGTTATATCCATTCAAGGGAGTAACATTATGTCTCATGTATCTTTCCGAATCCACCCAAATCTGGTTGTTCCTCCCCTTATAAAAAAATCCATAGGTGTGACCAGCATGTAGAAAAGCATCCTTGTAACTTACTTGACGTATCTCTAACTAACAATAGTCTGTATGACTCTGGTATGTCCACAACCACTATGTTTGTTGAACTCGTCCATCAAATGATAAGTGGATTATCACATCTCTGATTTGACCAACCTCATGGAAAAGAGTCTTGTCCTATTGAATGATTTATGCGTATGTTTTATCACATTTTTCATTTATTTTATTTTCAATAGATAATGGAATTACATTCACTGATGCACTATAATCAACCAAGAAATTATGTACATTGAAGTTGGAAATTTAAAATTTTAAGAGAAAGGGAGGGAAGAGTGTATTTTCTTCCATTGTTAAAGCATTAAGTATTGATTTGAGCGAACAATAATATGTAGCTAATAATTTTTCTAAAGGGGAATTGTTACCTACAATGGATTTCCCAAGTGTGTATAAGAGAATGTCCCACTAGCTCATGATCTTGGTTAATTCAAACATGAAAATGTTTGCATGAACCTTCTTCATTTCTTCAACTATGTTATAATCCATAGCAAGAAGGATGGTGAAAGTGTCTGGGGAGGTAGCTTGACTTGTGACTTTCTAAGCGATGGTTTTGTATTTGTTGTTTATGGAAGTACTCTTTGTTGAGACTGCTTTCCCAGACTTTCCCTTAGTTTTCTACACTAATTTGACTCGGAGACTGATTTTCCTTATCAAATATTCTTTTAGTTTATGCTTCATCAACTCTATTGTAGTGGATGAATCTTGGCTCCTTATATTATATCGGTTGGTTTGCTGTTGGGCCATAGGATATTTGAGAGGTTGTTTCTTGGTTGCATTATTTTTGGAAGTAAGTATGAAATTGAACATGTTAACCTTATGCCCAACACTTGGAGTCTCATTAGTTGTAGAAACTTTTTCATTTTCTTCTTCAAGCTTGGTCTGCTCATCAGAAAGCATGACATCGCAAAGATGTGTAGCAAGGGTGTTCATGGAGTGATTCGGTCATCATAATTTTTTCTTAAAATGGTAATATTTATGATATTAATAGTATACGTCCATCCCAAACATGTCAAGATTCAATGCAATATTCCTGCTCTACGCAAAATTTTCTAGTTGGTTAATGCTGCTACCTAAATTCACAATCCTTCTAAGAGCGTTGTATCATGGATTTTTTCTATTCATAATGGTCTTACTTGAACTTTTTTTGAGTTCTTCCGTCTCATTTGACATATTATTAACCACGCGGGTCAAGTTCTCAATATCAGATGGTTCTTTCTCTTTGGACTTACTTATGGAGGCCTAATAACTTTTACCTATGCCTTTGGAGTCCTTTTATGGTTCATCATCTAAAATAAATATGATTGCATGCAAGTCCTTCTCAATCATGATAGTCTCTTCATAGTTTTCCATTAGCGATGGTTTCATAGTTTGCTTCACGAATTGCACAATGATCTCCAACAAGGAAGAAGTGTAGTAATCTATGGTGATGGAGTCATGAGGTTTCCTATCCTCTGGAAATTTTTTTAAGATGTGATTGAACCTATTAGTGTCCAAATTTTCAGTGATCAAACATACTCTTTCAATTGTTTTCCTAGAAGTCATAGGTCAAAATTTCATGCTTCAAGTCAGTTTTCAAATAATTTTTTGTTCACTGAATAAGTCTAGGTATAAAATGCTACTCCCATCACTCCATTCATGGTCAACATCATTTCAGTGGTCATTTCATCCATCAATCATCTAAGGTCTAAGGTCATTCACCACACCTTCATTTAGGTCAAAGTCTAGGTCTCATTTGTTTCGCCACCATAAGAGTCAATTATGTCATAAAAGAAAATGAACAAAATATCATTTCACCATACAAGTAATTTTCATAGGGAATTAGAAAATATAGGGAAATAATTAAATATATCATCTCTTCTCACCATCATAATCCACAACTACCATGGGTTGAAGAAAAATAAGTAAATTTGTGCCAACACTACCTGTGCTATGCTTTTGGGTGTGTTCTGCAGGCATTGCACAAGTGTTGCGATTTTGGTGTTTGATATCCAAATCGGTTCTCCAAGGTTCAAAACCACTGAAAAAAGGTTCGTACACTTCCTAAAAAATAAATGGACACCCTCCATACCTCTCTCAAGTCAAAATTCATCAGCAAATTAGTGGTTTCCTTCATTAGGTTACCTCCACTACGTTTTTGGTGTTTTTCATATTTTGTTTGTTTCAGCTGATAAAACCCTAATATAACCATCTTAAATCCTTTATATAACCTTAATACACCATACCCTAACATATCCTATCACTCACAGCCCTATTTTCCATGAATTTCATTAAAACCCTAATTTTCACTACATTTTAGCAAAAAAACTAGTGAAGCCCCATGTTTTGACATTTTCAGCCCCTTTCACATGCCCATTGCCAAAAAATCCACTTGCATCCTGTATCCAACTCATTAACCTACCTCACCAAATTTTTATGGATTTTATCCTAACTTCCTTCCATTTCATTTCTGTCCCTAAATCCACTCTACCACTATCCCCTGTTTTCCTAATTTTCCACCTTCCCTATACACTACATCAAGCTAGGGCTTTCCTTATTGAAAAAAATCATGAGGGTGAGAAAAAGGTCCATAAGGGATGTCTCCATTCTAGGTTTGAGCCAACTCAGACCCATGGCATCATTTTTAGAGTTTCGTGATCAAGCCAAGGTTTACATTGCACACAGGGATATTTTTTCTGCAAAATCCGTTTATGAAGTAATGGAGATGAATTTTACACAAGTGAAATATTTTTTTGTCAATAATAGGCCAAAGAAAGAAAACATCATTTATTTTATGCACAGGTGTTGTGGTTTGAGATAAATGCTCAAAATACAATTGCTCCTGGTCATTTTCTTCACTTTTGGACAAGTTGTCTTTAAATAAATGTTTTAGGAGTTTGGAGCAGGAGTTTCCAATTCTTGATGACTCCATTATGTATTATACATACTAATATTTCCAACTATATAGCTTGAATCCCCAAAATCCTCTAGGAAGGCCTCCAATCTCCCTCTCAATGTAGGCGTTATGCTTCTACAAATTTTGAGTGATCAAATTAAAACTTGGATTTTGAGCTACTGGGAAAGAATTTTGGAAATATGGAGGATTTTTTTGTTCAGAACATGCCAAAGAAAAAAAAACCGCTCTCAGGTTTGCAAAAAATCTTATGGTTAGAGAGATATTGATCCATCTTTAAGCACTAATTTTGCAAAAATTGTTTTAGAAAATTCTGGATTTTTGGCAATTCCTATGTTACATTTAGGGAATCAATTGTTACACTTCTGGGAAGTGTTTTTATGCTTCTAGGAATTTTTTTTACGATTCTGTAATGTGGATTTACACTTCTAAAGGAAGGGTAGAACTTAGGTTTTTGGCTTCAAATCCATTCAAACAATATCAAGGCTTGTGGGCACTACTCCTTGAACCTCTCACAACAGTAAGTTAACATCCTTATAGACTCCCTTGGTCAAATCATTAAGTTGTTACTAATTTTCATGCTCACTCTACACTTCTCTATATCATCACTTATCCATGTCATTGAAAGACTCCAGTTGAATAAACCATAACCTACTCCAATTGAATAAAGCCTAACACTAGTACCTAAACACTATCCTACACCTCTCATATACCTCAAACCCTCATCTCCCACCATCCATATCATCCATAACATGTCATTTTCATCAAAACCTAAATTCTAGTTAATTTTCACAGTTAAAAATTGGGAATTTCTTGTGTTTGTTTGATTTCATCACCCTCCTCGCATCCATTTACCTTCATTCAACCCAAAAAATGGAGCTAACATACAACCCTATCTATTGAATTTTTTGTATAATTTTACCTAGCTCCATAACCCTCCATCTCAGCTTCTAAACCTACTCTACCCCTTCAATAGCTATGTTCAGTGTTGAAATTGGAAATTCCCTGTGTTTTCATCATTTCACCACAATCCTCACATCCATTTCACATCATTCCACCCACAACATGGAGCTAACATACAAACCTATCTACTAAAAGTTTTGTAGAATTTTCCCTAGCTCCATAACCCTCCATCTCACCCTCTAAACCTACACTATTCCTACGCTCTGTTTTTCCATATTTCACTACATATACCCATCCCATCAACATAATATGGTTTTCATCCTTTCAGTGATAAAAAATATTGAGAGTGAGAAGAATAATTTCAAGGGAGGGTGCCACCTCATGTTAGAACCCTTCACCATGCATAAATATTCTTCACCCTTGGCCATAAGATATTTTGAGAGGACTAGATGTTTAAGGTTCTGTGAAAAGCTCATGGAAGAAGGGATCATATTCAAATGAAAAGATTATTTTCCACAAGATTCAGCATGGGAAAGATAAAATGCATGACATGGAGGCTGAAACAAAACCAAGAAGGCCAAAAACAAGAGGCCTCAAAAGGACACTAGAGCTAGAAAGGCAGTCAGCTCGTCCACCTGAAGAGTTGACCTTTGATGAGACTATAGCCATGGAGATTAATAAAATTGAGAAATTTGGCTGTAAAGTGTAAATGAAAATTTGGAGAAGCTATTGAAGAGGGCTAAGAGGAACAATAAACTTCAAGAACACATGGAAAATCACTATTGCACCAGGAACACAATTTCTCAAATAAGGCTAAAATAACTGAAGAAAAGGCTAAAAGAAGCTCAAATGAAGCTTAAAGAGAAGGATAGCTTGGATTTTTGGCTGAAGCTGCCTTGGATATTTATCACATCACACATAGGTGCTATAGAAAAAATTTTGAGAAGTTTTGAAACATTTTGGTATTTTTTGTGATTTTTGCACAATTCAGGAAATTCCTCCTCACAAAAGCCTAGCAAACGTTTTCTACGCTTATTTTGGGGGCATCCAAATGATGATTTATTTACATGGTTGGATGCATTTTTATGATTAATTCACATATCAAGAACCCCCTTGGAATGAAAAGCTTTAATTTTGAAGAGAAGGCCAAAAAACTACGCATTTTCATGTTTTTACCACGTTTTTGGAGCCTCAGTTACCTTTTTTGAGTAACCTTGGGAGAATGGTTTTTTGGAAGCATTCCCATGGGTCATTTGGAAAAATTCTAGATTATCTAGAAACTAGACACATAGGGCTAGTAGACCGTTCTTTCAGAATTGTATTTGGACTCCTAAAAGTCCCTCAAAAGTCCTTGTAAACGTTTGTTACGCTTCTGAAAAATTATGTTACCCTTCTATTAGAAATGTTACAAATTAGCATTGGATTCCTCAGGACACTTTTCAAGCTCATAAAATGTCACAAATTCGAGTATTTACTATCTTATGAGTTGGCATTAGAGTTATTTAGTAGGTTTTTTCCTCCTATCGTGAGGGAATATGTAATTTAACATAAGGAACAAACACTCCTAGTTCATAGATGAAATTGAGGGAATGGTTTCTAACCTCCCTAAAATATAGGAAATGAATCATCTTGTGTATTTATGATGAATTTTGGATGTTATTTCGACCTGATGAGGTTTCATAGTCCATATTTTCTATAAGTAGACTCTCTTTAGTCTTTTTTTGGGTTGGATAGTCTTATTTTGAAATGGAGCTTTTGTAATCAACATTTTGGAATGAGATCAAAGTCAAACTTGCAGAACTTTTGTTGAGAATATTCTGGTATGAATTGGAGAATTTTTTATTTCTATGTATGTTTATCTTCTATGTATGTTGAATTATATATTTTCCTCTTTCATATTCACTCTTCCATGTGTTTATCTTGTAATTTTATAAGAAAAAATCACGTCTGTTGATGCTCTATTTTATACAAGGTTTACATGATATGTATATGATCTTCTAAATGAATGAATTCACCTTAGAGAGAATTCATACTTTACATCACTTCATCCTATAATCAATGAAAAATTAAGCATGCTTTTAATCTACCTTTATAACCTCACAAATTCTCTGCAAATTGACTTGGAATTTAGACCTAAAATCCCTAGACCTAGCCTTCTCACTCACATTCCCATCCAGCACTTAAAACATCAAAAAAAAATCCTATTTAGTGAGCTTACATACCTAGCCTAAGATCAATTCATATTCATTCAATCCATTGACTGCAAAGTGACAATGAGAGAGCCCTCTCTAGTCCTGGTAAGGCTAGCTACCTAACCTAAAGCCTATAATGTGGTTACCCTTCTTCAATCCCATTTTCAGCCATGGGAAGATAGGGAGAGTGATAACATAACCTATGATTTATTTCCTTCAATTTCTCTTTCTTCTCCATATATAGATTACCCAACGCTTTCAATAACAAGATGGGGGTCTTATCACCAGCAAAGTTTTCAAGGGACATTTTCTTAAACCCCCTCCAATTCTAGATGGAGTTCACCAGAAGGCTATGATACCATACAACTTCTCTACCATACAAGGTACATGGGAAAATTCTACATGCAACATCATCATGACGTACCTCAATTATTTTCAAATGTAGGTAAAAGTCGTCCAAATGGTTTTTGGCCTTCAATGTTTTATCAGGGTCATACTTCATTAAGAGATTCTTCGAATGCTTTGACATATTGTGCAACACACCTAGAAATTCAAGTGGGCCCTGAGTTATCCATTCCAAAACTTGGTTTACCATATCTTCTTCTTTAGTATTCTCCCCTTATTTTTCATATTTTGATGGCTCTTCTTCTTCTTCCTCACCGCCCAGCCCTCAGAAAGGTATGCCTGAGAGTACAGGGTTATCTCCATTACCATCTCTAAAAACTAGAGGTTCTTCTATGTTTTCCATGATGTTTGCTAGCTCTTCAAGAGTGTCAATAAAAACATCTTCAAGAGAGGAAACCACTATCCTAGTAAGGGTGTTTTGTTTCTTCTATGAATAATATGGAAGAATGAGTACTCCAAGGATCAATCTGTCTACTTTTTCAAACTTACGGGTTATAGGATGGATAACCTGAAGTTGATTGTATAGGATTTCACAAGTTCGAGTGGGTTGTGGTTGAGAAGAGTCACCAACATCAGAAAAGTGAGTAGGGGAGGTGCATTAAATGTTTTTTCCTTGATTAGAAGATGAGATGTTGTGGTCGATGGGTTTATCGGAAAAATATTCTCTACCCTCCTAGCACCATAACTGTTGATGGTGTTATACCCACCAACGTTTAGTGTATCACCTCGATATGAAGTCCCAATTATAGCTCACACCATTTTGTGTAGAAGCCCCATCCATAATAAAGTCTTGGTTTCCATATTATTAAATATTTTCCTTGGCTCTAACTGTTAGCAGGAGATAGAAGCACATATGTACTTTCAAAAATAAATGAAGGTGTGCCTGGTGAATGTCCAATTGAAAGTACGTCAAGGTTCTTCTATTGTAGGGTAGAGATAAAAGTGAACCTCTAAGATATAGGTAATAGTACCACCTAGTAAGAGACACACATGAACCAAAGGATCCTTCTAACATCCAATGGAATAGTCAACAAGGGATGCAACTATAATTACAACCAAAAATTGAAAAAGATCTGCCTAATATCTTTCAGAATAGTCTACAAGAATGGGACAAAAATAACAACCATTACAAAACATTCACAGCACGATAAGTACTAAAATGACCATAATATTTCAACTATATTAGCACATGTGAAAGAAAACATTAAATGAAAACATTTGTAGAATATTCTTACAAAAATTTAGTCCATGCATGAAGAATGTTTTGGCTTCAGAAGGCTTCTGTTATTAATTAAAAGTTCCAAGACACATATGTACCATGAACATCACTAGCTCCAATAGTGGAGTGTTGGATCCAGTTCTTGCTCCACAAAAGAACTAGCTTATGTCTTTAATGATTTACTACTGGATCCAAGGCGAAAATTCCTTTGCTCTTCCACTGAGGGAGTATATATAACCAAGGGTGAATCTTTAACTACCCTAATGAATGTTTGACTTTCCATGACTTTCAACTTACATGAATCTTTACATTACATGTTTATCCTTTGGAATTCCAATTTACAATACATTTTGATTACAATATAGATGGTGTACAGTAGTGATGTGGCATATGACCACTCATGACATGACATGACATGAAATGACACTATTGACATGGGCTACTTGATGACATGGAAATGCCAAGCCATTGTTTTTGTTGAGATTTGAGTTTCTTTGTGAAAAATATTTCATTTTCACCTCTATTGATCGAGGATGATCCTCTAGTTGCTTCAATTTCAAAGGTACCAAATATTCCTAGAAATAGCACCAATTTGTAGTGCTCGTCGTGTTGAATATGACAGTGTATTCGGTTTCTAATTTGATCTCCGAATGAAGGAGAAATCGTCTGTCAAAGTTTATGATGAACATGTGTGAAAGGGGCCATATGGTGTTCACACAGTTCGACACGTGGAAATAGTCAATTCAACATCTCAAAGTTCATTTTTTAGGTGCAAGTCTTTAGGTTGAATTGTGAGATTTTGGGTTTTGGTTGATTAAAGATTCATATTTCATGTCATGGGTGCATTACTATGTTTTTGGCACAATTGAAAATGTTGTTTTATAAACCATATTTCATAACAATGTTGGCGCAATTAAAATGTTAAAACATAGAATTTATACTAAAAACCATGGTGGGTGCATCTATATATTAATGCAAAGGTAATATAGTCTAAACCTAAGGTGAAAGAAATGATTACAAGGTGCATACAAACCTAAGGTATAAAATATGGTGCAATCAAAACCATGGAAATTTTTTTATTAATTTAATATATGGCAGAGTTATAACAAAATAGGTTCATGGAACATATGTGGCAGAAAACACATGGAATCTTACACCACCAAACGAACTGCCAAGAGTTGGATTTCCACGAGGCAGAGTCAACAACATATGTGGTACGATAGGTATAACAATGCAGAGTTGCAAAACATCGTGCCAGAGTTGTACTAAGATAGTAGTACCACAGGTCGCATAGTTTGCCATGTGTTGCAAAGGTATTACACTACTAGTCCAATGAACCGTCATCACATGGAGTTGGATCATAACCACTGGAGATCCATTCACATGAAAACAATCTATGCTAACTCACCACCTAGGTTGCAAGCTGCGGATGAACAATCATCCAACGAGAATATATGTGCCACATGTCTACATTTCACAGAACCATTGATATCAAATAAACCATCCTTACAACCTTAATAGTTGTATTCCATTACCATTATTCCAAAGTTATGTATTGTTTTAATAAAGGTTTGAAAACCATAGGTTATGTGCCATGTAATAAAAATATAGTTTCACCTATTGCGTGGAGTTGGTAAACATAGGATATAGTTAACATATGGTTGTAATTTTAGTGCAAGGATGTAGCATATGTAATGTGATAATTTCCCCATTGTATTATGGTTAAAAGAAACACAACTACATGCCATGTATAGTCTAGGAGGTTCAGCCCTAGATCCTGCCCTGGGCACTATAAAAGGTTTTCCATTACACCAGAGAAGAGGGGGTTGAATGTGGAATTTTTTCACAAATGCCTGCAAACATTCTTTTGGGCATAACTTGTCCATCCTTGGGCCCCTTTTAGAATGGAGGGAGTCATTGAAAGATGAGATAGAAGGATTATTTTTTATAGTAACTAGCAGTGCCTATGTCAATAGATCAATTGATGAATTTCCATGTAGGGAACCTCTTTGGAGAATTCATAATATAATAGATGCCCACTTGGAAGTAGACCTGGAGACATAGTCCAGGAGGGATGAACTCTGTAATCAATTATTATTGTGTTTATGTCTTTTATTTCTGCTGTTTATGTTCATTTGTTGTTCTCATGTTTATGTTTAAGGCATAAAAATACTCACTTTCCTTCATTCATTCACATAAATGTGTCCTTAGTCAATTGTGAAAATAATCAATCCTGTATATTTTAGATCATCTGCATGCCTTGGTGATAAGGATTCTTCGATGATCTCAAGTATGGGATAGTGGTCACTAATTAGTGTCATTTTTCTTGTCTTGATTAATCATCATGTGACTTCAACTGCAAGAGTGTCTTTCAGAAATATTCCCTCCTTATTCTCCTCCTTCATCATCTTTCAATGACTTGATAGAATACTTGTTCCTACAATTCACTCATGGCGAGATGAAATCAATCCGAAAAACACCTAGCCTACTATGATGCATTCTGATCCATGAATTGAGCATAGAACAAGTGATAGGTTGGACAAGGCAGCTCTGTGGCTATGAAGTTGTGTAGCTAAACTGGGAAATGGGAAGCCTTGAGCCTTGAGACTGCACAATATGTATTTCAAGCTAGGTTGAGGGACATGACTGTGTAGTTTCTGGAGCCAGTGAGACAGGCTACATGGATGGGAACTAGGAGAGATTGCTGCATAGTTATGGTAATCAAGGAAGGTTGGGTGACCATCCAGTTGTATAGTTCAAGGTCTTAGGGGATGATATTTAGGCTTGAGGTTGTGAAGTGGGTATTTCAAGCTAGGATGGAGGCCATGACTACGCAATTACGGAGGTCAAGGTTAAGGCTTGGTCACAAAAATAGAGCAATGGAGCAGTCCTGGGAGGAAGGCACTTCACATTGCATAGTTCCAAGCATCAAGATCACAAGTAGAGTACAATTAATATGTAGTACATAGCTTGGGAAAGGTCGGGTGAAGCTAGGTTGCTAGGTCAGGAAGTTTTCCAAAAAATTACTAAGTGCAGAACTGGTGAGATATGTGTGAACAATGACGAACTTTGACTATGATCACACACACAAAATATTTATATGAATCAAAAAAAATATATCATCCATGACATACAAGAGAAACATTTCCCTCCATGTGACAAATTTTCGATCGGTTATGACAAGGGCAACACCAATGATACACTTTACGATGATTGTGACACCACTTGTACGACAGTGCCTAAAACTTTGGAAATGAGTGTGACGGGTACTTACAAGGTTATAAAAAATAATTTTCACAAATTATACCTCTTGGAAATATGAGAACAAGCTCATACATATAATGGGACAACCAACATGCCAAAAGACAACACTTTTCTTATCTTGCGAAAGGGATCACAAAATTGTAAGAAAACCAATAAAATGAACTTCAAAATTTGTGATTAATGAACAAGACCAAGGAAGACTATGAAATTTGTTATAGTAGAATATTTTATAGGGGGTTGTAGCAGCTACAACACCATACATGCATAGATCCACTATCAACAAGCATGTTTAGTATTCCAATGGGTTTACTTATACTTCCAAATACTACCTTGTTTTATTATTATTTTTCTTCATGTGAAATTTTTTTATATATATTCCATTCAAAATATTTAAAATAGTGCATACTACTCATTGGAAATTTTAAGAGTATAAAGAAGTCAAGTTTCATGAGATTCTTTTATTTTTTCTAAGAACATAACCCATTATTCAAGTTTAGCTTGTGAATAACACTATTCACAATTGTCATAAATCTTAGCTATTTAATCTATGGTGAAATGAAGCATCTCAGAGAATAATGGAAAGATAACTATATTTGATCATGCTATATTTCTTGTGAAATCCTATTGAGGTTCGACTAGAGTGGTCCACAATAGTAGGTTTTTCAATAATGCCCCTAGAGAAACCTGCAAAAATTTATTAGATAACAACTTTTATAGAAAATAGACATATATAATTTATTCATATGATAGTACCATTTTCACTTTTTATAACCCCAAAACTACCTATATCATTTTAAGCTTTTGTACTAAGTATCGAGTATGATGATGACAACCCCCTCCAAACTGACTCAATGGGCGATCTTGGCATGGTGTCATGGAGAAGGATTAGTCGATCAATAGTCATAGTCAATTTAAAATATATTAAGGAATTAAGAGTGAATCATTCCTGAGAAGACTTAAAACAAGAGTGTTTGATATTGGATTTGATACAATCATATAATTGATAAAACTAGGGAACAAATGGAAAGATATGGAGAAACAACATAAAACTCAAGAAATTCCTTCTCTTATTTTGATGAAGGAACAAAAACTATGAATTTGAGAGAACAATACATGAAACACAAAAACATAAGGGGAATCATAAAATAAAATTAAATAAATAAATAACTTCATGTTACACTAGCTATGATTTTGAGTGCAATTTTTTTTTTCCTCAGGGGACAACAATCCATTTTAATAGTAATGGTGAATGAGTAGTAACAAAAAATATTTTTGAATAATGCTTTAGTAGAAATATCATGGGTGATGAGGTAGTGACACTAGATAATATGGGGTATTTAAATGGAAATAAATTCTCCATTTATCTTATTATGGATCTATATAATAGTGAAAAATTCTTGATGTTGTTTTCTTCTTGTTGGCGGGTAGTAGAGGGAACGCTCTTGTAGAAATATTTTATGATCCAATGTTTTTTAGATCATGGAACAAAGAAAAACAAAACATCATATGATATTAAATCTATTAATATATGCTTGGATGAAATGCCCTTATTTTATTAACATTTCCTTCAAAAATCACTCATTCATAAATTAACCTACTTTATTCTCATTGGACTTGTTGTAACTCCTAGAGACAGTCTATGGGTTGATTAAGGGACCAGTGCCTAGGACATCCTAAGAGGAGATTTAAAGATTTCATATATTACTCACCATGTCCTTTAATTGGTAAAGGCTTGTAAATAGTGGTTAAGGAATTGTGGTGGATTCTATTTCTAATTAGAGATGGATTGAATTTTTCATGGGTTGGGCTTCGAGAATACATGAGGACGTGACACTCAACAGTGCCATACTTTGGAATGAGAGTACAGATCCAAGCTGACAGTAGCGAGCCAAAGGCAGGGAGAAGAAATCCTTAGCATGTTGGTTTTGATTTGTTAAGAATCCAACACATTAAAAACTAGAAGAAATAATGAAATGAAGTAAGTATGGAACACACAGATCTATGGAGTGCCTTTAAGGTGATTACAAATAATAGTTATTCACGTGTGTTTATCATCCTTTAGTGAAATAAAAAAAGTTCATGAATAAAGGAAAAATAATTTCCAGCTGCTATAACACATTGAATATCAAAAGGAAAATGTTGAAAAAATGTAAATAAAACAGATCAAGAGGTATACATACTGCACACAACTTATATATGAAATTGAGCCATAAATTTATATATCGAAGTAGCTTCCAGAAATATACATTCCATGGCCGAAATTCTCATACAATTGCATAGAGAGATAGAACCAAAATTTTAAATAAAAAATCCAAACCTTTTTTCCTTCTTAGATTATTCCCTTTATAGGATTTCTATATATAAATTTCTCTCATATATTATTTCTTGACCTTCGATTACATTCATGTTGAAAAACATAAGCGTGCCTTCAACATAGATGGATAATAGAAAAATAAAAAAAATATCTGGCATGACACCGTAATTTAAACCATAAATATAAACGTAAAAAAAAAGTAATTTAAGGCCATATAGGGAAGATCATGAAAATTTCACTTGGTATGGTGCACTCTGGGAGAGTGTGAGGATTGTTATGACTAAACCAAAGTCATATAAGAAGAATGTGTGACGTGCTATGATGATAGTGAAGCTCTTGGAGAATTCTACGAAGTTGCTCTAAGAGGATGCACAGCTAGAGAATTTGGTGGATGGAAAAAATCATAACACCTTTGCCACATAAACATCGTTGGAATAGGAGAATTACTAAATATCTCATACAAGGCTCGAAGTTGAGTCAATTCTGAATAGTACAGGTTGGCGAGGAACAATTTTTTCACCCTGGGTAGTAGTAAAAACTCCTTCTTGTGGCATGCCACTCCTGTCTCGGCCTTTAACTTGGATGTGTTTTCATGTATAAGGTCCACCGAACTCTTATTTCAACCAATTTCTATTCATATGAATCCCATTTTATTAGGTCACCTTCCTGGGCCCAATAGGTAGGTAGTCTTGTTTCAACAACCTTTCCTAATTCTCCATCAAACAGTTCCGCTCCCTTAGCGACTAGCGCTAGGCACCTTATAGCTTTGGCATGAGCATAATCCTTCTGGATCATCCTCATAATTTCCATAATGGTGCCGAATCAATATACTATCTCACTAGCCCCCAATTCTTCATTTGGGAGCTCATTCACGAACTGAATGTACTTTCTAGCGGTCACAACGTTCTCAAATCCAAGCCATCGACCAGATTCGAGCTGAAATTTGTAATCTCGGATCGTGAATCACTTGTCATTAACCAACGTGATGTAATCCTAGTGACCTTTAATCTCCAAGATGACATCGCCCCATACCATCTGTCTAGCCTTGACCAGGGACATCCTCCCTTTCAACTAAACCTTTAAGTTAGAAAACTTTTTATTTAATGCTTGCACCTATTTATGAACAGAATCAACTTCAACCTGGAGTGAAGCTACCTAATATTATTTTAAGGCCAAGGTTTCTTTATATTCATCAAGATATATTCACACTATCCTAGCGTTGTCTTCAAAGAGCCTAAAATCCATTAGAGTCCTAGTGTGTTATTCTGTGGGGTTCTAGGGATCATCGAACACCAACACGAAGCAAACATGAGTATCTTTTTGTTTCTATAATTCATCCAATTGCCTTTTCAGCTATATCATTTCATCACTCTCTTGGATAACCCTTGTGGATAGGACTTCCTTCTCTTTTTCCACATGAGCCAACTCTCGGGTCTGATCATGTTCTTGTCCTTGTACCTTTAATGTTTGCCTAAGTTCTTGAATTTCCTGCTCCACTCTTTTGAAAACATCCTCCATAGCAGACTATCCTTTAGTAGCATTCCATGTTCCCATGTTGATTTTATTGTATTCATCAAACTATAATGTGAGGGTCTTAAAATTTTCACTTTCTTTCCTTCTGTTTTGATAGTCTTCTCCAACATGTTATGAGACTTATTTTAATATTCCCAATTATCTGTCAACTAGTTGGAATATTAAATTTTGTTTTTGCTTCTTAGATAGAAGAATAAGAGGGTAGGGAGACCCATAAATGTCCTTAGTAGGAATAAAATCACTCCTAGTGTGAATAAAAAGCATCAGAGTGGCTGGATAAAGAACCCTTACATGTGAATAGGGGATGAAGCATGTGTATGGGGTCAAGTTTGACCAAATCAACATCGCTGGTATGGAGGGAGCAGATAATCAATGAGAGACAGTGTAGTTTTGGAGGGATAATATTTGCATGGAATTAGTGTCTTTAATGAGTGGGGCCCAAGGTGAGGAATATCCCCAAGCATATAAGGAATGGAATGGCAAGCATGGAGAGCATGTTGAGTATTATTTTTTTTATGGTCTGTTATGACATTTTTCTCTCTTCAGTTGTTTATGGGAGACTGTAGTGTTGTTTAGCACAAGGGTGTTCCCGAGCGGGAATCCCACCCTCATCCCTGGGGAAATTCAAGTGCCCACTTAGGAGAGGTTTGTGATCTACATTTCCACATTCCAACATCAGGCCAAATATTCAGTCTTCTTATACAGCACAATTTATTCAAGGTTCATGTTGTGTTGTGGGAAAAAGTTTTGGAGGGTTTGCAAGGCCATTTTCTGAGGTTGTGTTTTAGTGGAGAAGTAGGTAACCTTTCTGTTGGGAGGCTAGCAAGGAAGGTCCTTGGGCATCATATTATCATTTGGCACCAGGACAAGTCACAATCATCCCCTACACTATAGTTTCAACCATAGACTGTGTTATTTCAGAGTGCAATTGCAGGGATGGTTTTAGTGCCTCATTTGGGGTGTTTTCTTTTCAGTGAAGGGATCAAAATTTCACTTGGAGAGTCCATTGGAAGAGTTCAATTCAGTTTACATCAGTTTCATTCACCTCTCTCTATGTGTGCTAGGTGCATTGATTCTTCAGTCCTAGGGCTGTAGATCACCATTTTTAGTTTGTGTATTTCCTGAAACCCTTTCTAGGTTGTCTTGGAAAGGTGTTTGGGAACCTACATCTCTATTCCCAACATTTATTGAGCCATACATTAGGAGATCTATATTGATTGATTTTCCTGTAGAATTCATTCTCATTTGGAGTGTGATGTAGAATCTCTCTGGCATTTTTTATAGCACCAACATCTAACTTTTGAGAGTGTTTGATCATTGGAGGCTTGTTTTCCTATATCATATGATTTGTGCCTCAGTATTTTGTACTTATTTTTTGTTGATATGATTAATATAATGGCTGAATATTGGTCTCATATTATGATGTGATATTATTCACTGTTATTTTCCATTATTGTGTTCAATATTGTTTCTTTTCCTAATTTGGAATATTACAGTGGTCGTATGTATGATCATTGGAGGGTTTTTTGCCTATATCATATGATTTGTGCCTCAGTATTTTGTACTTATTTGTTGCTGATATGATTAATATAATGGCTCCAAATTGGTCTCATATTCTGATGTGATATTATTCACTGCTATTTTCCATTATTTTGTTCAATATTGTTTATTTTCCTAATTTGGAATATTACAGTGGTATCACAGCATAATCTTGGTTCAGTCTGTCCATTTTCAACTAATATGTCATTAGAAGATGGAGATCATCTCACAGACATAGAGAAGAGGTATCTCAAAAGAAAATGGAGATATGACTATACAGATGACAGAGGAGACAAGGGAAGAACTCCCATGTTAGGAGAAGATGAAGAGAAGGAGTTTCCTAAGCTTATTCTTCGAACCATGCAAGAGATTGAAAGAGAAATCAAGGAGATGAGGATGGATAGACACAAATAATCCCCTAAAGGGTTTCTACATGGAGAAGGCTCCAAGATTTCACATCACTGGCATGATCAACCAGTGAAGCAGCATATTTCCCAACGCTCCACTATGCCTACATTCTTAGCTGTGGAAAATGGAGGTTTTAAAGAACAAGAAAATCTTGAATATTATTTTATTGAGTATGAGTCTAAATCTTAGAGATTCAAATATCATTTGAGTTTTCAAGAGTTTTTTCAGATCAAGGACAATAGGAGACCCTGACATCATAATAGAGGTGGAGGATTCATACAAAAAAATGATCCTCACCAGACTATGGGTAGATTCTTCTTGCCCTCTTTTGATGGTTCATTCAAATGCACAACCAAATCTTGGGTAGAGAAGCTAGAAATCTACTTCTAGTTGAAACAAGTACTAGAGAAGGAAGCCATCGAAATAGCAGCATTGCGCCTTGAGGGCGAGGCACATGATTAGTGGTTTCATGGTCTTTCTACATTGGGGCATGCCAATGTTACTGCATATTCAGATTTCACTACGAGTTTGGTGGAGAGGTTTGATCGAAGAGACCCAGAGGCACCTTTCATTGAGCTAGCTAAGCTCAAATAGTCAGGTAATCCAGAAACTTACATTTCTGAATTTTTAAAACTTTCTATTATGGTTCCTGATTTGTCTACAACTAGGAGGATCTATATGTTTATTGAAGGGCTAGAAGAGCCTCTACATGGGTTGGTTAAATCAACCAAACCAACTACCCTTAAAGATGTTGTTGAAAGGGCTATATATTTACAATATTCTTTGCCTAGGGCAAAGGCACCATTCTAGCAGAAGCCCACTTTTCCATCAAAGGGAAAATATGTGAAGGCTCCTCCTTCAAAGGAGAACAAAAACAAATTACCTCTTGGTGATAATGTCCGAAGATACTTGAGGATAAGGAATCATTGCTTCGCATTCCAAGAATCATGGGAACCGAGACATATATGTACAGTAGGGAAGACACACTATGTAGAGGTATTTTATGATGATGAAGAGGAATAAGAAGAGGAACCATAAGGATGTTAGAGTGCCAAGATATCAGAAGAGGATCTCCCACCACCAGGAGGTGGGAATGGAGCATTTTATCCAATTGTAGGAGCCCTTGCATCTTTGCAGTGAGTACCCAAGTACTTGACCTTGAGAGTTCGAGGTTCCATTTAGGATCGAAGGGTATCAATGTTGATTGATAGTGGGTCAACGTACAACTTTATTGATGGCCAATTAGTATGAAGGAGGTTCATACCTACTGATGACTTTGAGGGATTTTCAGCTTTGGTCCTAGGAGCTAGAACCATGCAGTGCACGGAGTATGTTCCAGCATTATCTGTCACCATGGGGATAAACACATTGAATGATCACTTCTTTGTGGTTGACATCCTGGACACCAATGTGATATTGGGTGTGCAGTGGTTGATTACCTTGGGGAAAGTAACCACATATTGGGATATTTTACAGATGGAGTGGACAGACAAGAAGAGTGGTAAGCATTAGGTGATTAGGGGCATGCACACTTATCCATCTCAAATAACTTCCACACATAGAATAGATGCGGATTTCCACAGTGGAAGCAAGGACCTAGTAGTCCATTTAGTTATGCATCTTACTTTAGCCCATGATACATTTCTCTTTAGAGGCATTCCACCAGGGAGACCACCAGACCAGGAGTTGATGAGAGATGTCTCACAACAGGTTTCACCACTCAGATATAGAGGAGAGGTGAGGACCTTGGGAGGGCTTGGTACAGTGCAAAGACTCTTGGGTAGGCTCAAGGAGGAGGGAGACATTATCCCAATGTTAGTGTTACCCACATTCACCAAACATCTTGCACTTAGAGAATATGTTTCATGGATGGAGGATGGCACCATCATGGTGCAAGGAGACCACTCCATGGCTTTGGAGAATCAGAAGATACTTCTACGTAGGGAGGAATATTACACACATGGTAGAGGATGCTAGCCACTCATACATGCATTGGCCAAACTCAAAAGGTTTCGGATGGGTGATAGCTACTTATGGAAGGCTAGCCTCCAAAAAATTCAACCTTTACTTGAGCATGAGTAGCTATAAGAGGAGCAACAGAGGCAAGATAGTAGCATCCCATCATATGAATTTGGCATGGGAGATGTCAAAGGAGAGGGCAGCAACATGGCAGGGCTTTACATTGTAGATCAAAAACGTTGTCACTATGGAGTATAGATCCCTATTAGAGATTCCAGCTATTGGTGGAATACTCCAAGGATCTCTTCTCATGCATGGTACTTGATGGCTAGTTATCAGATGGGAGATATGCAGTGAGATATGGGGTCATCTATTTTTAGAGTAGGTCTTCTTGACTAGAGCCTATAAGCTCAAGAAGAAGCTACTACATGCAGCTTAAGAGGATTTTCTCTCCAGCCACTCTGATTTCATGAGGGCATATCACACTATCATGGAGGGATTCAATTGGGAGGGATTTAAAGAGGAGATACATCAGCATATTAGGAGATGCATAGATTTTTTGGAGATTGAGGAGAGACATAACTCCTTGACAAATTTATCAAAGACACTTCCTTTCTCATTAGGAATGAGAGGAGGCCCATCTATGAGCCATTTCACGAGCTTTCTCAAAGTATATGGTAAGGATTATTATTTTGTGCACAATGATCTACTAGATGAGTACTTGCATTCCTTTACCATTCATATACATCTCATTGATCCAAAAGGGGGCACTCTTTCTTGTAGACCTCATGGTCCACTTGGGGCCATAAGTAGTGGTGTTCATGGCCACTCCCTAAGAGATTTTGGGGAGATGATATCTTTTTCAGGGTATGATCAATTTCCACCACACATCATTCACCTTCTCCAAGCATGTGAGAGAATTGGGGCGGAAAGAAAGTAATTGAGAAACCACTCATCATACCATATTTTGATGTAGTTTGGAGTAAAACTGCATTGGTCACACTTGAGGACCATTATCTTTCTCTGGTATTACAAATGGGCACTAGTATGACCTTGATTGTGATCCCAGATATTGATGATGTTGTTGTCATTGTTGTTGGCATGAATGGATGGATATTACAATGATTGCAGTTTCCCATTGGGAATTAGATTCCCCACACTTCTTATGCCTCCTTCTTCAGGGAGAACATGGGCCAACATATGTTCATTACAGTAGACCTCTTGTTTCCTTATGGGATGAGCCATTGGGTTGACTTGAGCACTTGGGAGATGCATCTCATGAGAAATTGGGAGGAGCATTTATGGGATGGATTAATTGGGGGACACTTGGTTCATCAGGAAAGATTATCACATGAAGGCATCACAAGGGTAGGAGGAGAAGTTTTGTAGCACTCACCTTTACAATTGTTTGAGTACAAGAAACATTTGGGAGGGGAGTACTGTCATATTCCCAAATACCTTTCAGCTAGTTGGAATATTAAATTTTGTTTTTTCTTCCTAGCTAGAAGAATAAGAGGGTAGGGAGACCCATAAATCTCCTTAGTAGAAATAAAAGCACTCCTAGTGTGAATAAGAAGCATAAAATTGGCTAGATAAAGGACTATTAGGTGTGAATAGGGGAAGAATCATGTGGATGGGTTCAAGTTTGACCAAATCAATAGCGCTGGTACGGAGGGAGTGGATAATCAATGAGAGACAATGTAGTTTTGGAGGGAGAGCCTTTTCATGGAAGTAGTGGCTTTAATGAGTGGGGCCCAAGCTGAGGAAGCTCACAAAGAATATAAGGAAGGGAATGATAGCCATTGTAGAAATTAGTATACACTAAGCATTCATACATCTAGATTCCCCTGATCTCACAATATTTGACTTCTTGCAAAATACATAATCATTCAACTATTAATATTATGCGGAAAATTAATTGCAAACACATGTGAAGCATAAATAAAAAAATTTGCACATAACAAAGTTGTTTAACGGGAAATCCTGAAGTTGAAAAATGCAACTATCATATATTATGTATCATGGAGATCATGTAACAATCTCATACAAAGATTAGTACATCAAGCTCTTAGTACAACATAGATTCATTACACACTGTCATGCAGAAATTTGCATCTCTATGCACCAATTTCTTACCTCCAGACAACTTGCCTCCACTGCGCAATCCCTGCTAAATAATAGCTTTGAATGAATTTGAATTACCCTTTCCTTGACTGCACAATCCTCATTGGCAATGTTGGAAATATCGAGAGGGGGGGGGGGGGGATGAATTAGTATTCCTTTCAATTAGAGCATTAGTTAATCTTCAATTATTATTAGTGTTTGTACAATGATAGCAGCAAACAAGAGGAACAAAAATGCAAACATTTTTTAAGGGGGAAACCCACTCCGGGACAAAAACCACCTCATGCTTTTCTAATAATTGTTTAATATTCAACTCCAATTGAAAATAAAGCTCCAAATTCCTAGAATCTAGAAAAGAATTCTTCTCCAGCTCCCACTGGATGGATGCTCCAACGCCCGAGATTATTTAGTAGTCAAATGAACAGATGCCCCAACACCCAATGAGCTAAAACTCACCCTAGCACCACCCTAGCACCCTATAGAAGAATAAAATAAGAATGGACTCCCGTACCAGGGAAAATGGTCCACTTTACAATGATATAGAATGATGTAGAAGAAGAATATATACTAGACCATAACCCCAACTTTGACACAACCAACTAATGATGATCCTAGAACTCCCAACACTGCCTCTTCAACCCTTGGCAGATAAACACTAGTACAATTTTTACAATAATGTATTTACAATGACTTAGTACAATGATACCTTTACAATGATTGTATGCAGTGCTGCCCACTTGAAGACTTCATAGGATGAAATCCTTGCTGATGTTATGCACCTTGGTTCATGCACTTTTCATGCTACCCTCTGCTACACCTTACTTTGCTTTGCTGCCCTAGAAAGTCTGGTCCTTTGCAACCCTTGACAACACATGATCTAGCTTTTTCTTAGCCTTCTAGGAGCTCGATATTGAATCTGGTGTATCTCATTTATTTCAGATCCTAAATATCTAATTTTTGGTCCTATAGTAGTCTTATGAGTCGTCTTTCCAATGCCATAGGTCAGACCCAATTTGGATTATTCAAGAGAGATTTATACCCAATCTCTCAGAATTCCCTAATTATGGATTGTTTCAGCAGAGCGCACTTGTACGGAATGCCACGTGCCACTATTCCTTAATTTGGCTTTGAAATTGATAGAGAGAAACATAGAGACTATGCATTATCTTCCATTTTTTATGGAATTCCAATCCGATACTCAGATATATATTTATGAAGAGTTTACCAAGGTCACTTCTTTGAGATGAATTTCAGGAGCTTGCAAAAACCCTGAATTCCACAGATCATATCTCCAAAAATAGTGTGCACCTTGATCTAAAATTTTTAAAGTAGCTTCCTCAAGATTTCTTCTTTGCCTCATTAAAATTTCCACTTCTGAACCTTTGTAGAAAAAAAGTTAGAGCATGAACGCCATGATAACCTGTTTCATATGGCGAAATCCCTTGCATAAGGAGGAAATGAGGATCACAATTTATATAAATTCTTAGGTTGAGAGGGGCTTAAACAAGTGAACGTGGGAGGGATTTTAGGAGCTTAAAAAATATTAATTATGAATTTTCAATGATCCATGCCCCAACCCCATGGGTTTTTAGCACACTAACTGAGGGTACAAACTTCAAACATGAATATCTCTCAAACTGTGAAGAATTACATGGTGTACCATATATCAATGGAAACATCTCGACAAGTAGAAACCATAAAAATAATTATTGACCCTGAATATATTAATTTTGTAGGTCAAAATTCCCATGAAATATTTTGGTAGCCCTTGGTGTTGCTCGGGTTGACATCAATGACAACCACTGATCAACAATCTCCCCCTTTGGTATTGATGGCGACACAAGTACTCCCCCTGCAATCATGACACCTCTTTCTACAACATTCTCTCCCCCTTTAACATCAATGGAAAAGGGTAACTCCCCTTGAAACACAACCATCCTATGGACCTGTACACACTTGCACTCCCCCTGACCCACAACCATCCTGTGGACCTGTACACACTTACACTCCCCCTTCATATTCTGAATCAGGAAAATCTAATGAGAACTTGGGAGAATCCCAAGCTTCTGGTGAAGATATTCCAATGCTTAACGAGTACTCTCACGATCATCAACACTTCCTTCCCAATCTTCATCTATAAAGTAATGAATAATGAGATTGTTACCCTTGCGATACCACAAGCCATATTCTGTTGTTCCCTTTATATATCAAAGAATTATTTTGATGGCAATAATATGTAATTATTTTGGTGCTGCTTGGAATCTTGCTACTTGTCCAACCGCTTGCATAAAATCTGGTTGGGAGGCTATTACATATAGAAGACTACCAATCATAGATCTGTACATCCTTTGATACACATCCTTAGATGAGTAGTCTATGCTCAATTTGCAACCTGTTACCATTAGAGTAAGGATGGGTTTGCAATCTTCCATTTTAAATTTCTTGAGCATTTCCTTGATGTACTTGGCTTGAAATATAAATATTCCTTTCTCTTGTTGAGATATTTGAAGCCCTAAGAACTATGTTAGCTCACCAAGTAAAGACATCTCGAAATCACTTTGCACCTTTGTAGAAAACTTCTTACTTAGTCGATCATCATTGCTACCAATTATTGTATCATCCTCTTTAGCTATCAGACATGCTTTAGTTTATTCATCCATAACATATATTTCATTTGGAGCTTGACTTGTTGTAGCCACAATTTCAACATACACGCCTTTCCTGATTTCACATTTCGTGGAGTTGAATAGTATTGTGTGTCCTTGATCACACATTTTTCCAACACTGAGAAGATTGTGATTCATGTTTTCAACCAATAGAAAATTCTTGCCTAGAGCATCTTTTCTTCTCAGAGTGACAATACCTGATCCTATAAAATTTGAAGATCCATCATTTCCAAAGGGCACGATTCCATCCTTCTTCTCTTTCAGAGATATAAATTTATTTCTATCTCTAGTCATATGCGTTGAGCAACTGCTATCAACATACGACACATATTTTTTTATTTTGAGCCTTGAAAACGAGAGCACAATTATCGTTCTTATTCTTCTTCCATGTTCGTTCATTCTGTGGCTTCGAAGATTCTTCTAGAGGATTTTCAATTCTGCAGTCTTTGGCTATGTGTCCAAAGTTTTGACATTTGTAACATTCAATATTTTTTCTTAAATGTTCAAGTCTATTAATGTTTCACTGAGCCCTGGGAGGTTCATATTTGACAGATCTCTTGGAATTGTATTTGTTCCTAGGGTACGTGCGAAATTCTACAGCTTTATGACTAAATTTTCCACATGAATAATAGTAGCCATACAAAATATGTTGGTACCTAGATGGAAATTTTCATCAAGGAATTGTCTTCCAAGGCTGTTCTTGTGAATCTTGTCCAATGAAGTCTACATGCATGTCAGATCTCATTGGTTAATTTATTTTGTTGTAGAAGGTCCTGCTTCTTCTTCTTTGTAACCGATGCCAGTTTTTTCGTTTTAAGATCGTTGATTGTTGATGAGTTCTTCCAATGCCCTTGAGTTGTTGGCATAATTTTGGATATTTTTTCCTTTCTTCACTTCCTCACGCAACGAGACTAATTCGGCTTCTAATTCTTCCCTTTCTTGGTTGCTTTCTTCCAACTTATTTTGAAGTGAATCTTCAATGCATTTGTGTTCTTCAACTTCAATTTTGAGACCTTGAACTTGTTCTTCAAGAGTATTCGAATGGATCTTCTCTGCCTTGAGATATTTTATAAGCTTGATTGCTTCCTCATAAAATTCTTCTATGGTCCATCCTTCTTCTTCATTTTTTGATACCTCTTGTTTATTGTGCTTGGCCATAAACAATACTCTCTCATTGGCTTCTTCTTCACTGTCATTGTCTTCATCGGATGATGAGCTATCTTCTTTAAAGAGAAAATTCCTTTTGGATCCTTGCTTGTTGAATTTCTTAAAGACTTCTTTCCTTTTGAGTTGCCATTACTTTTGTTTGGACATTTTGCTGCAAAATTCCCAACCTCATTACAGCTGAAACATATCAATGGAATTTTACCTTTGAGTTGTCCCTTACCAATTTTTAGTTTTCTCGTGAAGTAAGCATATTCTTCATCTAGTAAAATACCTTCTTCATCATCTCCCTTTTCTTCACACTTGTAGGTGCATGTATTTTCAATTGAAGGTTGTTTATCCTTATTGGTTTTCTTAGATGTAACGAACATAGTTTCTAGATGCGAAGTACCCTCTTCTTCATCAAGTCTCATTTCATATGCTATGAGAACTCCATGTAATTCCTCTTTGTTGAGTTTGTCTATATTTGCACTGTATTCTAAGACCGATACCTTTGGTTTGAATCTCCCTGGTAACATTCTAAGAATCTTCCGTATCATAGTCTTCTCATCAACTGGCTCTCCCAATCCTTCTAGAGTATTGGTTATTTCATCAACGTATTGGAAGTATGCAGCAATGTTGCAATATTATTTCATTCTGAGTTGCTCAAATTTTTCTCTATAGAATTGAAGCTTTGCTTCTTTGACATTTGAGTCACCTGCATATATATTCTCAAGCTTGTCCCATACATTTTTGGCAGTTTTACAACCTAACACCTTATGATTAGTAGATTCAATAAGTCCATTGATAATAATATTATTTTCTTTTGCATCATTTACCAAATTCTTCTTACCTTGTTCATCCGTAGTTGATGTAAATCCATTTTGAACAGTCTCCCATACTTCATAACCTTGTGGCAAGAGATAAACCCCCATTCTTCCTTTCTAGAGTGCATAATTATTTTCATTGAATATAGGTACACCATGCTTGGTATGCTCCATGACCTCCTTCCAGCTGTTAAACTGATATTGAACAAACCAAGCTATGATACCAATTTTTGGAAATACTAGGGGGGGGGGGGTGGGGGGTGAATCAGTATTCCTTTCAGTTAGAGAATTAATTAATCTTCAATTATTATCAGTGTCTATACAATGATAGTAGCAAACAAGAGGAACACAAATGCACATAGTTTTTAATGTGGAAACCCACTCTGGGACAAAAACCACGTAATGATTTTCTAATAATTCTTTAATATTCAAATCCAATTGAAAATAAAGCTCCAAATTCCTAGAATCTAGAAAAGCATTCTTCTCCAACTCCCACTGGATGGAAGCTCCAATGCTCGAGATTCTTTGGTAGTCAACTGAACAGATGCCCCAACACCCAATGAGCTACAACTCACCGTAGCACCACCCTACCACCCTATAGAAGAATAAAATAAGAATGGACTCCCATACCAGGGAAAATGGTACACTTTGCAATGATATAGAATGATGTAGAAGAAGAATATATACTAAACCATAACCCCAACTTTGACACAACCATCTAATGATGATCCTAGACCTCCCAACACTGCCTCTTCAACCCTTGGCAGATAGACACTAGTACAGTTTTTACAATAATGTATTTACAATGACTTAGTACAATGATACCTTTACAATGATTGAATGTAGTCCTGCGCACTTGAAGACTTCATAGGATGAACTTATTGCTGCTGTTATGCACCTTGGTTGATGCTCTTTTCATGCTACCCTCTGATGCACCTTACTTTGCTTTGTTGCCCTAGAAATTCTGGTCCTTTGCAACCCTTGACAACACATGATCTAGCTTTTTCTTAGCCTTATAGGAGCTCGATATTGAATCTGGTGTATCTCTGTTATTTCAGATCCTGAATATCTTATTTTTGGTCCTATATTGTTCACCTGAGTCGTCTTTCCAATGCCACAGGTTTGACCCAATTTGGATTATTCAAGAGAGAGTTATACCCAATCTCTCACAATGCCCTAATTATGGAATTTTTCAGCAGAGCGCACTTGTACAGTGTTCCATGTGCCATTTTTTCTTCATTTGGCTATGAAATTGATAGAGAAAAAATTATATACTGTTCACTATCTGGAAATTTTTACAGAATTCGAATCTGATACACAGAGAGAGAGTTATGATGAATTTACCAAGGTCACTTCTTTGCGATGAATTTCAGGAGCCTCCAAAAACCCTGACGTCCATAGATCATATCTCCAAAAATATTGCGCACCTTGATCTGAAATTTTTACAGCAGTTTCTTCAGGATTTCGGCTTTGCCTCATAAAAAATTCATCTTCTGAACCTTCATAGAAAACAATTTAGAGCACAAATTCCATGATAACCTTTTTCATATAGCGAAATCCCTTGCATAAGGAGGAAATGAGGATCACAATCTATATAAATTCTTAGGTTGAGATGGGCTTCAACAAGTGAACATGGGAGGGATTTTAGGAGCTTAAGAAATATTAATTATGATTTTTCAATGACCCATGCCCCAACCCCATGTGGTTTTAGCCCACTAACTGGGGGTACAAACTTCAAGCATGAATATCTCTCAAACCATGAAGAATTACATGGTGTGCCATATATCAACGGAAAGATCTCGACAAGTAGAAACCATCAAAAGAATTATTGATCCAGAACATATTAATTTGGTAGGTAAAAATTCCCATGCAATATTGGGGTAGCCCTTGGTGCTACTCGGGTTGACATCAATGATAACTTCTAATCAACGGGAAACTCCAATATGTGTGTGGTGCAATCAATGCATCACTATAGTCACAACATATAGTCCATCTTTCCCTTTCACCTATCTCTCCACTGAGTCTCCACTGAAAATACAATGCATTGTGGCTAACTACTGTAATTTTTAGTTGATTAATGAGTTATTAATTGTGAATTAATTACTAATTAATTCACTCCACTCTCACTAGTTTATCATTCAGTTAGACTAGATACAACTAGCTCAACTGAGTCTAACTCACTTTAAATGAGTTAAACTGAATACAACTCCATGAACTACTCTTCAATCTTTGTCATAACTTTTCCACTTCAGTTCTAACTGACTGCTCCATGCATGAACCACTAGTAAAACCTAGGAATTGCATAATTCCTTCAGCCCACTGATTTGACAAATCTGTGCACTGAAACTAAGTTCTCCAAGAGAATAAGTTGTTGTTTATTATCAGATTATTATTAAGAGATAATAATAATCGACACTTCTATATTTATATCAGTGATCTATAAATATACTTGGCCCAATATTCTAAAAATAGAGTTTCATCTATTTTTCCAACTTGATCAACCATCCACAAATAGCATCCTACAACTTCTAAAATATGATCACCATGTCTAAAAATAGACTTGCGCAAAAAATAGCCTGCGGGCCCACTTAGTTAAGGTTACTCACTTTCACTAAGCTCATCATCTTGTTGAATCTCAACACTCCCTCTCAAAAATATAGGGAATATCCTTCACCCTGATCCTGCCTCTATGGTATTCGAATTTTGTCCTGGTGAGCGCCTTCGTCAGAATATCTACATCTCGATCCTCCGTAGGAATGTAATGAAGCAACATGATCTTCCACTACACACAATCTCTGATATGATGATACCAAATATAAATATGTTTAGATATATCATGAAACACAAGATTAATCGAGATTTTAATGCAACTCTGATTATCACAATGTATCACTGTAGGATCTAAATGTGAACCAAACACACCAACCAGGATCTTCCTCATCCAAATAGCCTCACATGCAACTTGACTTGCTACCATGTATTTTGCTTCTGCTGAAGTGAGTGCCACAGGTCTTTGTTTCCTGCTGTACCAAGAAACTGCCATAGATCCGATACTGAAAATCCCTCCTGATGTGCTCTTTCTATCTGTTGGGCTTCCTGCCCAATATGCATCCATGAAGCCATGCAACTTCACTTCATCTTTCTGTCTGTACCATAAGCCATACTCAAATGTGCCCCTGAGATATCTCAGGACATGATTCCCTACCTTCCAAAAGAGCTTGGTAGGCTTAACCATCACTTTGTTAAAGTTGGTTCACCGCATAGCATATGTCTGGTCTTGTATTAACTAAATATATGAGTGAAACCACCAACTGTCAATAAACAATGGCATCCACTACCTCTGCCGATGTAGCATCCTCTTTCCTCCAATTTCTTGGAAGAGGAGTGTCGATAGGCTTTCAGCCTTGCATGTGAAACTTCTCCAGTATCTTTCGGGCATACTTGCCTTGAGACACAAATAATTCACCTTCCCACTGCCATATTTCCAATCGAAGGAAATAATAGGAGGACCAAATCCTTCATCTCAAACTCCTTTGAAAGATCTGCCTTGCATGAGTGTAACAACTGCTCATCAACTTTTAGTATTAAATCATCAACATAAAGAAAAATGATTAAAATATCACCCTCCACCACAATTTGGTACATTTTTTCATCCACCTCACTCTTGGTGAAGCCAAGTCTAGTGAAATAGTTGTCGTTCTGAGTGTACCAAGCACGAGGCGCTTGATTCAACCCATACAATGCTCTTTTGAGATTGCACACATGAAACTCATTGCCAAAGATCTAAAATCCTTCAAGCTGCTCAATGTACACCTCTTCCTCAATGATCCCATTAAGGAACACAGTCTTCACATCCATCTGATGAATGTGCCAACCCATCTTCACTGAGAGAGAAAGGATGGTCCTTATGGAAGAATAACATGCGACAGGTGCAAAGGTTTCTTCATAATCAATCCCCTTGATTTTTGAGAAGCCCTGGGCAACAAATATTGCCTTATACTTCTCGACGCTCCCATCAGTAACTTGCTTTACCTTGTAGATCCATCTTGATCATACAACTAATTTTCCCACCGGCCTTGGAAAAATCTCCCAAGCATTGTTTTTGACAATGGAGTCATACTCCTCCACCATGGCATCTACCCATGTGGGCTCTTGCACTGATTCTTCAAAAGAATATGGCTTTGTCATGATACACTTTCTCATAAGAGCCATGTATCTAGTAAATCGGTCAGGTGACTGTCTCTGTCTTTGTTGTGATGTAGGGACTCCTACATTCAGTGCTGCATAAAGCTTCACTCTCTTAGCTTCTATGGTACTCTTTCTGCCTTGTCTGATGTCTAGTTCTACATGACTGGACTCCTCCACTCCATGAATATCCTCTTGTGGCTGATCCACATTTGGAGGCCCATATTTCGAAACAAGTAGTTCCTTCACTGCTTGCAAGTATATCTCCCTTTCAAGCATAGCTTGTGCAACCCCCATGATCGTTCTGTTCTTCTTCTCCATGACCCATTCTGCTGTGGGTTATGAGGCACTATGAGTTCTCTTCGAATTCCTTCTTTGCTACAAAATTCTTTGAATTCTCCTGAGATGTATTCACCACCATTATCGCTCCATAGAGCTTTCACTTGCTTCCCTGACTCCTTATCTGCCAATGGTTTAAACTCAAAGAACTTCGAGAATGTTTCGCTATTCTTCTGCATGAATAAGATCCAACATCTACGAGAATAGTCATAAAAAAATATAACATAATACTTGTGTTTTTTTGTTGAAGCAACCAAGAAAGGTCCACACACGTCTGCGTGAATTCTCTCCAGGATCACCGAAGCATGGTTCTTTTTCTCATGAAAGGTGGTCTTCAAAAAATTACCCATAGTACATCCCTTGCATTGATCTGACTGTGCAAGAGTACCCTTGGTAATTCCAGTAGAAATATACTGCAAATCTTCAAAGCGCCATGGTGAAGATGGCCCAATCTCCTGTCCCATAATTCACCCTCATCCTATCTCACCACTTCTTCTACTTTTCCCACCATTGTAGCGCAACCATCTACCTACAGATTTTATATATTCTTAACTCGAATCCCTATCCTCTTGGTTGGACCCATTTTTTTATGTCAAAGGAAATCTTTTCCCTCACTAAAAACAACATCATAACCTTTGTCTTCCAACATTGCAACCGAGAAAAAGTTCTTCTTCAGACCTCAAACATGCATAACATCCTTCAACAAGAATGGATTACCGGACTTCCTCTCAAAGGTAATGGTCCCAATTCTAGTCACACTATATTGACCATCGTCGCCCATCTCTATATGCATCTGGAGGTCCTTCTCCTCCAAGTCACTAAACAACTCCTTATCTCCCTTCATATGGAAAGACGCACCACTATCAAGATACCACACCGATCCCATATAGCTTGAAAACAAGCATGTGATCAAAGATAAATCAAGTTCAAGTTGCGAGGCTAAGGAATCTCTAGCTGCAGCTCCAGAAACCTTCTTTTTATTCTTCTTTTGTGGGCAGTTAGTGGCGAAATGCCCATGTTCGTGACAATGGAAACACTTCACCTTGGACAAATCCTGCTTCTTGCCTTTAGCATTGGATTTTGAAAGAAATTTCTTTCCCTTCCATTTACTTTCTTTGGTAGACAAAACATAATTCTCTTCATATTCATTACTCAATGAAGATCCATCCCTAGTACCCTACCTTATCTCCTCCTGCACAAGATCCAACTAAAGTCGCTCCCATCCTGACAGTTTCTCCCATCCATTGACCGAGTCTTCTTAGCCTTGTCAACTCTTCAGAAGCCCAAGGAGGTCCAAGCTCACCAATTCTTCATCATCAACAGTAATTACCACACTTCCCAGTTCATCCCTACAGTGGACAAAATTCCTGAGATATTTTGGAATACTGTCGCCCTTCTCCATTTTTATTTTTCTGAGCTTGTATTTCAGCACCAACTTCCTCTGGTCATTTCTGCTTTGGAACAAATTTGTCAAAGCCTTCCACATTAAGAATGGAGTGGATTTCCAGTGAAGGCTGGACATAATATGGTCCTTCACACCTTCCAATAGAATTATTCTTGTCTTTGCTATCTTCTTTTTCCATGCGTCAGGTAATGCAACATCACTAGATCCCAGCTTAGGAACATCACTATCAATAAACTCCTTCAGTCCATTATCCTCTAGCATCGCCTCCATCCCGCCCTTCTAGGCTATGTAATTCGAGCTCCCATAAAGGGCATACTCCAATCACAACCCATTTAAAGACATTTCAATGTATACTCAACTTCTACACCAAGAATTTTTTGTAGCAAATTTGAATTGTCCACTAGCACAAACTCAACAATTCTTCAAAATTTCAATCTACAAGAACTAACACTGCTCTGATACCTTGTATAAATTAGTATACACTAAGCATGCATGCATCCAGATTCCCTTGATCTCACAATATTTAAATTCTTTCAAAATACAGAATCATTCCACTGTTAATCTCATGAGGAAAATTAATTGCAAACACATGTGAAGCATAAATAAAAACAATCGCACATAACACAGTTGTTTAACGAGAAAGCTTGAAGCTGAAAACCCCAACTATCATATATTATGTATCATGGAGATCATGTAACAATATCATACAAAGCTTAGTACATCAAGCTCTCAGTACAACATAGATTCATTACACATTGTCATGCAAAAATTTGCATCTCTATGCACCAATTTCTTGGCTCCAGATAGCTTGCCTCCACTGCGCAATCCCTGCTGAAGAATAGCTCTGAATGAATTCTAATTACCCTTACCTTGACTACGCAATCCTCATTGGAAACTCCAATGTGTGTGTGGTGCAATCAATGCATCACTATAGTCACAACAGATAGTCCATCTTTCCTTTTCACCTATCTCTCCACTGGATCTCCACTGGAACTGCCGTGCACTGTAGTTAACCATTGTATTGTTCTATTGATTAAATATTTATTAGTTGTGAATTAATATTAATTAATTCACTCCACTCTCACTAATGTATCATTCAGTTAGACTAGATACAACTAGCTCAACTGAGTCTAACTCACTTTAACTGAGTTAAAATGAATACAACTCCATGAAATACTCTTCCAACTCTATCATAACTTCGCCACTTCAGCTCTAATTGACTCCTCCATGCATGTACCACCAATAAACCCTAGCAATTGTTTAATTCCTTCAGCCCACTGATTTGAAAAATATGTGCACTGAAACTAAGTGGTCCAAGAGAATAAGTTTTTGTTTATTGTCGGATTATTATTATGAGCTAATAATAATCAAAACTTATATTTTTAGATCAACGATCTATAAATAGAATTCACCCAATATTCTAAAAATAGAGTTTCAACTATTTTTCCAACTTGATCAACCGTCCACAAATATCATCCTGCAACTTCTGAAATATGATCACCATGTTTACAAATAGACATAGTCTAGAAATAGAGTTGTGCCAAAAATAGCCTGTGGGCCCACTTAGTGAAGGCGACTCATTTTCACTAAGCTCATCATATTGTTGAATCTCAACAGCCATGGAGAGCATGTTGAGCATTATTTTGTTTATGGTATGTTATGAATTTTTTCTCTCTTTAGCTATTTAGCGGAGACTGCAATGCTCTTTAGCACAAGGGTGTTCCTGAGCATGAATCCCACCCTCATCTTCAGGGGAGTTCGAGTGCCCACTCACGAGAATTTTATGAGATACATTTCCACATTCCAGAATTAGGACAAAACTTCAGTCTTCTTATACAGTGTAGTTTCTTCCAGGGTTGTGTTGTGTTGCAGGGCATAAGTTGTGGAGGGTTTGCAGGCCATTTTATAATCTTGTGTTTCAATGGAGAGGTAGCCTTTCCATTAGGAGGCCATCAAGGAAGCTACTTAGGAATAATATTATCATTTGGCACCAGGCCAAGTAACCATCATCCCCTACAGTGCAGTTTCAGTCATAGACTATGTTATTTTAGAGTGCAGTTGCAGGGGTGGTTTCAATGCCTCATTTGGGGTGTTTTCTTTTCAGTGAAGGGATAAACCTTTCACTTGGAGAATCCATTGAAGGAGTTCCATTAATTTTAAATCAGTTTCAGCCACCTCCTTCTATGTGCTTCATTTGCAGTGATTCTTCAATCCTAGGGCTATAGGTGACATTTGTAGTTTGTGAATTTCTGGAAACCCTTTCTGGGTTTTCTTGGAAAGGTGGTTGGGAACCTAGGTATTTCTTTCCGACATTTCTTGAGCCATACATTAGGAGATATATATTGATGTATTTTCCTGTAGTATTCATTATCATTTCAACTTTGTTGTAGCATCTGTCCAACATTTTGTATGACAACAACATCTCACTTTTGAGAGTGTTTGATCATTGGAGGCTTGTTTGCCTATATTATATTATTTGTGCCTCAGTATTTTGTACTTATTTGTTGCCGATATGATTAATACAATGGCTCCATATTGGTCTCATATTCTAATGTGATATTATTCACTACTATTTTTCATTATTGTGTTCAATATTGCTTCTTTTCCTAATTTGGAATATTACACTTATCCATAGTTAGGGTATAAATTATGATTTCATTGTAAAGAATATTTCTTAGATCTGAGTGAAGGTTGATCTTATCAAGCAGAGGAATGGATGAAAGATTGATAATAACATCTAGTGATCGATATCATTCTCCTGGGGGCAAGGGATGAGAAGGAGGATTTTGCACATAAAACACCATTTCGTCTTTTTCCAAATCTAAGAATACCAAAATCCTAGTGTGATGCTTGCTAATATGCAGAGCCGTTTTTTCTTTTAGCTTCTTCCTTTCATTTTTGTTCCTTTCCCTGATTTCTTCCTCTACGGGCCAATCTATTCTAGTACATATTCCTATACCTCAAGGGCCTTCTCCTGATGGATCCTCTCCTGGGATGACCACTTGTGAAGAGAGAGATGAAGTGGGTGAGGTAGGAATCTCCAGAATGATTTAAAAACCAGGTTGATTTGACCCTCATTCCACCAATATATGGACCACTTCATCTACTTGTTCTGAAACATGTCCTCGAGGTTCCTTTTTTCTTTGTTTCTTGCTGGCGTGTCCCTCTTCCTCCTCTTCTCTAACATCCTCCTAACTATTGACACTTTTTGGTTGCTTGTCTTCAGTCGGGGACTCAATCTCCATCTAAGTATCCAAATGCCATGAGTCGGATTTATATTTCCATTCAACATCATGACTGGGATCATGCACATAGGTTAAGGCTTTGATATTTATTCTTCTTTGTGAAATAACCCCTTTAGGGTCTGTTGTAACATTATTTGTTTTTGATAAGTTAGCATGGTAGTTTAAAAAAAATAAAAAAATAAAATGCTAGGTTATAACATGGATGAAAAATAAATTGAAAAAATGTTAGGAAAAATATATTTATTACATTCATGTTGAGAAAAATGATAGGATATTTCCCTAAATAAAGAAGGCACATAAAAAAAAAATTAGGGAAAGCATAAAATAAATGTCAATTCTTTAGCAATCAAAATGATAAAATGGCCGCCTATTTAAATGCACCACAATTTCAAAAAGTAAATTTTAATTCATGTATGTTTGAATCTTTGAAAAAGGTTTTATTATATTCATTAAATTAAATTTATTTATATGTGTGCTTATTGATTTTATTGTAAAGTCAGAAAATGACAAGAAGTCCAATCAAAGGATTAAAGTGTTTGCAGTTTTTGACAGTAGATCTTGAGATTCCCTCAGATTTACGGCGGAGAATGACTTCGCACTCCCTCCACCTATTTCTTGTTAATGCGAGGGGGGGGGGGGGGAATCTGGTTTCAATGGCCACCCATTTTTGCGATGTGGCATCATGAGGTGACTTTGCACCCCCTCTGTATAAGCTCAGAAACCAGAGGGTATCCCCACGAAATCCACTTCTGGTTTTCCATTTCCACTACCATTCACCCACACCATAATCATCCATCCATCCATCACTCATTTCATTCCACATCACCTATCTGTTATCCATGATCCCTAACCCTCCATTATACCTGTTAATCTTCTCGTTGGCCAATAAATTCACTCCAATTACCCGTGAATTTTATCGTTATGCAGTAAATTCGCATGACTATTAGCCATTACCATTGAACCTGAACCACAATATATAAAATTTCTCACATTCTCCCGCTTAATACATTAATTCTGCCTTCAATTCACCTTCATCCTCCATTAATTTTTTACTATGAATTATGTTCTGTGATTGCCCTTTATATTCTCGAACCCTACCATTGTTTCTATAACTGAAATCTATAATTGCATGTACCATTTTACTACAGTCAAGCATGGCACATAAGGCCAAAAAATGAAAAAAAACCACTTCGAAAGGTAAGGGTAAGAAAAGTATGACATAAGAAATTTAAAATTTTGACAGTGTTGCAAAGGTGACACTATAGGTCACTCATCCAGCTGCCAAGGTCATTCCTAAAGCTACCAAAGTCGTTGCAGAAAATGTTCCTGTAGATCCACAAATCAGCCTCGACCTCACTCCCCTATTCATTACCTATTTCAAAATTACTGATTTTCACAGTGAATTTGAATTCTATGAGCTACACATATGGCTTAAACATATGCATCTAGATAAACAAGGCCCTATCAGGTTTTGGGAGTCCATGTTACCTCTGTTTGCATTCCCTCAAACTAAACCATTCCCCGATTTAATTGTCTAGTGTCAGAAGAAGTATGACCCTATAACCAGGTCAGTGGTAGCTCAGAATGAAATTTTTTTGATAACCATATCTCCTGAAACCATTAATCAAATTCTTCTCATCCCTGCTTCTGAATCCTCATCTCATTTTTCCCCTTCTTCCCTCATGGATCTTTATCACACATTATCCTTCCCATAGAGAGCTCAGATATTCAAAATATTTATACCTTAGGATGCTAATTTACCCAATAAAATTCCCCCATATGCATCCTCCATCATCCCCATTGCTTCCAAACACTTTATCTCCCTCCTTTCTTATCTATTAGGATATCCCAAAGATGAAACTGTTGATGAAATCATCCTAGGATTATTATCTATCTTCATCCTTGACAAACCACCATTATTTATGTACAATTATAGCCATTTTATGGCTGATATTATACATGAAGAATTTATGAATTTCACCACTCAAGGAGTATTTACTTACTCATTTCACCATTTTATGGCTGATATTATACATGAAAAATTTATGAATTTCACCACTCAAGGAGTTTTAGCAGACAGATATGTTGCCCATTCATCTCAAAAAGCATGACACATAGGGTGTGAATCAATCAGTGATTCACTGGACATAATTGGCTAGAGCATATTCAACAACTACTTCTTTCTTAGAATTCATAGACTTATTCATTTATCCAATCATAAATTTCCCTACCATGTCACCAGAGCCTAGAATTCGAGAAGACATCAAGAGAATTTTGCATCTCAGTGAACACGCAAAGACAGGTGATTGGTATCTGTACAACAATTACACAGAGATCAGAGTGTATGGATGTGAGCTTCCACCATACAAACTTCCAAAATATGTGCCTATGAGAATTTTCTCATTATAATACATAAGAAATATGCTAAATATGGATGGATTTCATTTTAAATTAGGAAGGAGGAAAGTCCAGTTTAAAATCAAAGCAAACATTTGATCATTCATTTGTAATACCGGAGCAGTTGGTGTTGATGCGGATTCACTATTAAAGAATATGGGTTTTTAGTCAAGTTTTACTTGGTCATATGACCCTCATCACATTATTTCTTCTCTGATATTTGAATCCAAGGCAACTTCTTACACTCACACCTCTAGAGTATAAATAGAAAAGTACATGAATCAGGATGAATGGGTAAAAGCTAGTTTACAAGAAGTAGAGGAATAGGGAATTTCTACTTCAAATGTGAAAAAATAAATGCCTTAAAGTAAACATAAAAATATGTTCAGAGAAGAGACACCACATTCCAAGGATCTTATGAAGGAATTCATATTACAACATAAGAAAAAAAGGCTCGATTCTTCCTTGATTTCAAAAGATAATCAACTAGAGATCATAGATTTGGGAGAAACTGAAGTCTCCACTTCTACAAATATTCATTAGAATTCTTCATCAGAATCACCTGCAAGAGATCCCTTGGAGATCATCCAACATATATATGTCAGCTATTCAGAAGAGAAGAATTTCTTCTCCAAATTTCTACAAATAAAACAAAAGAATGAAGCACTTAAGTAAGATGTTTACAGCCAATTTTCGAAATAGAAATCTACTTAACAACACAGGTTTCTCACTGCCTTTGTCAGTGAGAAGGGTATAATGTATATGGCCTTCTTGCAAGAAATAGTTCCATTTTGGAAAACTCATGCAGACTACAAGAAGATTGTTCTCTCATTTGGTGCAAGAAAATTACATCTAATTGATCAGATGGATATGCATATGAAGTCAGGAGAAATGTTATTCTCAACCATGAATACAATAGCTATGTCTCTTTAAAAATCAAAATTAGCACTGTCAAATATTCAATCCGAGTTGAAGATTGATAATTTTTTAGCTAAAGACAACAGGATAAAGACATTGGAAGAACTGGTAGTAAAAGTAGGATATGGTCCTGCTAACTGCAAAGCAGCTGAAGAAATAATCGAGAAGAAAAATGTAGACATTGTTGTCATATGAAAGAAACTTAAGATGCCTTTGATTGAAGACCTGCAAACCAAAGAAATGTCACAGAATGAATCTGACAAAGAGGAAATTCTTAAGCTAATCATTGGCCAAAATCTGCAGATCAAAAAAATGGAAGAACAGATTGAAGAACTGTTGAAAGATAAATCAACACTCCAGGTAATTGCTAATCCTACTTCAACAACTCAAACATCTTCTGTAGGTGTAGAAACCTCAATAGCCTTGGACATTAATGATCCAGTACAACTGTCTCAAGAATTTTCTAATTAGAAGTAAGCAAATGAAAATCTAAGTCAGAAGCTTCAACTTCTTGAGCGCCAAAAGTTTATAAATGATACTTTGTATCTAAATGAAATGCAGAAGACTCATCAATTGGAGCTTAGAATGAAATAACTGGAAAGTGAAACTCTAATGGAATCAACTTTAGGAGAAGCTAAGTAGAGTATTTGGGAAAGTATCAATTAGTCCATTACTAAAATTTGGCCATCCATCCAGATCATCTTCGAGCAACAAGAACTCATCAACAGATGCACAAAAGTAATTCAGAAAGGGAAGGATCAAATACAATAGAAACCAAGTGAAGCTTTAGATGTGATTAAAGTTATTAACTCAAAGAACAAGGAGGAGTTAGAAGAAATCAATATCTTAGACAAGACTACAACTATTCTGGAGATAAATAAAGTTTTACAGAGGAGGAACTTGATCAACTAGTTGTAGACCAAGTGTGAAGCCTTAAATGTTATTGTAAAAATATTTCATACTAAATTTAATATTTTAAATCAGAAAGGTCTTCCAGGTCTAGTTGGATTAGATGATAAGTTGTACACGTTAGAAGATTATTGCAAAAATATGTATACAATTGCAATAAACAAAACAAAATTTGCAGGTATTAAAGGTCACATCACAAGTAAAGCTTTTCTTGAAGCTTAAATTATAGTTTAACTTAATTATTCAACATTAAATCAAACAGTTGTTCATCAAAAAGCCAACCTTTGACATATTTACTGAAGTGGATGAATTTTTCAGGAAAATGATGAATTGTGAAATTCTGAGTGAAGAATAGTGGGACAAGTTTTTTGAAACTATCTAGTGAAAATTAATTTTACAGCATGCCAACACACCCAATTTTGTAGAGCCGAGTCAACAATAGCTTCCAGTGAAAAATGACAAGTCAGCAACAATTTTCATCAAAAGAGGTCGAATTATCAAAAACCTCCAGAATAACAGAGACACTTCATCATCTGTCTCCTTCTTTTATTCTCATTATTCTATTATTGTAAGATTTTTTAATATATTTAAAAAGTTTTGTAAGTTACTATAAATGACTCTCTCCATGAGTTATCAAGGGTTGCACCCTTGGATAATGAGATTTTTGAAACATAAATTGTACTAAGTTTTGTTGATAATCAATAATACAAAGTAGGATTCTGAATTCATCTCGTACATCTCCATCTTCCTTGTGAGTTTTCTAGTTTTCTCTCATTATGTTTCTTCATATGTTTAACTATCATAAAAATAATTAGGTGAGGTTGATTGTGTTTCAAAAACCTTATAATTCCTCCCGAAGTTATCATTATTATAAAAAATTATTTGCTTGACAATATGTTAATGTTAATCCCTTTTATCAATAAATTGTCAGTATTTTGGTGATGTTAAATATATTTTATTGAACTTTTAAACACTATTAAAAAGTTTTCTAGATTATGGTTTATTGAATAGTTCAATTTTAATGTTTAATAATAATATATTCTTATTCTATTTAATAGAAATCATGAAATCCTAATTACTATATGAGATGAACAAGGAAACCTGACTTTAAATTATTGATATTATCAGTAAGATCCAAAACCTTAACTGTTTGGTTAAATAAATCTTGTGCATTGGTCCTCAAAAATATTTTAAAACACAAACAAACATCTTAGATACTTTGGCATGATTAGTGACCAAAATCGTCTCAAAGGACAACATCAAATTCGCGTCATTGCCCAGAAAACGAAGAGTAAAAAAAAAAAATTCTTGGGTGTTATAGGTCAATTTGGGCATTCCCAATGACTTGGTTAACTGGGCATCATCTCTAGGACCAATGATCAGGGGTCTGTCATTCCCTATCATTTTAGTTGCTACATGTCCTAATATAAGAAACAAGACAAATCAACCAAGACTTTCATCAAACAAAGGTTTCCATGGTTTGAAGCTTATTATATAGCATATGAGAGCTCACTAATGTAGGCTATAAGGGGCCTAAGTGTGTTGCATATGTAGGTATCCCCATGCAAGGCTGATCTGCAAAGCACTTCTTGACATTCACAGGTGTGTTGGTCACATTGGGAGTGAAATACTCATTGTTACAGAATCTCCACTTGGCCAGTGGCTTCTAGAAGATTCACATGTGTCAAGCTTTGGATCCAAGTGTCCATTTGACATATACATGACTGGAAACATGTATTTCCTATTTTTGGAAAGTTATTGATTGCAAAACAACCTACAGTTCATCTATAAATTGAACATAGATCTAAGTGTTTGAGGAGGGAAGAATTTGAGTAGAGAAATTGGAGAATTTTCAATTGAGAGCTTGGTTTGTGAAGCTACTGATGGAGAGATTTATTCTCTGATGAGACTTGGGAAATTTGCTAGAAGGTCACTTCAAATTAGTCACTAGTTTGTAACCTCTCCTTCTATCATCAATAAAGAGTACCTCTTATTTTTCCCTACATCCATCTATGTTAAATTTGGTTTTCCATGTTGTAAGATCTTGGTTGATGAATGTAGTTTATGCTTTACTGATTTAGCTAAATAGCTTGAATATATATCTATATTATTGCATATTCTGTTGTTTCAATGTTTTTCTTGCAAGAAGCATTCAACTCACAAACCGCTTGAATTTGAAGCTGCAACAAAAGCGACAGAAGGAGTCATTCAGAAGCGACTAAAAAAGTAAGCCTCCAATCCTCTCTGTATATATGTTTTGAGTTAGGAGAAATAGTATTATATTCTTTCATCCGTTGTTATAGACTAGCACCTGTCTCGGGAAGCATAATTTTTCCATAGATTACAATTCTGGCCCAACAAACTGGCGACTCCGCTGCAGAGAATTTCTCTTAATTCTAGGTGTTTTAGTCTCTGATTTTCTTTTTAAATCCACTGAGTAGCTGTTACACATAAATATTAGACTTTTTCAGAACTTATTTTGCAAAGACAGTGAGTTAAAAATAGCATTTTTCCTTGTCTACTACGCCCAATGCACCCTTAGACAGGACACAATGCTTTGTAGAGCATTGTATCCCTTCCAAGCCTGCATTGCAGAGCACTGTCTCCCCTTGGATACTGTGTTGACTCCTGAAAGTGACCAAATTCCCTTGAATTTGACTTTGCAACTTGCTTTAGTTTTGTTTGCTGCTATGTTATGAAAAGTTTGCTGCTCAATTGACCAGTGAATCTATATACTTCTTCCTCCTTTGGCTGAAAATTTGTTCAATGTTTGTTTAGAAAAGTTTTTCTTTCTCATTGAAAAGTTGATTTCAAAGTATTTTTATGGTCGCATTAAGAATCATTTTCTTTAAAAATAGGAAATTGTCATAAAATCTTCATTTCCTTGATAGGAGAAATTGTTGTTGAAATACTCATTTTTCCTTCAAAAAAGAAATTGTTTTTTGTATTCTTCATTTCTTGATAGTAAAAATCATTTGGATTATTGATCTAGTGCACCTAGTTTCTTTTCTGCATTCATAAAATTAAGGAAACTGAAAAGAAAAAATTTCATTTGCATGTAGGATTGTGTGTTTTTTGCGAAAGGAAAAATAGGAAATCTGCATTTAGTTTGTGATTCATTGATTTTATTTTTTCTCATTGATTTATTTTCTTAGAAATTATTTTCTCTCTTCCCTTAGTAGCTAGGTTATTCATTGAAAAAGCTAAAAGTGAAAGTTTGTTTATCATTCTTAGCTCGCATTTTAGGAATTTCATATACATCATCGTGGTGAACCTGAAAGGAAAATTGTTAAGCAAGATCAACATAAAATAAATCTGAGTTTACTTAACAACGCTTTGGAACCATAACGATAAAATTTAGAAGGTCTAGGCTAGATGCATGTTCCAGCATCGTAAAGCATAGCAGTTTTCGTTAACTTTTCTGCGATACATTCTGAGTGTGATACCTCACTCCACGTACATAAGTATATCGTAGCTCGTCCACGTATTCTCGAGTATATCGAGCGGTGTTACAGTACGATAAGTATAAAGGGGTGCTCTCACTATGTATTTTTGCATCAAACAGTGCTAATACAAACTTGGGCCTCCATGTACCTTCGGGTATATTTGGGAGGAAAACTTTTAGGTGTTATCCATCCATAGTGAACCAATTCGGCCTCCTTGAATGTTGTGAAACCAGCTCCAAAAATATAATAAAATAGATATCAACGCCTTAGAAATAGGCCACTTTGAGGGGGAAACCTCCAATACATTACATGAATGAAAAATTCTTGGATGATACAAATTAAACAACCTTCTTTCTATATATAGGAGTCCATGGGGCCACAATTTAATCCTAGTGGGGCCACAATGTAACCTTAGCTGACCTAAAAATAATAATGTAAGGGCATAATAATAACAATATGGGGATTACAAGGGTACAATAATAAAAATAAGGGGGGCTACACTAACATTACAAGGGACTACACTACTAATATATGGACTTAAGATGCCCCTCTCCTTCAAACAAGTGTTGTCCTCAACACTTGATTATTTTTTGATGCTTCTGTATAAAATTCTCATCCTCCCATGTGGAATCTTCTACAGGAAAGTTCTTCCACTTGCTGAGATACTCTGAAATTGATCGTACTTGTCAATTTCTTGTTTCGTGACTACTTCAGAACTTATTTCGATGTGATTTTGATCTTCCTATTGTTTCATTAGATTCTGCACTAAAGTTAGGTTATCCTTTGAGAGTTGGAGAACTTGTTTTTGATGCTCGATGTGATCTTCCAGTAATTTATCATCCATATTAGCTATTATTTGATCCTTGAAACCATCCAAATTAGCCTTCATTTCTTCTTTTAAACCATCTATGTCATCTTTGGTTGCTCTTCGTAAGATCAAAATTTGTTTCACTTGGTACCATAATTTTGATATCTCATACTGCAATTCTTCCTATTCATGCATCATATTATAGCTTTTTGAGGGCTTAATGGGTATGGAATTATTTTTTGTAGGTATTATAGAACCCAATACTGATAAAAATTCTAAAATATGCCCTTCGAATCACTTCAAACTGCTTTTTCAAACAAATGTTAAGCAATTTCAAAAACCAAATACACCCCTTTTTCTTGCTTTTGAGGAGCTCGATATTGAAAATAAATTATCTCTGTGATTTTGGATCTTCAATATCTAAAATTTGTCCCTAAAGTAGCCCTCTGAATATTCTTTCGAATGCCACAGGTCTGACCTGATTTAGATTCTTCAAGGCAAATTTATGTCTAGTCTCCCACAATGACCTAATTATGGACTAGGTAAGTATAGCGAACTTTTACGACTTGCCACGTGTCACTGTTTTCTCCTTTGGCTCTGAAATTTATAGACAGGAAACTAAAATTTGTGTACTTCCAGTCACATTTTACAGAATTCCAATCTGATGCTCAGAGAGAAAGTTATAAATATTTTCCCACAATCACCTCTTTGAGATGAAATTTAGGAGCCTCAAAAAGACCTAACTTCCACAAAAAGACCTAACTTCCACAAATCATATCTCCAAAATGTTGCAAACCAAGCTCTGAAATTTTGCGATGATATTCCTCTAGATTTTAGCTTTGTGCTCTAAAAATGTCAGCTTCTGAACCTTTGTAGAAAAATAGTTATAGCGAAAATTCCATGATGACCTATTTAAGTGAAATTCAGAAGCCTGCAAAAAGCCCTACCTTCCACAGATCATATCTCCAAAAATATTGCGAACGAAGCTATGAAATTTTGCGACTGTGTTCCTTAGAATTTTCGCTTCGCACCCTAAAAATATAAGCTTTTGAACCTTCATAAAAAAACACTAACATAATAAGGGACTACACTATTAATATAGGGACTTAACACTGAATTTTTTATACACCGAACACAACATTCGAGGAGATTACCTACCCTTACTACTTGGTTCGCCAGGCGGTATTATGTAATTCACAGTTTCTTGGTAAACCCTTTTTCCTAGCATTACCCTCTTTTTATTTATTTATTTTTGGATAAAATAAATCAGTAATTGTGGAAGAACACAAGCCTACCCCCTGCCATTCACGTAGATTAGCTTTAAAACCACCTTTACCACCGAAAGTTACTTTTGGAAGGCAAAGGAAATCAAGATGTACTGAATCAAGTACAATTCGTACCTCTGGCAAAACATAATCATTTAAACCAAAGATAGCTCAAATTTTTTCCACACATCCCAGTTTGTTTACTGTTGTGAAAATGGAGTCTTCAAAACTACCTATGGTCATGATCCATTCAATCGCTGCGACCATACCTCTTGGACCCGACGTTGTTCAATCACAAATTGATCCAGATCCTGTCTCTTCTTTGCCAGCGCATCTGAATCTTGAATTCAAACAAGTGGAAGTTGTTCCTACCTTGGTCATCCCACAAAGTTCTGTATCTATTAAAACTCCCATATCACACACTCAACCGTCTGAAATATACTTTGGGCCTGACGGTGAAGTTCTTCCTCCTAGTTTAATCATGATTGAATAAATCCCACAACCTGATACACCTTTAAGTCCAACCCATTTTGGAGGAGAACTTTACTTGTACCAGTCTTTTCCTCAATTTTTTCCATCTGCTTTTATTGATCCTATTACCATTCAGTCTCACGTATATTTTGGAGAGTATACATTTGTTCATACAAAAATGCATGAACCAACGTCTTTGGTTCGGTCTATTGTTCCAATTACGTCAGTTCCTACCCTCGCTACTCCGTTGATGTTCACAAATTCAGTCCCAACAGGCTACAAATCATTTTCTAGCATTTTCTCTGGTACATCTTGAAGACCATGGTATTTACCAATGTCATAATCTGGTGTTTTAACTGGTAGTCCTATAGTTAGTACTGAACGACTTGATTCATTACAAACATCATCATGGCAATATCAAGTCGATCCTTATGGGTCAATTCCTTTAAGTACCATATCAACTGGACTCCCAGCATTTGGAGAACAATATTTTCCATCTTACTATCCTCCTTATGCTAGGGGGAAACCTTTTGTCACCCAATATGACAGTACTCAGTCACATTTTGGTCAAACTAATGTTGACATGGATGTTTTTCAATGGTAGTCCACTCTGCCTATCCAACCACCAATGGTTGTATAATCGTATCAGACGATTCAACCTGTTACACCCACTTTATTACCACTTGTTAATACATCTATGCCCCTGTTATAGAATCAAAATATTGTACATCAACCTTATCAAGTAAGTTCTACGACTCAATATCATCAAATTTCGTGTCCACAGACTCAAAATCCTTTGGTTAATTTACAACAACCTGTATCAGGGATCATTTGTTCACAAGCTGGTGTACCATTTTATGGGATGTCGCAAACGAAACCTGGTTACACATATCAACCAAATACAAATTACACTAATTTTGGTTATAACATTGGTGGACAGACCCCTTGGTAGCCACAGGTGAAAATTCCTCAAACTTCATATCAACAAGTAAGATATCTGGGTTTTTGTAAATAGAATTCACAAGAGTTTGCTATGAAAAACAACCCCTATCTGGGTTACCAACATCAAATTCCATATGTTGGTGCTCAAAGACCTGTTTCCCAAGAAATTCCATCTTACCCTGGCTATGCTCAACCTAACCTTAGTAGATAGTTTCCTTTTGTTGCAACCTTGGAATTACCATATTTAAACCGATTAATGAATGATCCTATCAATTATGCTCCTTGGTGGCCGGTGATACCTCATAAGTTACCCTCTGACATTCCTAAATTCAATGGAAACCCTGGAGAAGATCCGTTGACTCATGTCATGACTTATCATTTATGGTGTTCATCGAATTCCTTGAATGATGATTCTGTTCGATTACATCTTTTCTAGCGTACATTCACAGGTTCGGCTGCTAAATGGTAAATTGAATTACCGAGAGATTCTCTCGACAATTTCACTGTCTTAGCTACTGTATTTTTGACCCATTTCCAATTACCAATCAAATATGAAACTGGAAAGGAACTCTTGACCAACTTCAAACAGAGTAATGCTACTCACATTTCAGATCATATTTGCGTCACCGTCGACAAATGGTTAAGACATTTGTTCCTGATCAACTCCTTGTTGAATGGTTCATTAAGTCCCTGTTGCCATCTATAACTGAGGATGTGGCTAAAGGTGACGTCGTCACAGAAGAGAAATTTATTGTGCGTGCCCAATATTTGGACTTGATTTATACTCAGTCTGGCACGCTCTATGAAAAAATCCCAAATGCGACGCGATCTAATTTCAATGTTCCTCCTCAAATAAAGGACTCTCATGCCAGAGACAACTCTATAGGCATTGCAAACACACACAACACTACTGCATATGATCCTTCTCCTACTTCTAAAATTAATGCCATGTAATTTGACTAAGGAAAAAGTGACTAGCAACCAGGAAGTAAGAAAAAGGAGAAATCAAAGAAAAAGAAAAATTCTAACCCGGAGGAATGATCATCTGATCCATCATCTGGACCACGGAAACCTTGTTATCCATGCATAATCTGTAATGAGGAACACTTTCTTAGGGATTTTCCTCACTGTGCTAAAGTCTCAAAATTCATCAAGACTTCTCATGCATCAACTTTGTTGACAAACCCATTTGCAAATCTAGACACAAATTTGGTTGCTTTGGATCCAACTCCTAGTTCACAAGTGTTAATGTTATCCACCACAAAACCATCACAAGATATTTTGGTTTCAACATGGAATAAAGACTATGTTAGTCTGGCCATTGATCAACCTACTACCTCGACAACGAATCCATCTAATGAATCAATACCATTTCCTTTTATTCCTGAATTGATGATTAAGCCACCAAAAGGAGTAATTCATAAATCGACATATAATCCTTGAGAAAGAGTTGCACAAAATTATAATATAGTTGAAGATTTGGCTCAATCCCCTTTAGATATGTCTACTCTTGAGGTATTACAACATTTTCCCTCCCAGAAGCAGGCTTTATTGTCAGCCATTGGTGGAATTGATCCGACTGATTCTAATCTTGTCATCTTTAATCATACGGGCTATGTGCCACAATTACCAGCAAAATTGGCATTCTCCATACAAGTAAATGTTCACAATCACCTTGTTCTTCACACTATTATTGATGAGGGATCATCTACGTGCATTATGTCTCTAAACTGTTGGAAGTCACTTGGCTCGTCGTGATTATCACAATCATCAATGAAGTTGAAGGCTTTTGATGGACGAAGATATAAACCTTGTGGTATTATCAATAACCTACAAGTTGAATTAGGGGGAAAAACAGTAAGTATTTATGTTGAGGTTGTTTATGGACCCCTTGACTATAATATTTTACTTGGAAGACCATGGGTATATGCAATGACTGCCATTTTTTCTACATATTTTAGAATGATTTCCCTTCCACATAAAGGTAAAATAATAGTCATTAATCAATTATCCTTTTTTGCCTCTACTTCGCAGGTAACTGGAAGTGTTTCGTATATTCACTTACCCCAACTATAAATTCAAAACATTGGTGTAGGACTCTTAAAGGATTCCACTCTTATGGGAACCTTTGCGTTACCACCGCCCTTGACATTGGTAGAAATTGCAAGCATAGAGACCTGCTACATGATCTCTTCCACTCTATCTGGCTTAAGGAAGAGTACGGGTTGTTAGTGTCATTCTAGTCATACTGCCATCAGTGAACAAAATTTCTCTTTTGCATTTGCATATTAGGAGTCCCATACCAATAAATTTCACCATTCCACTAGGTCATGGATTCATTGATGGTAGTGATTTTTCATCAGTTTTCCCTCATGTGAAACTTGTTGATTCTCCTCTCTATGGTCTTCAGTCATGTGGTACTTTCAGTTTGTGAGTCATGTTAGTAGGTCATAGGACGGGTCTCATTAGGTTCTAGGATCTCACCAAGGTCAAATTAATGAGTCAAGTGTTAATAAAAAACCAGCAAGGTCATGAGGGAGTCAATAAAAATCAAAGTCACAGAACCTGGGAAGATCAAAGAAATGTTTTATTCAGTTTGATGTAATTTTCACCTAAAAACCACTTTTTGAGGTGAAAACATGATACTTTGCCTCTCTTATCATTTATTATGTAATTTTATGTCAGCATATGTAATAAGTCACATTTTATAAGCTGATATCTCCACAAAGTCATGACTCTACCTTTCAAAGAATTTTTCCACATAATTTTTAGTGTCAAATAATGTTCTAAGTAGATCCATTAGAAGGATCCTAGAAAGAGCTTTCCAACGGTATACTACACTCTCAAAACTGACTCCTGGATTGAAATTTATGCCTAAGTGAATAAAGTCCTCTATACCTTAATCCTTCCCATTTTTCCCACCTTTCCCTTAAACTTTATGTTATTAAAGTTTAATATTTTATTTTATAAAACCCCCTTTTCCCCATCTGATGGAAAAATCATATTATTAAATATTTTAATACATAAATTTGATGCAATTAAACCACTTCCCCTCGTGCCCTTGAAACTTTATAATAAAATTAAAGTTTCAAATTATAAATACCCCCTCCCTCTATTCGCAATCGTAATATATAAACCACTTCCCCTCCATACTTTTTAAACTTTATAACAAAGTTTAAAGTCTTATTATGAATCCTCGCCATTCGAAAACCCTTCCGTTTCTCATCGCAATCGCAACATTTAGAATGTGCATCCCGATGGTCCTCATGACTGCCAAAACTTCAATGCGATTGATTAGATCCTGACCGTCGATATGCCCATTCGATCGGATGGCCCATACTCCATCGACGCTTGCGATTGAACCCCTCCAATTGAGTTCTACTAATGGAAAACTCTCAATTTCACCTCTGCCGTCGATCTATCCTTCCGATCGGATGGCTCACAAACCATCGCGCCATCGCATCAAACTTTTCCATCCATGCTTTGCCTCCGCTCCCTATCCCGATTCCGATTGCTATTGGCCCTTCAGTCCCACCATTAAATCTTTTCCGCCCATTCATATAAACGAACCCTTTCCTTTTTAAAACTTAAAATTTCATTCTAATTCATTTTACAAAGGCGTTTACCCCATCAATTATTCACCATCACATCGGGAAAATCATGTCGTGTAATACATTTTACCCCGCTCCTCTTTCGATTCCGATTCCGATTGTTACCCCAGTCCCACCTTACAAGCCCTCCTCTCTTTCAATATAAAATCATTTCCCTCCTTTGAAAAGCGCCAAAATATTTTTAATTCTATTTTACCCCATTATCCTTTGGTTTATCCCTATTACACTAATCCCAATCACATCAGAATTTTTTAAATCCTCATAACACCTCCCCCTTTCCTATGATCCTGATTGCAATTACACCATATATTTTAAAACACTCCGTTATATATTGCATCCCCTTCTTTTCCTCCGATTGAGATTTGCAAATGCTTTTGGGCCCCACCTCCTTTTCCTTCCCTCTTTCTCATTCAAAATTTGGTTTCTCCCTTCACTAAAGGCATAATTTCATTTTATTTAATTTCAGAGGAAATTTTCTTCAAAGAATAAAAACAACGGGAGACAGTCAAAGGCCGAGAACTAAATATGAAATAGTGAGACATATTCAGCAATGATTTAAAAGGGATTTATGCTACAATTTCTTCTTCTCATTTGTCGTGTGTATCAGCGAATCTCAAGATGGTAAAAATGTCTTACTGTTCCTTATTTTCAGGGGCAGTGTGTTGGATCTCTTTTCTATGATCGGATATTAGTTCTTGAGCTGGAAAACAGCTCCCTTTTTCTTTGGATCTTGTTCCCACATTTCAGTCTATTTAATGTAATTGTAAATCATTTGAAAAGCAGTCGAAAAATTAGTAAGTAGGGGAATAGTGTGGAAGTCAAGGAGAATAATATGCGCTCCATTGTAACAGTTTTGGATAGGGAATTAATAAAGAGATGCAGCTCTGATTTGTGGGATCCATGTGGTATGAAATTTAGCATTTGTTCTCTCCTTTGTGTTCATATGTAAATTGTTATGTGTACCATTAATTCATAAAAATCATTGTTTGAATGCTTTCAAGATAGAAAGGTAGAATCCATTTTTTATGCTCTGCCTTGGGAAATCATTCAATATCTATGTTTTTATTCTGTTTGAAAAGGATCCATCTCCCATGCCCTTTTCATCTTGTCACTAGTCTTTCCATTCCATCAATATTTAACTTTAATTGCTAAATTTCCTGCCTACCTTGCCCCATGAAATACCCTGTATCCTGATTTAATTCCCCAATTTCAAACTATCCCATTTGTTCCATACATCCCTAAAAATTCTTTCATTCATTAAAATTTTTCCCATTATTATACCTAGCCTAAGACCAGTTCATAATTGTACTTTTTTGAATATCTTATTACAGAGAGAGCCCTCTCCTGACCTTGTAGGGCTAGCTAAAAGGCTGAGCATGGTTTAGATGTTACCTTGTTTTTCCCTTTCTCACCGTGAGGTTTAGATCAAGAGCTAACATTTCTGGCGACTCCGCTAGGGACAGAAATCTAAATTTCTACGAGCACATATTCTCAGCACTTGAACTGAATGTGTTATCATATTTTCAAAGAATATCATAGTTAGGCCCTGTTTGAATGAGCAAGTAGTGAAACCTCTGTCTTAAGGTTTAAACCCTGGTTATATAGAACGTGACGAAGCCTTATAAATCTCTGTTGTTCAAGTTAAAAAGCTTTGTTCTGTTTCCGGCAGAGTAATGTCAGTGGGACCCATCCATTGAGTTAATGCGAGGAGTTAGAATGCCAAACCACAGTTAAAGCGTAGTTCATTTACCAAAATTAGGTTTTAGAAACCAAAACCGCCTTTGTCACGCTTCTTTTGGCCCAGAGCAAAACCGCACAAAAAAAATGTGATCCATTAATATTTGGGCATGTCATCACCCAAATACCACCCATATCATGCAAATTTTATGTGTTAAACCTTAGGCTTTGAAAAAGCATGAAATTGATGAGGATCGTCCGATTTGGAGAGCCTTAGATCTGATGGAAATCACGCAGTGAATTGCACGAGCAATAAATCGAGGTATGGTCCAGCGGTTTTATATTATTTAATGTTTATTTAATTCATAAAAGGTGAAATATGGATGCGTGGGGCCCCGTTGAATGAAATGTTTGCCGCGTTGGTAGAATAAATGGGTTTTATGTTATAAGTTCGAAGGTTGGTGTTTTTTTTTAAAAGAATTGCGCCATTTTTATAAAAGTTTGATATTACAACTAGAGTAAGGTTTTCTCAAGTATTTTTAATGTGTTCCCCTATATGACATTAAACTTTAAGATTTTCTTGAAAGCTTTGAATCTTATTGCAAGGCAAACATTTTTAAAGAACTTTGGAAGGGAATACAATTACAAGCATTTATTCCAGACGTTCCACACTCATAATATATTTCTGGTATCAAAGCATAAAGACAGATCACCCCAGCAATATTTTTCCTATAAATTCCTCGACTCTGAAATATGATGTTCAGAGTTTTCTAGGCTGAAATAAAATATTGTAGAGTAGAAATTTAACCACACTGGCTTCAAGAAGATACACAAGGGCTAATCCAGATCCAAATCATCCCCCTGTGTTTCAGAATCCCAATATTATCCCACGAATATTCAGAAGACAAGAGGGATCACTAATTTCTAGACCTATCTTCAGATCCCATACCTGGCCCAGTGAGTGGTTTTTTGTAGAAGATCTTCCTTTTGATGAGAGTTCTGAGCTTTCTCTGTTTAGAAATAAGTCTAAAATTTCACTTGATGACACAGTTTTAGATCCAAAATTCCTTGTGGATATTGAATTTCAAAGAGAAAATAACTCAATTGATGATTATATTCTCAATTCCCCTCAGTCATCTATCACTGTAACTAATATCCCCGAACCTTCAGAGTCATCAGGAACAAAATTTCCTCTTCCTAACTCATCAGCATTCCCATGAGTCAATTCTCAGCTCTCATCTCCCCCATCAACACCTCCCTTGAATCCATGTACTACAAACACTGTTGTAAATCCACCTAGAGTCATGGCTGCCCGGTATGCACCCCTGGTTTTGCCTCAGGTTCTGAATGATATGCCTACTGATTATCAAAGTAAAATTCCTATCTTTGATGCCACTCAAAGCAGCACAACCCAGTAGCATGTTGATAAGATGAATGACCTTTTTGATCTACATGAGGTAGAGGCAGAGAATGTAATTACAATATTGTTTGTCCAAAGTTTTGGAGGTGAAGTTATAAAATGGTTCAGATCCTTACCAGCAGGCTCTATTTGCACTTTATAGGAGTTACACACACAGTTCTTAGACCGGTGGGAGATAAAGAAAAACCCACTCCAAATTTTGTCTGAGTATGAGAATATTAAAAGAAATGTGGGTGAAACTATACATGATTATTGTCTAAGATTCAATGTTGTATACAATGCTATTCCAGCTAACCCGAAACCTCCTATGGGATTAGCCTTGCTTAAATTTCCAGATGGTTTCCATGCTGATATGGAATATTAGCTACGAGAAAGAGATCCTACTACTCTCGAAGACATGCAGAAGATAACAGTAATTGTAGAAGAAAATATTCTAGCTAAAAGAGCATGAACCAGAGCTGAAAAGAGAGTCACGGTGAAAGAGTAAGCCTCTCCTTCAGACAAAAATATGGACACTTTTATTTGGATAGTGGAAAGGATGGTTGATCTATTAACCATTTCAGAAAGACATGAACCTCAAATCAGTAATCTAAATTTCAGAGGACAGCAGCCGCAATTCAAAATTAAGCAGAGAGAATAGAGAACATAGGACCAAGCGGCACCACAGCAGCAGATCAAAACTCCATTGTAGCAGAATTATGTTTAGGGAATGGAGACATATGAGGATGATGATCCTCTAATTGAAGCCAATCACTTTTTCGCAGCTGATGGTGTGCCCATATTTCTCACTGAAGATGAAGAATACACAGCGACTATAGACATTCAAAAGGACGAAAATTTCATTTTGGCTAATGATGCAGTGTTATAAGATGAGTCAGATGACTACTAAAGAGGATACATGAACACTTTCTTAGCAAAAAAAACGTAGTATTCTTTGAGGAACAAAGATGTTCCGATCAGTCCCATTAAAAATATAAAAGAGCTCCAATTGAAAAATGATCATTCAAATATGCAGAAGAAAGGAAAAGAGTCGACCGATCCTTCCTCTAGCAAAGCACCTTCATCAATTGAAAATAACCAGCAGAGCGCAAAAAAGGAGCAAGAAGAAAAGAAATACCCTCCCATCAAAGAGGTATAAAAGGCTCCTTCTTATAATTTGGAGAATGAAATTTCTAAGCTGAAAGTGTCTATGCCCTTGACTGAGTTTGTGAAAAATAGCACTTACAAAAATCAGGTGTCTATAATTTTGCGAATAAACTCTGTTTCTGATATGGTTAATGTTGAGGATGACTATCCAGAGCTCATTTTTGGTCCAGCTATTGAAGATCAATCAGAATAAAGTGAAGTCCCTCCCTTTTACTTGAGTCTTAGACTACATGAGTTCATCTTGCATAATGCTATGTTGGACTCTGGAGCCTCACATAGTTTGATACCCAAAGCCATTATGGAGAAGTTAGGACTTGATATTACTTGTAAAAACCATGACTTGTATTCCTTTGACTCAGGTAGGGTCCATTGTATTGGTCTTATCAAGGACTTGGTAGTGTCCTTAGATCAAATCCTAGCCAAGAATGTCTTGATGGATGTAGTTGTTGCCGATGTCCCACCACGGTTTGGAATGCTTCTATCTAGGTCTTGGGGTGCAAAAATTTAAGGAACCATGCAGCTTGACTTCTCTTATGCCACCATTCCCGTGTTTGGTCAGTTGATAAAACTATATAGGGAGAAGAAAATGAAATATATGATCACTAGCAAAGAGAAGCCAGTGAATCATCCCATTAATGCAGTCAACACAGATTTAGAGTCCTTTGTCTTATATTCATATGGTAGTTTAAATGATGAAAATGTTCAGTTGGTACAAGTAGATGAAATACCTGAGATTTCAGAGAATTTTAGGGAAGTTCTCAAAAAGGAAAATTATAAAGCAACAAGTGCTTCTGAGCCTTCTTCCTGCCAATAGAAAAAGGATAGTGAACAACAGAAAGATGCAGAAATCAATGAAGATAAAGTGGAGAAAGAAGCAAATTTTCAGCATCTACAAAAAGAAGAAGAAGGCCTTTAGAGCATGGATTTTGATGGAGTTGTTGGTAAGGATGGAGCTGGTATTGGAATATGGATTCAGAGCCCTGTTTTCCAACCTAAAAAGGTTCCTAGTAATTTTAGAGTATGTGCTTATAAGTTGGCTTTTGACTGCTCTAAAAATGAAGCAGAATATGAAGCTTTGATTGCAGGTCTAAAATTTTTGAAGAAGTTAAATGCAAAGAGGATTTCTGTCTATGGAGATTCAGAGCTGATAATCAAACAGGTAAAAGGAGAATACCAAGAAAAACATCCACGGTTGAGGGCATACAGAAATGTAGTCCTAGATATCTTGAAGAAATTCCTTGAGTACACTTTAACAGCAGTAGCCAGGAAGAACATTATTGTTGATTCTCTTACCACTACTATAAGCAACTTGAAGATTCCAATGAACTCCAACAACAAGTTTGAGATTTATGTCAAACATAGGCCTGTTGTTCTAGACAATTTAAGGTATTGGCAAGTATTTTGGGATGACAATGAGATCAATGCTTTTTTGCAAAGTGATGGAAAACTCAAAGATACTCCAATAGAAGGTAAGTATGAGATTGATGATCAAGAAATTCAAACAAATCAGATGGAAATATTGCAGCTAAAGGATAATGTAATTCCTAGAGGTATCATACCTTTAGAGGAGATTTTTGATCAGGATGATGTTTAAAAGAAACCAAGCTTGGTGCCTACTGAGAAAGGAGTTGAAGATGTGAATCTTGGAACACCTGACAAGCCCAAGTTTGCAAAGTTTTCAAAGGAATTATACCTTGAGGTAAAGAAAAAGTATGTTAAATTGCTTTCTAAATTTTCCGATGTGTTTGCATGGGATTATTCAGATTTGAAGGTGTATGACAAGAACATAATCCAGCATACTATTCCTATTAAGCCGGATCATAATCCATTTCGATAGAAGCTGAGAAGAATTAGTCCGAAACTGGTGCCATCCATTGAAAAAGAGGTAAACATATTGTACAAAGCTGGTATCATAGTCCCAATTAGATTTTCTGACTGGATTTCAAATTTTTTCCCGGTACGTAAGAAGACAGGAGAGATAAGGTTGTGCATAGATTTTTGGAATTTGAATAAGGCATCCTTAAAGGATAATTATCCACTTCCGAAGATGGACCATATTCTGTAGAGAGTAGTTGGAGCATCTAGGATGTCACTACTTGATGGATACTCAGGCTACAACCAGATCTTGGTGCACGAAAAATACCAAGACAAAACTGCTTTCACAACACCCTAGGGAACCTTCCAGTATGCCAAAATGCCATTTGGACTGAAGAACACTAGAGCTAGTTTCCAGCGAGCAATGGACATTGATTTTTCCAAGGAAAAAGATGTTTTTCTTGTTGTTTATTTGGATGATCTGACAGTAATTTTTGGTTTTGATGATGAATATTTACACCATATGAGAGTTGTTTTTTAGCAATGCAAAATTTTTGGGATTTCTCTTAATCCAAATAAGAGTCTCTTTGCCATGGATGAAGGCAAGTTGCTGGGGCATATCATCTCTAAATATGGTATCCGCATTGATCCATCTAGAGTAGAGGAAATTCAACACATAGACCTTCCACGGAACAAAAAGGAGATTTAAGCATTCAATTGTAAGATGAACTTCTTACGCATATTTATACCCAATTTGGCTGAACATTTGAGAGAAATGACTAATATGTTGAAGAAGGATAGAACTGTCAAACGGAGTGAAGGAGCTATCAAGTCATTTAATCTGGTAAAGTTTTCTCTGTCCAATGCTCTAGTATTGATCAGTCCTGATTACACTCAAGATTTCATTATCTTTTCATTTGCATTAGAGCATATTATGGCTCTTATTTTGATGCAAAAGAGAGATCGGGTTGAAAAGCCAATTGCCTTTTTCAGTAGGACTATTAGAGATGCTGCCCTGAGGTATAATATTATTATTGAAGGATTTTAGGGTCTGTAGTCTGCATTCACATACTATATCATATGTTTCTAATGCAGCAGTGAAAGATGTGTTGATGCAAACTCATCCAGAAGGTCAAAGAGGTAAATGGATAGTAGCTATGTTGGAGTACGATTTGGAGATCGAACCCACAAAGTTGATCAAAGGACAAGGCTTGGCAAAATTAATGGCCCAATCAAATCTGCGTGCCCTGGATATAAACCTCATAACAACAATGTCAGAGGATGAAGATGAAGGTTTGCTTGTTCCAATTTCAGACCATTTTCTACAATATCCATGGTATTCATATATTGTTTATGTCCTTCAACACCTTTCACCACCTCCAGGAATGTCTAAAATCAAAGGTAGATCAATGAAACTTAAATCTGCTAAATATTATATTTTAAACAATGCTCTTTATTGGAAAGATCCAGGAGGTGTTCTACTCAATTGTTTGGTTGAAGAAGAAGGTCAAAAGGTAATGCATGACTTTCATAACGATGATTGTGGTGGTCATTTGTTTTGGAAGACTACAGCTAACAAAGTGTTGAGAGCGGGATATTATTGGCCCACGTTATTTTCAGATTTGTATAAAACAGTGATGAGTTGTCATGAAAGTCAAATTTTCCAAGGGAAGAAGAAATTGCTTCCTCTTCCTTTGAAAATAGTTTAAGTGAATGCTCCCTTTCAGCAGTGGGGACTCGATTTCATAGGAGAAATCCATCCCGTTTCATCAGCACAGCATTGATGGATATTGACAGGAACAGATTACTTTACTAAATGGATCGAGGTTTTCCCAGCAAGGCAAGAAATAGATACGATAATTATTCAATTCCTAGAATCAAATATTTTATCTCATTTTGGCTGCCCTCACAAAACTATAACAGATAACGCAGCAGCATTCAAGTCTAAGAAGATGGTGGATTTCTGTGATAAATAAAATATTGTCCTGGGCCATTCAACAACATACCACCCACAAGGCAACGACTTGGCAGAATCATTGAAAAAATCTCTGATAAATATAATCAAGAAATTGCTGGAGGCAAACAAAATAAACTGGCATCGAAAGCTCATCAACGCATTGTGGGAGGACAGAGTTAGCAGCAAGAAATCCATAGGTATGTCACCTTTTGAATTGGTTTATGGTACTGATGTTGTCTTTCCTACATCACTTACAGTTCCAGTCATGAGATTATTACAAGAAATTGGTAGTGAAAACGATGACAATCAACGAAGGATCAATCAGATGATCCACCTTTAGAAAACAAGAGAGGAAGTGTCACAGAATGCTATTCAGTTGTAGGAGAAGATAAAGAATATCTATGACCAAAAGACCAAAGCATAAAAGTTTCAGTTGGATGATGTGGTGTTGAAATGGGATGCAAGAAACGAGGACAAGGGGAAGCACGGTAAGTTTGACAACCTGTGGAAAGGATCATATAGGATTTCAGCATACAGGGGACATAATGCTTTCTTGCTTTCAGAAATGGATGGCCAAGATTTCCTTGGAGGAGCAATGAATGGTAGGCTTTTGAAGCACTACCATCATTGAAGATAATGGATCAGAAACTATGTCACCATCATTGTATATACTATGCTATTTTTTGTCAGAGTTCAAGTACACAGTCATTGAAGTTTGGGGCCCGAGGTGAAGGCTATAAAACTTGGATGATATTTGTATGGTTTGGTTTTATTTCAGTTTTCAGTCTTAGTCTTGTTTCAGAGTCAGTCTGCATAGTGTCAGTTTTCAGTATTTTGACTCCATGTCCAATGGATAAGGCTACTTGGTCTACGGTGTTGTTGGCACCTACAAGGAGCTACCATCCCCATTGGAGCCAATTTTAGTGTCATTTTATTCATACTTCCATCAGTGATCAAAATTTCTCTTTTGCATTTTCATATTAGGAGTCCCATACCAATAAATTTCACCATTTCGCTGGGTCGTGGATTCATTGATGGTAATGATTTTTCATCATTTTTCCCTCATGTGAAACTTGCTTATTATCCTCTATATGGTCTTCAGTCATGAGATACTTTAAGTTTGTGAGTCATGATAGTAGGTCATAGGATGGGTCTCATTACGTTCTAGGATCTCACGAAGGTCAAATTAATGAGCCAAGTGTCAATAAAAAATTAGCAAGGTCATGAGGGAGTCAACAAAAATCAAATTCACAGCACCTGGGAAGATCAAAGAAATGTTTTATTCAGTTTGATGTAATTTTCACCTCAAAACCACATTTTGAGGTGAAAACATGATAATTTTCCCTTATTATCATTTATTATGTAATTTTATGTCAGCATATGTAATAAGTCACATTTTATAAGATGTTATCTCCACAAAGTCATCACCCTACCTTTTAGAGAATTTTTTCATAGCATTTTCAGTGTCAAATTAGTTCTAAGTAGATCCATCAGAAAGAGCTTGGAAAGAGCTTTCCAACGGTATACTACACTCTCAAAAATGACTCCTCGATTTAAATTTATGCCTAAGTGAATAAAGTCCTCTATACCCTAACCCTTCCCCTTTTTCCCACCTTTCCCTTAAACTTTATGTTATTAAAGTTTAATATTTTATGTTATAAAACCCTTTTTCCCCATCCAATGGAAAAATCGCATTATTAAATCTTTTAATACATAAATCCGATGCAATTAAACCACTTCCCCTCATGCCCTTGAAACTTTATAATAAAGTTAAAGTTTCATATTATAAATACCCCCTCCTTTCGGTCGCAATTACAATATATAAAGCACTTCCCCTCCATACTTTTTAAACTTTATAAAAAATTTTAAAGTCTTATTATGAATCCCTGTCGTTCCAAAACCCTTCCCTTTCTCATCGCAATCGCAACATTTAGAATGTGCGTCACGATGGTCCTCATGACTGCCAAAACTCTGATGCAATTGGTTAGATCTCGACTGTTGATCTGCCCATCAGATCAGACGACCTATACTCCATCAGTGCTTGCGATTGATCCCCTCTGATTGAGTTCCACTAATGGAAAACTCCCAATTTCACCTCCGTTGTCGATCTATCCTTCCGATCGGACGGCTCACAAACCATCGTGCCATTGCATCGGCCTTTTCCATATGTGCTTTGCCTCCGCTCCCTCTCCTGATTCCGATTGCGATTTCCCCTCTGGTCCCACCATTAAATATTTTTTTCCCATTCATATAAACGAGCACTTTCCTTTGTAAAACTTAAAATTTCATTTTAATTCATTTTACAAATGCCTTTACCCCCTCGATTATTCACCATCGCATTGGGAAAATCCTGTCGTGTAATACATTTGACCCCGCTCATCTTCCGATTCCGATTCCAATTGTTACCCTGGTCCCACCTTACAAGCCCTCCGCTCTTTCAATATAAAATCATTTTGCTCCTTTTCAAAGTGCCGAAACATTTTTAATTCTCTTTTACCCCATTACCCTTTGGCTTATCCCTATTACAATAATCCCAATCGCATTGGAAGTATTTAAATCCTCATAACACCTATCCCTTTCCTCTGATCCCGATTGCAATTACACCATATATTTTAAAATGCTCCATTATATATTGCATCCCCTCCTTTTCCTCTAATTGCGAACTGTGAATGCTTTTGGGCCCCACCTCCTTTCCCTTCCCTCTTTCTCATTCAAAATTTGGTTTCTCCCTTCAGTAAAGGCATAATTTCGTTTTATTTAATTTCAAAGGCAATTTTCTTCAAAGTCAGTTTTATTCAAAGAAAAAAAATAGTGAGAGAGAGTCAAAGGCCAAGAACTAAATATGAAACAGTGAGACATCTTTGGCAACAATTTAAAAGGGATTTATGCTAGAGTTTCTTCTTCTCATTTGTTGTGTGTATCAGCGAATCTCAAGATGCTCAAAATGTCTTACTGTTCTTTCTTTTCAGGGGCAGTCTGTTGCATCTCTTTTCTATGATCGGATTTTAGGTCTTGAGCTTGAAAATAGCTCCCTTTTTCTTCAGATCTTGTTCCCACATTTCAGTCTATTTAATGTAATTGTAAATCATTTCAAAAGAAATCTAAAAATTAGTAAGTAGGGGAATAGTGTGGAAGTCAAGGAGAACACTCTGCGCTCCATTGTAATATTTTTGGACAAGGAATTAATAAAGAGATGCAACTCTAATTTGTGGGATCCATGTGGTATGAAAATTATCATTTTTTCTCTCCTTTGTGTTCATATGTAAATTGTTATGTGTACCATTCATTCATAAACATCTATGTCTGAATGCTTTCAAGATAGAAAGGTAGAATCCATTTTTTATGCTCTTCCTTGGGAAATCACTCAATACTCTGTGTTTTACTTCTATTTGAAAAGGATCCATCTCCCATGCCCTTTTCATCTCCTCACAAGTCTTTCCATTACATCATTATTTAACTTTAATTGCTAAATTTCTTGCCTACCTTGCCCCATGAAATACCCTGTATCCTGATTTACTTCCCCAGTTTCAAAATTTCCCATTTGTTCCATACATCCCTGAAAATTCTTTCATTCATTAAAATTTTTCCCATTATTATACCTAGCCTAATATCAGTTCATAATTGTACTTTGTTGAATATCTTATTACGGAGAGAACCCTCTCCTGACCTTGTAGGGTTAGCTACAAGGCTGAGCATGGTTTAGATGTTACCCTGTTTTTCCCTTTCTCACCCCGAGGTTCAGATCAGGAGCTAACATGGGTGATTCTAATATTTCTATGTTGGATGGTGTTTTACCACCCAACCCTATTGAGCTACAATATCAACCAATCTATTTGGCTTGGGCGTAAAATCCGAAATCAGCAACGCTGAGTGTTTGGGTTGATTATTCATTAGATTTTGGTACTCCATCTGATCCATTTTCCTTAAAATTTTTGACAGATGAAAATATTTTGGAAGCTATGATGGCAGAAGAAGAACCATGGGAAGATTATCATCATCATTCCCATCTTCCAAATTATGAAGAAAATAATCTCAGTGAACTATATCACCCATTCATTCAAACTTTATTTTTGAATTATTTTCCTATTAATGAAATTGAATCTGAGTGAAATTTATCTAATATCGAAGAAACAATTTCTATCGATATTTAGAATAAACCTGGCATTGTAGAAAATATTCATGTCGATGTATCTTGTTCTTCATCATAACTTGATTCATATCAGTCTCTTTTACGTGAATTTCTTGAATTATTTGCTTGGTCTTACGAGGAAATGCCAGGCATAGATACTAGTATAGTTGAACATTGTATTAATATGTATCCTAATGTCAAACCGGTGCGTCAACGACTTCATCCTGTTCATCCGAAGAAAGTCGCTGCCATTAAATCAGAAGTTGAAAATATTTTGCATGGTGGTTTCATTTACCCTGTTCCGCTAACTGAGTGGGTTTCCAATATCGTTCCTGTTATGAAAAAACAAGGAACCATTAGAGTGTGCGTCGATTATCAGGATGTTAATCAGGCTTGTCCAAAATACAACTTTCCTACTCCCTTTATCGACCAAATTATTTATGATTGTGCTCGATGCAAAATTTTTTCATTCATGGATGGATTTTCCAGCTACAATCAAATCAATATCCACCCATATGATCAACATAAGACAACATTCATCTATCCCTGGGGCACATTCGCATATAGGAAACTTCCATTTGGTTTAAAGAATGTTGGGGCAACTTTTCAGAGAGCAATGGATTATTCTTTCAATGACATCAAGCACATTGTTCAACCATATCTAGTTGATTTACCATCGCATTCACGAAATCAGACTAATCACCCGATGCATTTGAGAGCCATTTTCTTACGCTTCCGACACTACAAGATACGCCTCAATCCACAAAAATGTGTGTTTTGTGTTGGTTCTAGTCGATTGCTCGGATTCGTAGTCTCAAAAGAAGGAATTTGAATAGACCCAATGAAGGTACATGCCATTCTTGATTTGCCTACACCATCAAACTTACTTCAAATATTGAAAATTTAAGAAAAGGCTAACTTCCTGAGAAGGTTCATTCCAAACTACGCCAAAATGGCTAAAGGATTTACTCGATTATTGAAAAAGGGAGTTCCCTTCCATTGGGACCAAGTTGTGTAAGCTTCCTTTGATGCTGTCAAGGACCATCTTGTCCGAGAGTCATTAATATATCCTCCAAATTATCAAAATGATTATTTCCTATATATCACCGCGGCTAAAACAACCATCGCTATGGTTTTGGTCCAAGTAGAAAATGGAATTGAACATCCGATCTATTATTTGAGTCATAATCTCAATGATACGATAGTTAAGTACTCGTATGTGGAAAAGCTTGACTTGGCAGTTGTTCAAGCTGTCCAAAGATTTCGCCATTATATCCTACTCTAAAAAACAACAATAGTTTCGGATTGCAACCCCATCACTTACATTTTATCATGTCAATTGCTAAGGGGAAAATAGTCAAAATGGATTGTCATTTTGTAGGAATTTGATTTGGTATTCATCAAATCCATGTCAAAGAAATATTTAGTTTTGGCTGAGCTTCTCTATGACCTTCCCTCTGATAGTACTACAACTATGTCAGAACAACCTTTTCCAGATGAGTCTCTGTTTCTGATTAGATCATCTAATCCCTAGTATGGATATTTCATCATTTATCTCCAAACCCAAAATTTTCGACCTAATACCTCTCACTCTTATCAGCGATGTATTCGATACCAAGCCAAAGATTATCTGATCGTCGGCGATACACTTTATCGTCGTGGTCTCAATGAAATTTTAAGGAGGTGCCTCACTAATGAGGAGGCCGAAAAAGTGTTAAATGATTTCCATGCTGGGGCTTGTGGTGGAAATTTATCTGGCTATGCTACTGTGCAGAAGATACTCCGCACTGGTTACTTTTGGCCTACTATTTTTCAATATTGCATCATCACAATCAAAATTTGTCATGCATGCCAGATTTTTTACTGTAAAATCCACAAACCACAAGCACCAATGCATCCTATTGTCTCTGTTGGACCATTTACGAAATGGGTATTGACTTCATGACCTGTAACCCTCCTTCATCCAGGGGGCATGGTTATATTATTGGCACAATCGAATATTTTACCAAATGGGCCAAAGCGATGCCTACATTCAATAACACAGGACAAACAACTACATTTTTTTTCTTTAACCACATTATTGCATGGTTTGGGGTCCCACAGGCTATAGTTATGGATCATGGGAAGAATTTTTGCAACCATATGATTTTTGAATTGACATCCAAGTTAGGGTTGTCACATGATAATTCTACTCCTTATTATCGACAATCAAATGGACAAGTTGAGGCTATTAACAAAATTCTTAAATGAATGCTTCAACGAATGATAGGAGTCCGTAAAAGGAACTGCCACTTGATCCTGTACTCCACCTTGTGGGCGTATCAAACCTCAGTGAGAAACGAAACTGTATTCACTCCTTTTAAATTGGTGTATTGTTTAGAAGCTATCTTACCAATCCAATGTGAAATATCATCATTAAAACTCGCGATAGACTTCTTACCTGACACCTTAGAAGAAGAAGCGTGTCTCCTTAACCTCATTGATCTAGATGAAATGCGTCGTGAAGCCCAATTGGCCAAAAAAGCACATAAGAGACATGTAAAAGCACAATACGATAAAAATGTCCAGCCTCACATCTTCTCAGAGGGAAACTTGGTCCTTCTTTACGATCAAGAAGCTGATGTAATAGGTATAGGGAAATTTGAGCCATTGTGGCATGGCCCTTATATTGTCAAAATATTTCTTGCTAAGGGTGCCTACAAGTTAGTTGATTATGATGGAATTCCATTAGCACAGCCTAGAAATGGGTTGTATTTGAAACGTTACTATGCTTAATCATGAGTGTAGTAATTTTTTTTTGTATTATATTGTTTATGTGCTGTTGATTTGCATTCACTATCTTAATTTGTTTTTTATTGATTTCTTGATGTTAGTAATCCAATTTACATTTCATTGCATATGACTGAATCTTCGGAACCATTTGTTGGATATGTTGATGGTGCTAGTCATAGTAAGCAGAATCTATCCTCTGTAGCTTGGGCCATTTTCACTCCGAACAACGAATTAGTGAGTTTTCAAGGGATTTGCATTGGTAGATCAACGAAAAATATCGTTGATTATAGCATGTTGATCAAACTTCTCTCTAATGCCATTTCATTTGGTATTAACCACATAATCATAAGATTAGACTCACAACTTGTTGTACAACTTATTACTAGTATTTATACTGTTAGAAATCCAACACTTCTTAGATTGTTCCTAAGATTTCAACTTTTGGAGAGACATTTTGATTTCATTCAATATCAACACATTTCCAACAATATAAACACTTTAACTGATTCATTAGCAAATCAATTTTTAGATAGACATTTGCGACATGGGTAAAGAAAACATTCACATCATTGAATAGGATTACGCATAAAACATAGGAAAAGCTTTGAAAACATATAAATATATAGTTATATGTTTTTTAAAAAATTTGTGACCAAGACACATAGGTCATCTGACCTCAAAATGTATGCAAAAAATCACAAGTAAACTAGTGGTGTTGGTGGTAACATGCTATAGATCTAGGAATCCTACGGACCAACCGCATCCAATGGTTAGGAACCCCAGTAGTGTGTCGTTGTAGTCGCATGGGTAAATCTTTGAGCTGGAAATCTGGAATCCCGAAGTTTAATCCCTCTACATGCTGCTGAAACTCATTTAGAGTCTCAGCCATATCAAGGTCTTGAAGGACTGCTCTCCCAACAACCCTCTCTACTGGCACATCTGCCTCATGCTCTGGTTCCTCTACTGGTTGATTGCGACCAATATCTGCATTACATTAAAACATTTAGTTTAGTCTTGGAAATAAATAAAAACACAAAAAAATTGTATAAAACTTATAAAAATCAAACAACATGGTCCAATCATTCTTACCCATTGCATCCCACTGGGCGCCTTTTGGTAATAATAGATTTGGATCTCCTCAGAAATTGATGCCTGCGTATGCATACTCATCGATGGCGACGATTTGTCACTGAAACCAGGTGAGGAATGAAGTCAAGAACACAACGGTCGATTGGCCTGCATGCTGACCCATAATTTCTACCCATCTCTACATTCGAGGATCTCTAGGACTAGATATATCCAATGTTACATGTTGTGGCTACATCAGTGGAATCCATTCCAAAGTGAAGGATATGAGGATGGAGCCATAACTAAAAAATTTATTCCTTCCTCCCTTTCATTTATTCAGTTGTTCCTTTATCTGAGATAAAAAAACTTCAGACCAATTGAAGATTGTTGGTTCTAAGCACTCTAGCGCATACTGCATATACGATCAGTTCGCTACATGGAGTGTAATGGTGCCAACGAGTTTTGCGATCGTGAAAAGGATGGTTTTCAAAGGAAAATCCCTAGCCTCCTGGATGTTTATTTTCCCATCTTTTCTAGGTTCTAACCCTGGATAGCAATATTGCATAAAATAATCCCTCACTGTCTCTCCTCCAATGGTAGACCCTGTGAAAGAAATGGGCAAACCTGTCCTCGACAAACCTTTGAGAAAATACACATCCTCAACTGTTATGGACAACACTTGATTTTTTATGTGAAATTACTCTATCGCTGGATTCCATGGTCGAACTAAGAACTCCAAGAGTTCTATTTGTTGCCTCATTCCCAAAAATTTAAAGTACTTGAGTAGCCTGCAATCTCTTAAGGCTCTTACAATACCCAGATCATTCAAGGCAATCATATCTTGTTCTTCATGTTCTCTTTCTCTCCATGTAATCGTCATTATAATCCAATGGAAACTTGAAAATCAACCATAATATCCATTAGATACCATTCATTGAAAAATACTAGGTAAATTTTGGACACAGCAAGAAAATCAAAAACTTCAACTGCACCCAATGCACTACCTGGGCTGAGATAGTGTGTTGCACATGCAGGTACCCTTCACTGTACCTACTATGCAACGTAGGTTTTGACATTCAGGGGTGCGTTGCCCTCATTTTGGGTAGAATTTACCCTAGGGGCCTCAAAACCCTAAGAACTGCAAGGAATAGGATTTAAATGAATACTGAAAGAAAGAGGAGGTTCATGGCACTAACCTAGATCAAATGGTGATTAAATTTTTCCACAGAAACGACCGCAATCAATGACTGAAGTTCGTGGGCAAAATCAAGTTCAGAGCTCCAAAATGAAAATGGTAACTGTGGAATGCTAAAAATGAATAGTGAAACTTCTTTTTATAGTCATTTAATTGTTTGCAAGTTAAATTTATTACTATGACTATAATTTTATTATGTTTTTATTATGAAACAAGTATTTTTAACCCATTTGATGTTGTTCTGAACAGGAAATACAACTGATGAATAGATTAGTCATGCAGATTTATTCAAAGAATGACTTGACCACAAAGCATACTTTTTGTCCTTATTTTTTGAGCTTTGTTGAAAATGAAAAAGGATTTGAAGCGCACTTTTATCTCTTTTTTGAGCTTCGATAACAACGAAAAAGGAACCCCTGGAGTCTTCTTTTAGCTCTTTTCAGACTCCGATAATGTGAAAATATTTTCGAGCACTTGTCATTTTGAGCTCCTTAAAGTAAATGATTTGATATCTACTAAGTATAAGTTTAACCCTTTTCCGGACTGATATGGATTATTTATGAAAAAGGAATACCTTGGTTAAACATGACCAAAGAGGTTCTCTCAGATATTATTTTGCACTTTTTCAGATCTGAGTGACAAATTTATGAAAAATCACTTTTTGAGTTCTCTTTCGTCCTCTTTTTCAGACTCTCTAAATATGAAAATGGACCGAGCTACCACTGTCATTAAGCTCGTTAAAACATAAAATAGCAACAGGCTTGTCGATCATAGTAAGAATCTAGTTTCATTCATCTCTAGAATAATTAAACTATTAAATAGAGATACTTTATTCACCCGAAGGGTTGAATTATAGATCAAGAAAACGTTATCCTCCTCAAGCTTGTCAAAAAATAAAGAGGTATCAGTCGAAAAATGACCGGGAAAAATTTGGGAAAAGTAAGTAAAGTTTCTTTTTGGTAGCAAGTCGCTCTTGAACATGACACTTCTTTCACTCTATGTCTGTGACTGTATGGGTTGGGTAATCATCTTGAAAATTCATTCACACCTATGGTTCATCATACCTTCACTTCAGTTTTGGGTCAATGCTGCCAACTCATCACAGTGTCGCCGATATATTCAAGAGAAGTCATCCAGTGATTAAAAACTCATCCATCTGCAATACTCATAAACCTTCATTTTCATGACTGTCATCCCTGAAAATTGCTATATCAAGTCATACCCTTGTCTCTGAAATTAGTAACTCCAGTTTTGCAATAAGGTGGCTTCCTGTTGACAAAAAATCAGTAGCCAGGAAGTTCACTTAGAAACATCAGATTCCAGTACCATGAGGCTTGTTACAACATCAACAAGATCCTCACTTCCGGACCTTTGACCAAAATATTTTGTTTGGCGTTCGACATCAAATCATATATTCATGCCTTACGAAATGTACTGCATTACCTTTAGGGCCATTTTCATTAATGGTGGTTCTCTCACATTTGTTAAAAGCTCACATTATTGGCTGGTAATCTAACGATGTCTTTCCATGTTCGACTACAAATCATATATTCGCATGGCTAGACTTGTACCTAAATGATCAAGTGAACGAGATAAGAATACCCCAGATCTAGTTTCATCCATCAGAGCTACAATTTCAGGATTTTTGTACACATCATCTGTATGGTGACCTTACATACATATTGTCATCCAAGCATGGGCCTATATCTATAGGGGTGTCTGCTTATGGGCAACATTCCAATCTAGACGCCTTTCTGAATTATGTACATGTTATTAGATTGTTTTATGTGCTGAACATGGGAATGCCTACCCTTAGAAATTATGACCAATAGAGGATATATCATGATGAAATGTATTGTAATATTGATGCAGGTGACCATTCCGCTTCGTTTCCAGGCTCATCACAGTGTAAAGCATCTCAATCAAATTTTCTTATTATTTGGATATCATGCTTTAGGGGGAAATTGTTATAGGTAAATTTGGGCACCATTCCCAATGACCTAGCTAACTGGGCATCATCTCTAGGACCAATGATCAAGGGTCTATCATTCCCTATCATTTCAGTTGCTACATGCCCTAAGACAAGAAACAAGACAAGTCAAGGAAGACTTTCATCAAGCAAAGGTTTCGATGGTTTGAAGATTATTATATAGCATATGAGAGCTCACCAACGCAGGCTCTAAGGGGCCTAAGTGCATTGCATATGCAGGTAGCCCCATGCAAGGCTGCTCTGCAAAGCACTCCTAACATTCACAAGTGCATTGGTCACATTGGGAGAAAAATTCTCATTGTTCTAGAATCTCCACTTGGCCAGTGCCTTCTAGAAGAGTTGGCATGTGTCAAGCTTTAGATCCAAGTGTCCATTTGACATCTACATTACTGGAAACATGTATTGCCTATTTTTGGAAAGCTATTGATTGAAAAACAACCTACAGTTCATCTATAAATTGAACACGGATCTAAGTGTTTGAGGAGGGAAGAATTTGAGTAGAGAAATGCTGGAGAATTTTCAATCGAGAGCTTGGTTTGCGAAGCTACTGCTGGAGAGATTTATGCTGTGATGAGACTTGGGAAATTTTTTGGAAGGTCACTTCAAATCAGTAACTAGGTTGTAACCTTTCCTTCTATCATCAATAAAGAATACTTCTTATTTTTCCCTACATGCATCTATGTTAACTTGATTTTCCATGTTGTAAGATCTTGGTTAATGAATGTAGTTTATGATTTATTGATTTAGCTAAATAGCTTGAATATATATCTATATTATTGCATCTTCTATTGTTTCAGTGTTTTTCTTGCAGTAAGCATTCAACTTACAAACTGCTTGAATTTGAAGCTGCAACAGAGGCGACAGAAGGAGTCATTTGGAAGTGAATGAACAAGTAAGCCTCCAATCCTCTCTGTATATCTATTCTGAGTTAGGAGAAATATAAGTATAGTCTTTCATCTATTGTTCTAGACTAGCACCTGTCTAGGGAAGCATAATTTATCCATAGATTACAATTTTGGCCCAAAACTGGGACAACGATTTTACCTCTTTTCCTTTAAGGTGAATAAAGTATATAGGTATAGGTCAAAACCCTTCACCTGGTAATTCCATTGTTTCAAACTAGCTCCTTTTAAGAACACGAGATCTAGATCTAAATCTAATATTGTTAACCCTTTACTAAAGACTTGTTTGGGAAGCATCTTTGAAAAGAAAACATAAAATTTCTGCTTCTTCCTCTTCATCCCTACACCCTAAAGAACGTTCATCCATAGAATCCTATTTAGTATTATCATCCCAACTCCAGTTGACTCAATCACCTCTTAGAGTTGCTAAAATTTATTCACAAGGAGTAGATCTTCAGTCAGCTTTGTTGGAAGCCTCACTTGAGTCATATCAAGTCCCATCCTTCCCTATAGATTCACCCACATCTGAGACAGAATTGGGCTTTCATTTGCATGAGTTTAAGTCAATTGATTTTGTAATTCCAGTCTACCATCCCATTCTATTAGACTCTAATAAAATGCAAGAGAAAGTTTCTATCTATTCCAATCCATTATTCGAATATAAGGAAGAAGATTTAACCCCATCAGTTCAAAAAATAATTCTTAAAATCCCTTTGAGATCTTCACTGCCTCCTCCTCCTTCATTTTCTCCTCCACCCTCTAATAATAATGCACATACATATTCATCATAACCTTCATCATCTTCAACATCAACTTCATCATCCATGGCTTTTCAACCCATTATTCAGGCTAGGTATAATGCTCTGGTTCTCCCTAATGTCCTGGGAAATTTCCTTGATGGATATCTCAAACATTTGCCAAGGTTTAATGGAGAGATGGGCCCTTCACTAGAAGATCATATAGTTTCCTTTTTAGATTTTGTATAAAATATGAACATTGAGAATGAAGATGTTTATATGAGACTATTTGCACATTCCTTAGAAGGTATTTTTAGGATCTGGTTTAGAAAACTTAGAGAAGTTTCTATTCAAACCTGGAATGAACTCATAACTATATTTAAAAACTAATGGGGGGTAAAGAAATATGTTGTTCACCTACTCGCTCAATTTGAAGCATGTTGTTATCTAGATCATGTTGTGCAAAATTGGGAGGAAGTCTTCAAATGGACATGTCTTTTGCCACTATCCCAATATATGGTGGAGAGATCTTTAGGTTGTATAAAGAAGTGATATTCCTAAACACTGTCTGTAATGCTAACCAAGCTAGGAATTTCCCCATTTATGTAGTAGATAAAGAATTTAGTTGTTTTAAACTATCATTAGACACTTCATAGGATTCTCAACTCAAAATTAAGGATATAGTTGACACCTCTAAACCAGGTCATACTGAAAATTGGAAATTATTTTTTGATGGATCCTGTACTAAAGAAGGAGTTGGAGTAGGAGTTTTTTTGATTTCACTTCAAAGGAAAAATATTACACAATCATGTAAATTAGAATTTGATGTCATAAACAATGTCACAAAATATGAAGCTTTTATCCTCAGATTACAACTTTATAGAAGTTTAAAGGTAAAAAACTTGAGTGTTTTCACCGACTCAAAACTAATAGTAAGACAAGTTAGGACTCTTTTCCAAACAAATCACCCTAGACTTAGGTCTTATAGAAATGAGATTTGGGACACTATTGAAAATACCTTTGATTCTTTTAACATCACCTTTATCCCTAGAAATGAAAACTTACATGTAGATTCATTAGTTGTTTCAGCTAGTGCCTTCAAGATTACATATCATTTTCATATTCAATATCAGACACAAATAAAATATAGGCCTTCAATCCCATACAATATTAAACATTCGCAGATATTTGAGGACGATGAACAAATAAAATCCTTCCTACAAGTCATTGACAAATTTTTTGTATTGTAGATCGAAGAGGATAATTCAGACAGTAAATAAGCTACCCAAGACAAAAAAAATTCAAAACTAAAATCAAAGGAAGTTGATCATGATATAGTTCAATTGTCAAATAATTTTATCCCTAAGGGACTTGTTCCTTTAGAGAAATTGCTTGAAAAAAATTATGTTCCCAAAAACCTGTTCTCTGTCTTACCAAAATATGAAATAGAAGACATAAATATTGGCACTAATGAAGAAATTAAAAATATCAAACTTTGTACATCATTAACCCCAGAACTTAAATCTGAATATGTCAAAATTCATAAAAATTATAGAGATGTATTTTCCTGGTATTATGCTGATCTCAAATCTTATGATACATCATTAAGTGAGCATAAAATTCCACAGAAACCAAATGTAAAGCCTTATCAACAGAAGTTAATAAGGATGAACCTAGTTCTTCTTCCCACAATTGAAAACGAACCGAAGAAACTTTTAGATGCCCAAATTATTGTCCCATTAAGATACTCTAGTTGGGTTGAAAATTTAGTCCCTGTGAGGTGTTATCACTCTAAAATTTCCAAAGGTTGTCCAATGCGTTAAAAATAAATATCAGACGTAACTACAAACCACTTTTGAAGCTTAGGATCTAGCCCTCGTAAAATTAGAGAGGGCTCTCTCTATATGATTTAACTTTGTTTAATCAATGGATATTATGCTAGTTATGTATGCTTAATTTGGATTGGTTTCGATTGGTTTTGTTTAGTTGGTGGAATTAATTATTTAGATGAATAGGTGCTTATCAACTTTCCATTGGGCTATGGAGTCAATGTGCTTTGAAACAGAACTTTATCAAATTATAAGGATAGTGTTATAGGGCAATATAGTGAGAAATATCATACCTCAAGGCTAAATGGTGAAGTGATTTATCAATCGGGATCAAGGAGAAATTAATAATTCCTTAAACCAAATAATAAAGAAGGATGAACAAGTCAATCGGGATCAGAGGGAAATTAAGAATTATCTAAACCGGATATCAGAAGAAAACATAAAAATGTATAACAATTAAAATCAGAGTGTAATATTTAAACAAATTATGTAGTAAAACTCTTGTTATAACATTCAAATTCAGACCATATATAAGTTTATGGAATACTTAGAAAGAACATGAACAATTGAATTTATACTTCATTGAGATAGATCATCACATGAAGCCTGTAAAGAAGTTTTTCTATAACTTGTTCAGTCTATCAACTGGAAATTGGTACAATAACCCTCTGGGAAGAGATCAGTCAGATACAAAAATATTCAGAAATCCACACTTGACCGACCCTCGATACTTCAAATAATGAAGTATTTATACAACATTTTATTAAAATATCTTGTCAACTGACTAGGATTTATTCTAGGAATAATGTATCTTTATGCAAAAAGATAGTGACACCTTTAACCTAACTGAAATCTGGCCCTGATTCTTTACTTGTTGTTACCTATTTGTTTCTTTCATCTGTCTTCTTTCATATCTGCATTCTTTCACCTGTATGTTCTTTCACACTTTATAGTAAATCGCATCATTTCTCCCAAGTTTCTTCATCTGGGATTTTGATCTTGATCATATTGCGGTAAATCTCATATGCCTCTGTATATCTGGAAAATGTAGGTTTATTTACGAAAAGGTGATTTACCTCATGTTGGAGGTAAAAGAAGTTTTCTAAAGTTTGAAGGAGCACCTTGCCTGTGGGAATTCCCTTCATTGATAAAATGTTGGAAGTTTCTTTGGCTACTTCCCTTAACTTCTTGTCATAATCCTCATGTCTCATAATTTTTTCATTTATCACTAGAGGACTAGGCAGAGCCTTCTTTCTTAATACATCAAACTTATTGAAAAACCTATTCACTACGAGTTCCAATGTTTGACATTTCTCCTTAAGCTCTAGCATTAGATTTCTTTTGGAAATCACTTTCTTCACTTCTAGGATAATCTTAGTTTTTTCATCTATTCCGAGCTCTTCTAGTTCATACTTATTTTTGGAATTAAGGAATTTGATTATTTCAAAGGCTTCCTCTAGTTTCTTTCCAAGGTTGTCTTTGACCTTTTTAATTGCATCATCATCTTACTTTATTAAGTCATTCTTCTCAAATATAATCTGTATAGAAGGCCAAATATCATTAACTGAGTTAATGATATTGGCCCACAATTTTTGTTTTGCTTGGGCTAAAGGCTCTTTTAGTGACAACTCCTTTTCTAGCTTGTGGATTCTGTCAGTCAATCTATTGGCTTTGTGTACTTCAGCTTGATGGATTACTTCTGCCAATTTCTTTCCATCTTCTAAGATATTTACTTGTTCCTTGAGCTTATTAATATTTGTAGTCTTAATGGACATATCTTCCATTTCTTTGATTAATTTGTTGGAATTGTTAGTGTCATCCTTTACAGCCTTCCTCCAGTGATCAAACATCCTCTTACGAAGTGATTTTAAGGTGTCAAGGTCAAATTTTGTCATTTCAATGAGTCTTCAAGCAAAATTTGGTCACTAGGCTTTAAGTCTAGGGTTTGCTTTTACTCTTGTCAAAGTTGTCCAAATGTCGGTTCATGTCACCACTCAGCTGAGTGTACCATCATTCAGAGGGTTTTCATCATCATGTCAAGTTCCAATGGGTCATTTTACACCTTGTTCATGCTTCAGCTGTGCCTAGGTAAGGTCCATTTCCCTCTCCTAGGGTTTTGGAGGTAATTTCTCTTGGATGGTAAAATCATTAGAAAAAATTGTATCCTGATGTTCATACACCTTCCCCTATCCTTAATATACCTTATTAAACACTTCCCATCACTGATATTCCCCAAATTCCCCATTTTCACACAAACCCTAGTTTCTTGCTACAACTTGGCAATTTTCTAGGCTAGGCCTGTGTTTTGCCCTTTTGGACCCCTTTGCCTCACTCAATCTCTTAAATTCCACTTTCCCCTGCTTCCTAACATCCCTCCCTACTTCCCAAAATTTTCCTAAGAATTTAGAATCCCCTTATCCCCTTCATTTCACTTCATTTCGACAAATCCCTATCACTCTTCCTCTCATATCACTTATTCCCATTTGTCCCTATTCCTCAATCCTTTCACTCTCATCCCTTTCCCCATATCATTTGAAAAATATCTAAATCCCCAATTCCCAATAGTCAAGTGACTGTTAGCACACCTTAATTTCACTTGACAGTTCACTTTTCCCATTGTCCTATATTCCTCACAATTCCTCAAATTCCTTTGGTACACATTTGGCATTGAAAAAAGGGCAACAATTTCTCATTTCCAAACAAGTAAAACATACACTTGATACATACCTTGCGGCACCATGACGGACACATTCATCATATGAACAAGACAGTGACTCAACCACTGAAACTGCATGCACCAAGAGGGCACTGAAATGTCGTGAAAGGCCAGATCCAATTCAAATCTTGGCAAAAGCTTTGTTGGCTGAGCATGACACCTGATTATGTACCTTCACTCCAAATTTCAGCAAATTTGGAGAATATTTTGTCATTTTGAAAATTTTGGTTGCAAAACAGGTTTTTCCGCTCGACGCGTCGCGCCACCCGACGAGCGCTTACGTTTGGAACATCTTCTGGAGAAAAAATTTACATTTTTTGGTTTTTCAAGATATATTATGTATTTTCAGGAATGGCCGAAGCATTTCATCAAATTCTGGGCTGCCTAAAGGGCCAAAAACACTCCAAAAATGGCCTTTCTGCCACTTTTTGCACCAGCAGGAACCAGTCTTGGGAGATTGTAGTTTTGGAGGGGAAAATGACATCCAAATTGAAAAATTCCACTTGGGTTGGATAGAAGACATCCCGGGCTTTCCAAAAAACTATCATGAGCTCAATTTGGACTTAAGGAAGTGCCCAAAAAATAGGTCCAAAGTGGCGCGACGCATAGAGAATTTGAGCGCAGCGCATAGAGAAATTTGGCCTCATTTTGACTCTTCAGCTCAGAAATTTGCCCAGTTTTGACTAGTTTCACTTTTGGATGTAATTTTTGATCTATCTTGATGTAAATTTGTGGCTATGATGTAAATTTGGCATGTTTTTACTGGTTCTAGAGGGTTCATTCACTAAAAATTGAAAATTAAGTGAATGGATCAGTTTCCTAGAATATAGAGGTAAGTTGTTTGGCTGCCTAGATTTTAGTTCCATGTTTAGAATTGGTTGAAACAGCTCCTAGAAGGATGAGCTCGACCCCTAGAGGCATGGGAAGGGGTTAGGATGGTCTATATGATGTATTTTCTCAATCATTTTTAGAGGTTGGACTCTTGGGAAAAGTTTGGCACCTCATTGTATATCCATTTTCAGTTTTTGGCAAAGGAAAGACCAGAGTTTTTGCAGCACTTGTTGGGATCCTTGTGGCTTCTGAATTTTGATGATGTTTATTCTCATGTTATTGTAAGTTTCATTAATGTTATATTTATGCCATATTTCTATATTCTTCTGAATTAAAAAAATGAGTATTCTAGGTAGAATTCATTGATTTTCTGGTGCTCTGCCTTAGAATTTTGTTTAGTTTTATATGTTTTCGTCAGTTTGAAGAGGATCCTTGTACTCTATTGCCCTCTTCAGCTCCTCAGAAGTCTTTTCCATTCATTCATTCGATCTTAGACATCAAATCCATTGCCTACCCTGCCCCAACTTGAACTCTGCAAGATCTGACTTCATCCCCAAGCCCAAAAATTGTTTTTTCCCTTTTTTCAACAAAAAACCCTAAAAATCAAAATCAAACCCTCCTATTTGTTTATCTAGCCTAAGATCAGTTTTTTTTATCATCATCTCAAACCCCTTTGAACATTTTTCATTGAGATTGACCCGGAGAGAGCCCTCTCCTGTCCTCGTAGGGCTAGCTACGAGGCTGAGTGTGGTTTGGTGTTGTCCTTTTTCTGCCTTATTTCAGCCTGAGGTGGATTTGGGAACTAACAGGACTCATCAGTGGGATGGGTTGTTGGTATTGCTGATGATGGTGTTGATGTAGATGCTAGTGCCGAGGTATATGCTAGTGTTGAGGTAGATGCTAGTGCTGAGGTAGATACTATGGGAATAGCAGTAATGGGAACTCCTTCCATGCTAACTTGTTTTTCCTGTATAAGTTTATCCATCTCTCTCTCCATCTCCTTTAGTTGAGTTGTGAAATGGATAATTAGATTCATCATCTCATCCTTTTGATTATTTGTCTCCAAAACCTCCTTGCTTTGTGGATGCTCAGTAGTTGGTAGTTTTGTTGGGAAAAAATACTGAGAGGGGGGGTGAATCAGTATTTAGATCTGACTGAAAACTTTTTATCAGAGATATTATTTAATTCTTTACTTAGATTATTGCATCATTCATTAAGAATTAAACATGTGCAGTAATAACAAAATAATCCATCACACATAAACACCATTATTTAAGGTGGAAACCCAATTTGGGAGAAAACGACCGCTGTTGTCGTCTCTGTCTTCAATATTTATTATAAATAAAACTTCTTACAATTTTTGTGTTGGTGCAGACTTATACCAGCACGCAGGCACCCACCTGCAAAAGGCTATGACCTTCTCTCGTTCTCTAGTTACTACTGGAAGGGAGCTCCAACCCCCTGATTTTAACACCAGCTTGTACTAGCAGAAAGCTTCCACTTTCATGCTGAGGACTTCAACACTTAGATCCACCAAATTTCTTCAATTTCTTCATCAGTCTTTCCTTAGGTCTTCATTATTTATTTGCAGATCTTCCTAGAGATTCATTATTTCTAGATCTAGAGATCTTGAACCGTCATCAACTCCATGGGTGCATCATAGATTCAGATTTATCAGAAAACAGAGTTCAGTCATGCATATATCTCTTAAAGAGATTTATTCTTTTAACAACCCCTCCACATGCACACGTTGAACTATGATCCTCTTCTCCTTATATATTTTTAGCCTTTATTAATACCATGAGTCAAAACCACTCAACTGCTGATGGTATTCCTGGACGAGATCAAATAGATAATCCAGCGGGGTCTACCCAAGCCCAAAACAACTTCTCATTGTTCTTATTTTCTTGATCAGGAAATTAGATAATTAATCTAAGGCTTTTTACTATCTCAATCTGAGATTGAGATATTAATCCAAATTTATCCTAAGGTTCAAGCCCTTACTTATCCCTCGTCAGACGTGTATATTAATCATATCACATATTTGGTGAATTTTTGCTCAACACTTCATTTAGTCCGCACTCTAGTTACAATTTCTGAGCTCGACCATGGAAAATATCACCACCTTTGGAATAAAATTCAAAGTGATGACCCAATCTCTTTTCGTCATAATTTATATTTAATTTAAACAAACCTTAGTTAAACCCACAAACATTAATTTTAAAAGTCCCAATCAATATAATTTAAAGTGGGCCCACATATATGATCAATGACCCAATCACATACTCGCACTGTACCATGGTTATCCTTTGTGCACCTTCCTCATACGGCCACCATCCGATGGCTCCCCTTCATATCGACAATGCTTAACCATATCACGTGGCAATTTTGAAGATTCGTTCAGGGACACGTGTCGCTTGTTCTATGGAATCGCTCCCAACCTCTTGAATATTGCTTGCCCATCGAAAGTGGTGAGATGAAAACTGGAAACCACTTGTACTGTTCCTCCTTCGGGGTTCCAACCGTCTACTCCAGGTTCCGTTGCGCTTCCTTTTGTTATGATCCACCACTTCCCTTCCAGGTTCCGTTCATAATTCTGAAGTGTTGTTCCAACGAAATTTCGACGGCCTATACTCACATAATTCAGTCACCGAGTTCCATGTTGGTTGCAGGGATTCACAATTCCTTTATCAAGAACACGTTCATATATTATACTTGCTCAATTCAATAAAGGCACAGTCAATATCGAGATCAATCCCTAACATTGATCCCAATTTACCTTCAGTCTTATATTCAACTAATGTATATAACTCCATTGTCTACCAGTTTGAGATACATTGTCGATCGTATTAGCATCGGTTCCTCTAACTACATACAGAGCACCATTAATCCCCTCACAGGGTTTCTTACTTATCAAAGATTTCAATTATCCTCCATCAGGATGCATAAATTAAATCCACAGGGACTCAAATATACTTCCTTCTGAATTCAATTGTCTCTGCTCCTTAACTGATACTGCTCTCTGTAAATGCACTCTTCCTCTGTTCTTTTCTACAGACCTTTGTTCTCTGTTACATTGCTTTTCTCTGTTCCTAGTTACTTTTTCAGATGCTCCTTCTTTGACAATTCCTTTGCCATCAATGACAACATTTCCAACAATCTCCCCCTTTGGCATTGATGGCAATACTCTTTCTATGTTTGTCTTATAGAAGCCCCCTTTTTTTGTTTTTCCTCCCCCTTTGACATCAATGGAAAAGGGTAGATCAAGATAACTTTTTACCAACAATACCATGCTCCCCCTAGATCATGCTGCTTCTTTAAACATAATATTCAATGAAATAACCAAAATGACTTATACAAGTAAGATCAAAGATTCTCAAGCATGAGATCAGACTACAACAAATAATCAGAGTGCCAACAATGAATCCTTTCCACATGACCAATGCTCCCCCTTAACCTGTGCATCCAGAGATACCCAACAGCACCGCAGCTGTGTTGACCCATAAAAATTTTGTCAACAAATACCCATACGCGGTTTTCTGTGTATAAACTTGCATATATACGCGACTGTCCTACAAGAAATCTGCATATCCAATTTAATCTTTTGTATTTAAGTATATCTGATCTTTTGCATGGCAGAGACTACTCCCATCTTCTTTCTAAGATATTCGAACACTTCCCTAGGTAAAGGTTTGTTAAATATATCAACAACTTGTTATTTGGAGGGAACATACTCCAAATTCACCTTTTGTTCAAGCACTTGTTCACATAAGAAGTGATACTTGATGGGAATGTGCTTGGACTTGGAATGCATAACAGGATTCTTTGAGATATTGATGGCACTTGTATTATCACACATAATGGAAATAGGAAGTGAACATTTGATTTGAATTTATTGTAAGGTTTGCATCATCCAAAGAAGTTGAGTGCAACATGATGCGGCAGCCACATATTATGCATCTGCTATAGATAAGGCAATAGAGATTTGCTTCTTGCTAAACCAAGATACTAACCGGCGCCCCATATAGAATGCACCACCACTAGTGCTTTTCCGATCATCAACATTTCTAGCCCAATCTGCATCAGTGTAAACATGAAGAGTAAGATCAACATTCTTTGGATACCATAGTCCGAAGTCTTGAGTTCCTTGTAGATATTTGAATATTCTTTTCACAGCCTAAAGGTGAGACTCTTTTGGATTAGCTTGGAATCGTCCAACAATCCCAACTGCATGCATAATGTTTGGTCTTGTCCCAGTGAGATAAAGTAGACTTCCTATCATAGATCTGTATTCTGGTTGATTCACCGTAGGGGAATCATCATTAGAACTGAGATTACATCTGGTTATCATTGGTGTACTTACAGGTTTGCAATCTTCCATGCCATACTTCTTCAAGATTTTCTTAAGATATTTTTCTTGTGATAAGAATATGCCATCTATTGCTTGTTGCACTTGCAAGCCAAGAAAGAATGTTAGTTCCCCAAGTAAATACATTTCAAATTCTTGCTGCATATCAGAAGCATATTTTTGACTCATAGACTCTTCATTACTTCCAAAAATGATATCATCAACATATACAACTACAATCAATAGTTTATCATTTTCAGTTTTTGTGTATAATTTTCTATCAGCAAACCCCTTTGAAAAACCTTGTTGATGAAGATATTTGTCAAGACGATAGTACGATGCCCTTGGAGCTTGTTTGAGACCATATAGAGCCTTTTTAAGTCTACAAAAAAGTTTTTCATCATTTCCAAAAATGAATCCTTCTGGTTGTTCTATATAAACTTCTTCTTCTAGATCACCATTGGGAAAAGAAGATTTAACATCCATTTGATAAACTTTGATTTTTTGGAAGCTTGAAAAAGCAAGAAACATTCTTATGGCTTCAAGTATAGCTACAGGGGAAAAAGTTTCTTCAAAGTCTATACCTTCTTGTTGAGCATACCCCTTGCAAACAAGTCTAGCTTTGTTTCTTATAACATCCCCATTCTCATTTAACTTATTTTTGAATATCCATTTAGTTCCAATGACATTTTTGTCATGAGGTCTTGTACTAATTCCCAAGTGTGATTCTTTTCAATTTGATCAAGCTCCTCATTCATGGCTTGAATCCAACATTCATCTTTGCTGGCTTGATTGACATTTTGTGGTTCGATAGTGGATAGAAATGTCAGATAGCTAGAAGATCCCACAAGAGTCCTTCTTTTTTGTACACCTGATCCCTTTTCTCCCAAAATTTGAGATTCTGGATGATTCTTTTGAACATATCTGGATGGAGCTTTTTCAGATAAATCATCTTCGGGTTCTTCATTGGGTTCACTTTCTATATCATTCCTATTTGATGTAGAAGGATATATGTCATCGTCGTCTTCATCTGTTGTTTGTTTTTCTTCTTTTGTAGCTACAGGAGACTCATCAATAATAACATCAATACATTCAACAATCTTCCAAAGTATTTTATTGTAACATTTATATGCCCTACTCCTAGAGGAGTACCCAAGAAATATTCCTTCATCTACTCTGGGTTCAAATTTGCCAAGTTTTTCATCATTATTTTTGATAAAGCATTTGCTCCCAAAGACTCTAAAGTGCTTCATAGTGGGAGGATTGCCATACCATAGTTCATATGGAGTTATATCACTATTTACACGAACATGTGCCTTGTTAAGAATATTTACTGTTATATGTGCTGCTTCTCCCCAAAATGTGTTAGGTGTTCCAGAATCATGAAACATAGCTCTAGCCATTTGTTGAACTATTCTATTCATTATTTCTGCTACGCCATTTTTTTGTGGAGTGTCAGCTACAGAAAACTGTCTTTTTATGCCATGTTATTCACAAAATTCAAGGAATTCATCTGATGTATATTCTCCTCCTCGATCAGATCTAAGACACTTGATTTTTAGATCTAATTCATTTTCAACCAGTGTTTGAAAATCTGAAATTTCTCAAATGCTTCATCTTTTTGTTTAATCAACCCAATCCAACACATTCTAGAGAAATCATCAATAAATAAGATATAATATTGTTCACCACGTGGTGACTTTTTCTTCACAGGTCCACATATGTCACTATGAATGAGTTCAAGAGGCTTACTTGATGAACCTTCCTTGGCATTAAATTGCACTCTGGTTTGCTTACCAAATTGGCAAGATTTGCATATGATACTTTCAGGTGGTGTAATATTGGGAAGATCACGAACAACTTTAAGTCTGCTTGATTTGCTGATTTGAGAGAAGCTCAGATGCCCCAACCTTCTATACCATAGCCAGTTTTCTGAAGATTTACTCATGTAACATTGTTCTTTGCAATTCTTTAATACATACAGGTTTCTTGGAGTTCTGTTTCCTTTTATAATTGTTTTACCTGTATCAAGATCATGCACCACACATTCTTTTGAACTAAAGATAAGTTCAGTTCCTTGATCACACATTTGACTTACACTTAACAGGTTATGCTTTAATCCATCCACATACATGACATTATTAGCTTTCACCTTTTATTTTAGAAATACAGATCCTTTTCCCTTAATGACAGCAGGAGTGTCATTTCCAAATGTAACATTCTTTTCTTTTTCTAGAGCACTATATGCAAGAAGTTTGTTTTTGTCACTTGTCATGTGTTTTGAGCATCCACTATCAATGTACCATTGATTTTCTTCTCCTTCTGCAAATAAAGCTATGCCACAATTCTCAACCTATAATTCCTTCTTTTTCCATACTTTGGAGCTTGAAGGAAGATGCTCTTTTGGCTAGACTTTGCTCCTGCATTCAGATTCTTTATGGCCAAAGTTATTACAATAAGCACATTCAACTTCATTATGAAGAGGATAACAGTTGTTATATGTATTCTTCTTTGTTCCAATATCAATCCTTTTCTTTCTTGCTTCTCTTGTCATGATGGTTTTATATGCAACACATTGAACAACTTTATGACCAAAATTGTGACATGAGAAACATTGTCCATTGAAGAAGAAATTTCTGTGATCATGAAATATTCTACTTGAATTTGCCTGTTGAGTGGTGTTTCTTTGAAAGGTACTCCTGTTAGTGCTCTTTGAATTTAGATGGTCATGCTTTATCTGTAAGGATTCTTTATTCCCTTGCTGAGAGGCAGAATGTTGTGTACTGGTTGTAGCTGCTTTTAGATAATTTGGTGTTGAAGCCTGAGAAGATTATCCGATATATCCAAGACCTGTCTTTAGAAGAGGATAACGTTGTACCTTGATAATCTCATCCAAGGTTTCAGATACTTTAGCAAATCTAAGATTCAAGGTCTTTACTTTCTCAATTTCTTTTCTTAGACTTACTATTTCACATTCTAATTTCTCATTATGTTTCTCCTTTTCTTGAAGCTGTTTTTTCAGAGTTTCTATGGATATTTTACTTTTTTCTAAGCATATTTTGAGTTGATTGATTTCATCAAGAAAATCATTGTCCTCTAAAGCATCCATAAAAGTATCATTTTCTTCTCCAGACTCTTTTTCAAATGCCATGAGAAGTGTAAGATCTTGTTCACATTCTTCCTCACTGTCTGATAACCCATCACTGTCTTCATGAGTATAGTAACTTTTTCTAGTGCTAAACCGATTCTTATTCCTTCTTGCTACTTCTTTTCCTTTTTCATGTGTTTATTTGTAGGACACTTAGCAGCATAATGACCAAATCTTCCACAAGAAAAACGTTTGAAAGGAAGCTTACCTTTGAACCGTCATGTACCAAGTTGGAGTTTCTTTACAAAATTTACCTCATATTCTTCTGAGATATACCCTAATTCTTCTGTCTCTTGTACTTCTTTCCCTTTTGTAGAAGCTCTAAAGACAACTTCTTTGACTTCAGATGGTCCTCCTATTCTCATTTCATATGCAGCTAGTATGCCATGAAGTTTCACCATAGTAAGATTTTGAAGATCCTGCTTTTCTTCAAGAGCAGAAACTTTTGACTCAAATTTTTTCGTTAGTGATGTTAAAACTTTCTCAACCAAAGTAGATTCGGTTATTGTTTCTCCCAGATTTCTCATACGATTTACAATATCATCAAGACGTAAAAAGAAATTAGCAATGCTCTCCTAATTATGCATTTTTAGGTTCTCATATTGAATTCTGAGAGTTTGGAGTTTAACACTTTTTACCTTTGCATCACCTTCATAACTTAGAATGATTTTGTCCCATATTTCCTTTGTTGTATTCAGCTGCATGACTTTGAAAAATTCTGATTTAGTTAGACTTCCCAATAGAGCATTAACCACCTTTGCATTTGTTTCATAATTCTTTCTTTCTGTTTGATCTATTGGTGCTACGGATGGATATTGATATCCTGCTTCAACAATAGCCCATACATCTACACCCAGAGACTGAAGATATGATCTCATCCTTGTTTTCCAGAAGATTAAATTGTTTCCGTTGAAGAGCGTAGGCTTGATCGATGCTATTCCATCTTAATTTCTCATCTTGATTGATCTTCCTTCTAGCGGCTAAGCTTTTTAGAAGGACCTGCTCTGATACCAATTGTTAGGAAAAAATACTGAGAGGGGGGGTGAATCAGTATTTAGATTTGACTAAATTTTTTTTATCAGAGATCTTATTTAATTCTTTAATTATATTATTGCATCATTCATTAAGCACTAAACATGTGCAGTAATAAAAAAATAAGCCATCACACATAAACACCAGTATTTAAGGTGGAAACCCAATTTGGGAGAAAACCACCACTATTGTTGTCTCTGTCTTCAATATTTATTATAAAGAAAAATTCTTACAATTTTTGTGCTGGTGCAGACTTATACCAGCACGTAGGCACCCACCTGCAAAAGGCTATGACCTTCTCTCATTCTCCAGTTACTACTGGAAGGGAGCTCCAACCCCCTGATTTTAACACCAGCTTGTACTAGCAGAAAGCTTCCACTTTCATGCTGAGGACTTCAACACTCGGATCCACCAAATTTCTTCAATTTCTTCATCAGTCCTGCCTCAGGTCTTCATTATTTCTTTGCAGATCTTCCTAGAGATTCATCATTTCTAGATCTAGAGATCTTGAACCTTCATCAACTCCATGGGTGCATCATAGATTCAGATTTATCAGAAAATAGAGTTCAATCATGCAGATATCTCTTAAAGAGATTTATTCTTTTAACAGCCCCTCCACATGCACACGTTGAACTATGATCCTCTTCTCCTTATATAGTTTTATCCTTTATTAATACCATGAGTCAAAACCACTCAACCGCTAATGGTATTCCTGGATGAGATCAAATAGATAATCCAGCGGGGTCTACCCAAGCCCCAAACAACTTCTCATTGTTCTTATTTTCTTGATCAAGCAATTAGATAATTAATCTAAGGCTTTTTAATATCTCAATCTGAGATTGAGATATTAATACAAATTTCTCCTAAGGTTCAAGCCCTTACTTATCCCTCGTCAGACGTGTATATTAATCATATCACATATTTGGTGAATTTTTGCTCAACACTTCATTTAGTCCACACTCTGGTTACAATTTCTGAGCTCGACCATGGAAAATATCACCACCTTTGGAATAGCATTCAAAGTGATGACCCAATCTATTTTCATCATAATTTATATTTAATTTAAACAACCCTTGTTTAAGCCCACAAACATTAATTTTAAAAGTCCCAATCAATATAATTTAAAGTGGGCCCACATATATGATCAACGACCCAATCACATACTCGCACTATACCGTGGTTATCCTTCATGCACATTCCTCATATGGCCACCTTCCGATGGCTCCCATTCATATCGATGACGCTTAACCATATCGCGCGGCATCCTTGGTCGGACTTTAACATGCGATGGCGTGCAGTGATGGCAGTTTTGAAGATTCGTTTAGGGATGCGTGTCACTTGTTCTATGGAATCGCTCCCAACCTCTTGAATACCGCTTGCCCGTCGAAAGTGGTGCGATGAAAACCAAAAACCGCCTGTACTGTTCCTCCTTCGGGGTTCTGCCCTTCTACTCCAGGTTCTGTCACGCTTCCTTTTGTTATGATCCACCACTTCCCTTCCAGGTTCTGTTCGTAATTCCGAAGTGTTGTTCCAACAAAAGTTCAACGGCCTATACTCACATAATTCAGTCACCGAGTTCCATGTTGGTTGCAGGGATTCACAATTCCTTTATCAAGAACATGTTCATATATTACACTTTCTCAATTCAATAAAGGCACAATCAATACTGAGATCAATCCCCAACATTGATCCCAATTTATCTTCAGTCTTATATTCAACGAATGTATATAACTCCATTGTCTACCAGTTTGGGATACACTGTCGACCGTATTAGCATAAGTTCCTCTAACTACATACAGAGCACCATTAATCCCCTCACAGGGTTTCTTACTTATCAAAGATTTCAATTATCCTCCATCAGGATGCATAAATTAAATCCACAGGGACTCAAATATACTTCCTTCTGAATTCAATTGTCTCTGCTCCTTAACTGATACTGCTCTCTGTAAATGCACTCTTCCTCTGTTCTTTTCTACAGACCTTTGTTCTCTGTTACATTGCTTTTCTCTGTTCCTAGTTACTTTTTCAGATGCTCCTTCTTTGACAATTCCTTTGCCATCAATGACAACATTTCCAACAAGTTTTAACTATTTCTTCAATGCAGTTATGCTTGCATTTTTCTTTTTTATAATTTCTTCTGCTGCTTTGATGTTAGTTGGATTATAACCAATCTCAATTACCAATTATTCCAACGACTGAATCTTGTTTCCCTTTTCTTGTGATGAGGCTCTCTGTAGCTGTAACTGTGACCTTACATTTGCTAGGGAATTCTGCAACTTCTTGACACTTAGAGCTTTACGAGTCATGGTTGAGTATATCATTTCTCCTTCCTGCTTATGGAATTCAATTTGGTCGATTGGATGCACATCCTTGGCAGGACCTTCAAAGCTTTTTTTAGTATAATCTTCTGAATTTTTAGGGGCCTGTACCTTTGGGTGTAGGAATGTCATCTACATTTTCTCTGTCCTGAGGTCAAAACCTAAACGTAACCTACTTTGATCACTGGGAGTTTTCTTCCAGTATTTTGTATATGTAACAACCTTCAGTGCTTCATTTTTTATTTTAATCTCTTTATATTTCTCAATGATATCCTTTTCCTTCTCAACTGGATTTTCGGATGATGAAACCTTTGCACTATTTTTCTTTTGAATGATTTGTGCACTGTAATTTTATGGCAGAGGTGTTTCTTATGAATGTGTTATAGGTGCATCTTCCCTAATAAGAATATCTGTTTCAATGGTTTCTTCCTACTCTATTACTCGATTTGGCTGTGTTTTCTTTCTGTAAATCAGATTGAATTTATTATCTGATGTAGCTTCTGCTGAGTATGAGTCTTCTTCTCTAGAATTTTTGAATTTCTATTCTATGGGTATGGAGTATGCAAGATCATCACGCTACTCCTCCATCCCCTTTAGAGTATTTTCCAACCACTTTGTTTGATTGGAATATTTCTCTATCTCAGGATTAGATTCATGAATGAAAGGGGTGACTTTAAAATTAATTCTTAATTTTATTATGAAACCCAAGGGATCATATGGCCATTTGAAGTTACTGCTAAAATTTAACTCTTGTAGGCATCTGTCAGCTTCCTTTCCAGCATTCCTATTGTTTCATAGAAAAGGCCCTAGTTGTTTTTTTTTTACCTTGAACTGAGTTTTCTTTTTAGCTGAAAGGAAATTTATCTCATCAGAATTCAAGATCTGCCTGATATACTCTAAATAAAATATCCTCATTGGGAGGTATTTGGGAAGCTTGCAAGGGATTAATTGGATTCCATACACTCTCATTTATGTGTGATTCTGGTATAAATACCAGTCTCATGTCTTTCTCTGATATGATAACTGTAGAACCTTTTTTATTTCATCTATGATTCTGGGTTTAATGTTATTGCTAAGCATATTAACCACTGGGTATGCAAAAGAATCAATAAAGCCTTTGAAACTAAATTCAATGAAATCCTTTCTAATCAAGGATTTCCAAAAGACAACAGACTGGGGATTACCCTCTATGTACAGTTTTTGTAGGTTTACTGCAAACCTTTCTAATTGAAAATATATGAACAAATGAAACAATATAGAGGAGTATTTGAACACTCCTTCTTCTGGCAGTTTTATCAGTTGTTCATGCATGGCACTGCCAGGAATTAGGCAAAGTTAAAATTTATAGCTGGAGGCTGAACTGGGAAAATGATAGAGAGGAAACCAAGGATGGATTCGTTTACATGCTCATAAGTGAAACATCCTAAAATAGAGGACAACATGGTCACAATTTGTTTTGTTCTTTCTGGGAACATGGTAGCAGAGTATGGTGGGTTGCTCTTAGGAAATTGAGCTGATTCAGGGAGAAAAGTCTGAAATATTTGAGACATTTTAGGGAAATGTAGCTTTAGGTAAATCTCAGTAAGGGTTTCAACGGATAAAATCACTCCCTCTGGTTGTGATTGAATTTGCAGCATTTGATTAATGGATTGAGCAATGATTTTAATCAGTATTTCTTGGACAGGGGTGACTATGGCTCTTTCATTTGGAAAGTAGCTGAGTTGGCACAGTCTGATGAATTTAGGGAATTGGTAGGTCTATGGAAATGTGTATTTAAGAAAGCTAGAGTCCCACAGATGAATATCGTCTGCTTGATCAGCAAATTTGTCATGACTCTAGCTATGAAGCTCCAAAAGGTTGCTATCAGTCACAATGTCATTTATTTTAAAGTCTTTATTGGCCAAAGGAGTGTGGTTGACATCTAACATGGGTGGTTGCAAAGGGTTTACAGTCTGGACGCTTTGGGAAGCAATCAATTTGGTTCAATTATTAAATTAATAATCTCATTTTATGGTTTCAGGTATTTAGAATTACCTGGAATACTGAATATGTGATTGTAAAAGGGGTCCAAGTAGTAGCCAGGCTTCAATTCTGGTTGAAAATGGCTTTTGGTCTCTTTCGCAAATCAACAGAGATAATGAAATAACGGTATTGCGGGGTTATTATATTTTTTTGAAAATTGGGGTTTATCGCATGGTGTGGGGGTTGTATTATTTCAAATAGTGGTGGTTTGGCGCACACCTTGGAAGTGGTTTGGTGGTTTATTGCATAGAAAAATGTGGTTTAGTGGTTTGGGAATGGGGGGGTGCAATAGGATGAGGAAGCACCGTGTGGCAGGGGAGCAGGGGAATGAAACCAGCCATTTCACACCCCCCCTCTATTTTAAAATTTGAATAGTGGAGAGTGTGAAAGGGTTCAGAGGCTGTTAGATCTGATCAATGGTGATTGGGCAGTAGGAGGAGTTGGGAGTTTTCAAAGAGAGGTGAGGTCGGGACATAGTTTAGGAAGAAGGTTTAAAGCGGGAGAGTCAAATGAAGTGGCGTCGGGGGAAAATGTTATGTGAAATTTTTAAATCAAACAAGGGTTAGGAAATACATTAAGTGGGGTGGTTTAAGTCAAAGTGGGTCCCGATTATTATTTCACGTGTTAAAATATTGAAAAGTGGGTTTTCATGTTTTTATGGAAACATAAAGTTTTAATCAAGGGGAAGGGGGTTTTCAAAGAGGAAAAGGGTTTTCAAGAGGGAAAAGGGTTAGGATAAGGGTAAATGAAGAGGGAAAAAGGGTTTTTAGCAAGGGGAGGGGTTAGAAAGATGTTTTTTGAAAGGATAAGCATAATAATGCTTATAAATATTTTGAAAAGTATTCTACCTACCCTTTATTCATCATAACAATTTTTCTTTCCTTTATTGGGTGCATTTGAGTTTGTTGACCCTTTTATTTTCTTTTGATAAGAAAACTAACTTATTTCTAGCCTTATATCTTCCAATGGCTCATATTAAGCTTATGAGCTCATTTTAATTCTCTACCTAACTATTGATTTGCCAAGATTAAATGCTTTGGTCAAATATTTATTTACTAACTATCACGACATAAAATTTAAAGGAATGAATGATCAATATTAGATTGCATGATCATCATGAATTGTGGAATTTTGGACAAGATGAAGACAATTTTGTTTGCATAAATTAAACTAAGAGTAGTGGTATTTGAATGTGCAACACTTTCAGAATTTATTTTGTTTCTTTTCATGGGGTTCATATTTTATATATTTTTTTTATCTTTATTTCTTTTGGTCCTTTGATTATTCTTTTATAATGTACCCTCTTTTCATTTTTTAAATATGGTAAAAAATTTGCATAAATGAAAAGGTATGTATAATATTACAAGACTTAACATAGCCAATTCAAAATTATGATCCATATTATTATAGGACCCTAACAGTGGCTCTACTTGGGGATGGCATCTGCTTGTGATATGTTAAGAACATTCTAATCAGTGGCCTTGGAAATTTGACTTTTCTTTGCTTGGAACTTCTTTCTGTGATCTCATTTATTAAAACATATGATGTTATATCTTTTAAATATTAGGGCCTTCTTCTGGCTTCAACTTTAGAAGATAATCATCCACTCCAATCTAAACTTTTCTATGGTATTCACAATGAGTAAAATACAGTCAAATGAACTACTGGTTATTCTTGTGAAAAATGGTGCTTCAGCATTCGACCATTTACTGGTCCACCTGGTAGATCTATTCCATCTATTTTTTTCAAGAAAATTGCATTGTTGCCTCTGTAACCATAACTAACGTATGGGCTGTTCCCGAGAAAGTCAAATTTCCCATGCTTTCCTTTGTCTTTCCTTCTGAAATCCCATTTTACTACTTGATCGCCTATGAAGAAATCATCTTCTTTAGTTTTCTTATCAAAGATATTCTTGATTTTTTCTTTAATTACTTGGGCTTTGATATAAACTTCTTCCCTCATTTGCTGCAAATGAATTGTTTGGTTTATCCTGATTTGGATTTAATTTGGTTCTACTTGCAGCTCTTTGATCATTTTCATTACGAGAACTCCTAATGAAGATGGAAAACCAACATCTAGCCCATATAATAATTAATAGGGAGAGGTACCAATAGATTTATTAGTAGTTGGTATGTCTGCCCATAAGGAATTCACCAACCTTTTATTATAGGATTTCTTGTTATCCTCTAATAACTTCTTGATGATGTTGAATAAGCTTTTGTTTGAAGATTCTACTAGTCCATTACCTTCAGGGTAATAGGCAATGGAATGGCCTAGGGTGATATGGTATCGGTTACAAAATCAATCATTTTCTTGGATTTGAAGGCAGCAACATTATCAGTGATGAGCTTTTGTGGGCATCCAAATCTAGAAAGGATGTTGTTCTCATGAAATGAAATAATGACAGAGTCTGTGGCTTGTCTAGAAGGGATGACTCTATCCACTTGGTAAAGTAATCAGTGGCTATTAATATCCATTGATGAACTTTCCACCCTTTCTGAGCTGCTAAGGCAAGTGTGAGGCGGATGGTGTTCCATTTAGCTATGGGAGCAAAGGTTTCCTCATAATCAATCCCTTCTTGCTGTGCAAAACCTTTAGCAACAAGTCATGCTCTATACTTGTCAATATCACCATTTTTCTTGTACTTAATTCGATAAACCCATTTGCATCCAATAGGTTTAACATGCCGAGGAAAATCAACAAGTTTCCAAGTGTTGTTGTCTTGAACTGCCTGATATTCATCAACCATTGCTTGTTTCCATGCTTTATGTTTTACTGCCTCTTGAAAAGAAGAAGGTTCAATAAAATCATTTGCTATCAAAGAAAAATTGCCTTCATTTCATTTTGATCCCCTTGTTCCTGTTTTGTTTTGTTCATTAGGCCTTACATCTTTCAAAAGTTTAACTGCCCATTTTGGAAGTTGTTGCTCACTTGTTTGAGGTTCTGAGAAGTCTCCATCATTGTAAAGGGGATTAATGTAAACTGATATTCGTCATTCAGGTGGTGAATCTAGAGAATCATTGTCAGAAGAACTGCTGCTGCTTGGAGATGCTGATGAACTGCTAGAAGATCTAGATGATTTTGTCGAAGTAGATGGACTGGATGACTCATTTTTAGAGGAAGGAAAATCAAGTTCATACCAATTTGGTGAAGTTGGTTGACTTTGCATATTTCCTTTCCTTTTACTGCCCTTATTTTCTAACTTGTGAAGAAGACTTTCGATTTCTTCAACACTCTTACTCTCTATTTCATTAAAAATGACATCCCTGCTCACAATAAATTTTCCATTTTTCAAAAGATGATACCCTTTATTTTCATCTAAATAGCCAATCATTGTGCATTTCAAACTTCTTGAATCAAGCTTAGTTTTCTTTTCTTTGGGAACTAAGGCATAACAGATGGATCCAAAAAATCAAACATGTTTAACTTTAGATTTGAAACCAAACCAAGCTTCATATGGGGTGATTCCTTCTAAAGAAGCAGTTGGAGATCTGTTTCTTAGATAGACAACTTTATGGATTTATTCTGCCCAATATATTGGACTTAACCCTTTGAAAGTTAACATGGATCTTGCCATGCCTAACAATGTGCGATTCATCCTTTCTACGAATCCATTTTGCTGTGGAGTGTAAAAATTTGTAAGATGCCTTTTGATGCCATTTTCAATGCAATAAGTTTTGAATTCATTTGAGTTTAATTCTCCCACATTATTTGTCTTAACAGTACCTATCTTTTCTTCGACCTCATTTTCAACAAGTTGTCGAAAAATTTTAAACTTCTCAAATGCTTCTGACTTGTTTTTCAAGAAGTAAACCCAAGTCATTCTACTGAAATCATCAATAAATAGCAAGAAATATTTGCAACCACCTCATAAAGTTTGTATTGGACCACACACATCATTGTGAACTAGTTGTAGCAGCCTGTTTGCGCGCCATGTACTTGTGGGAAAACTTTCTCGACTTTGTTTGCCATAAATGCAGGATTCACATTTTGCATTTTCCTTGTTGAAAGTTGGAAGTCCTTTAACCATCCCTTGTTTCTGCAATTGAGAAATACTGTCAAAATTCAAATGTCCATATCTTACATGCCATAATCTTATAGGTGAAATTCCTGTAGTAACTACCCCTGCAAAATCAGAATGCCTTGGAATAACTGTCCCTTTCATCCTTAATAGTTTTCTGTCTTCATATCCTGTCATCACTGTTTGGAAGTTCTATTTAACTTAATTAATATTAACTAAGCCATCTTCCATAATTATTTGATTTCCTTCTTGTCGAATCATGACCAAGGACAATTTTTTTTCATAAATGTGGGTACATACCACACATTGGAAATCAATTTTTCTAGAATGTCAGGGAGAAAAACTTTGACTGCACCTTTTCCATAAGGCGTATGTTTTGTATCATCTGCTAGAAATATGGAATTAATATGGCACTCTTGAAAATTCCAAAAGAAATCTCGTCTACAGGTCATGTGCTGAGTCGCTCCTGAATCCAAAATCCAAGCATCTTCATAATCACTCTTAATATAGGAGGAAAGTTGGATTGCTGGTGAAGAAGTAAAGAAATATTCTGAGTCATTATCATCTTGATCTTGATCATTTGTAAACTGTGCTGAAGGTTGTTGAAACTTAGAAATTTTATTGATAGATGTGCGATAATATGAAGCATAGTGACCAACTCTGTTACATCGCCTACAAACAAATTGACTCAAATCGATGCCTCTTCCTTAAGACTGTCCTCTGCCTTGAGACTTTCCTTGACCTCTACTTTTTCCTCTGTTTTGAGATTTTCCTCTCCCTAGATTCTATCCTGTGCCTTGTTGATTTCCTCTGTTTTGATTGTTGCCTCTACCTTGAGAATTATTTCTACCTGAATTGGAGCCTCTGTTGGAGTTGTTTCCTCTGTGTTGACTGCAACCACGACCTTGCGCTGCTTGATTTTTATTAAATTTTCCTTTTCCTTTGTTTCTGTAATTGTCAACTAAATAGTTGCTAGTACTGGCCTCTATGAGAAAAACATCTTCACCAAATTTATTTTTCTTCCCAAAATTTTTATCATGTTGAGTCAACTTTTTGCAGAGCTCATCAAACTTTAGCTTTTCTAAATTTCCAGTTAGCCGTAGAGTTTCCAAAAAATGTGTGCAGGAATAAGGAAGCCTAGCAATTAAAATTGTGACCATAAAACTATCATCAACTGCTTGAAAACCAGCATTAACAATTTCCTGCTTAATATTCTTAAGTCTGGAGATGTATTCAAGAATATCTCCTTCTTCAGTCAATTTTTGATGCAACAATTTTAATTGTAGGTCAACTCTTTTTTATTGAGGCTGAGTATCAAACAAATCTTTAAAATTTCTCAAAGTAGACCAAGCATCTTTAGCATTTTCTATATGGACATACATTTCATCATTGACAAAGGATTTAATGAGAGCTAATGCTTTGGCATTTTTAACTTCCCATTTTGCTAGTGCAGCTGCATCTATAGGTTTATTTGGCTTTGCATCTCCATCACAAATATCATGCCATAGTTCATTATAAACAAGAGTGCTTTCGATGAGGCATTGGCATGTTTTGTAAGATTTTGAGCCTTCAAGTTTGTCGGAATTAGAAAAGAAACTAATCAACTTAGACATTGTAGTGTTAAGACTTCACACCACGAATCAAGCTCCAAAAAATATTAAGATGTGCAACAAAACAACAACACATGATGCAAAAAATGAACTATCGGGGCTTGGCCTTGACCCTCAAATAGTCGTTGAAACAAGAGAAAATTGACTGAGCTTTGCACTTGGCTCTAGTCAATTTCTCAAATATTTACAAGGTAGCTTTCAAAATTTGACTTTTACAATGATGCGCTTTCACAATCTGGTAAAAAAAAGTTACCCCCCCTCAAAGTAAAATTACTTTGAGTTATAATATCACCCTAGAAACAAATTAAAAAAAAAAATCTCCTTATTACTCCAAAAAATTACAATACCCTTATTAATCAAATTACAAAATATTACAATTTCTACTTATTCCCCGAAATAAATTCAACTTATTCCTCCAAATACAAGGTTTCACCTTATTGCTCCAATTATAATTTCAATTACAAATCACAATAAACTCCAATTAAAAATAACTCCAATTACAAAAAAACAAATAATCTCCAATGAAACAAATCATACTTTTATCTCCACTCCACGATTAGTTGGTTCATGCTTTGACAACAAAAGGTTCAACTTGCTAACACTGCTCAACGCGTTTCTGTTTGAGATTTTCTTTAGTCGAGCAGGAAACTGGCGAAAATGCAACCCCCTTTTAAAAATTCAACGCTGGCTGACTGCAAACGCTGGAAATTAATTTTTAAACGTTGTTGCTTACGCTGAAGAAGTAATTAGAGCCAAACATTGCAAACACTGGTTTTTAAACGTTGCTTTCAATGTTAAAAAACAACAAAAATAAAACTTCAACGCTACTTTAAAGCCTACTTCAGCGCTGCTTCAAAGCCTACTTCAACGAAGCTTTAACTTACTCAAACAACAAAAGAACTTTCAACGCTGTTATTCAAATGTCAAACTAGAATTTCTGTTCCTTTTTTTTGTTTAAACGTTGTCACAAGCAGGGAAATCCACAATTTGAATGAATGTTATCCAGAGTACAACTCGACACAACATGTGCAGGTTATCAACCACCACTCTTTAACTTTCTGAGCATGCTCATCAATATTGGTTAAGAAGTCTAACACATTCCAAAGAGAAAAAATACAATCCACTGTTAATAAGTGAGAATCTTGAATTTAAGTTCAAGGGTGTGCAATTTTTTGAGCTTTACCAAGACCAAACTGCATAGACTCACACAAGTAACTGTAACTTTGGATATCAGCTACTTCAAAAAATCCAAGACACGCAGTCACTGTAATTTTAGAAAAGTCCAAGCATCTGTAGGACTATAAAAATACTGAGGTCAATAGCATTGTGTCAATAGCGCACTCCAAACAAATCTTCAGTGTAGATGCGCTATGTCAATAACACTCTCCCCTTTTTTTTTGTTTATTTTATTGCAACAACAGTCTTACAAATATAGTTACCTCTTAACAATTTGAAACATCAAAATTCACACAAATTTTGCATTTTCTCTTTAAAAAATGATTTTAGAATTTACAAATCTAAAATCAATAAAATTTTTTACAAATTTCATACCAATATTTTGCTTATCACTTCAACGGAGTTGAGTTTTCCAAGAACTGGGAGTGCTGGAATCTTCCTCCTCATATCCACTGCAACATTACCGTGGCTATGATACCACATGTAAATGCATAAGTGTCCTCAGACACATAAATTTATTGATCATGCAAAAATATTACATAGCAAATTACAGGAGTTTACACACGTAAACTCACACTCTCACATTCTCTCATTACTCAATGAAATAGGAAACTAACCTATTTATAAGCTCTATGTTCTAAATTAATCTAGTTATGGATCACTTGGAAAATAAACAAGTGTCCATTTACAATAAATGAGCTTCTAACCATTCTACTAACTTCACTGCTAACTTAGAGCCTAGGAAATGACTCTTTTCTAGAGTCCTAATTTTTAATAACAAATTTCTATTTCTAAATATCTCAAAGATTTATTAAATATTCTAGAATAATAATTATTCATTTAATATCTTAAATTAATAATATTTTATTCAAACATTATAACCTATGATAAAATTTATTTTGGATCATCTAACAGGTGAAATTCACCAATGAAATATAAATCCCATTGTTGAAATGGAGTTTATACTAAGATAGGTTTGAGGGTTAATGGTAAGATTTTCTTCTCCCCTTCAAATATTTGACATTTGTGATAGGAGGTCACATACTTTTAGACATCTGCAAAAAGGGTGGGCCAGTAAAAACCCACCCTTAGAATTTTCTCAGTAGTTGTTTTCCAGTATATGTGTCCTCCACAATCTCCTGCATGAAATTCTTGAATGAATTTTTAAGCTTCATCTTTTAATAAAAAAATTCATAGGATGCCACCATGATCTTTCCGAAATAAAACATTATCTAAGATACAATATTCCAGTGCTTTCTTTTTTAAGAATCTAATTTTGTTTCTAGATAAACTAGGAGGAGCTTGTAAGTTAAGTAAAACAAATGTAAGGTCTGCATACCAGGGTGAATCTATGAAAGCTTCACTAATTTGTGGAGTCACCATCTCTTTGTGATCATCTATGGAAGCAATGAAATTTATGTCTAAGGCTTGAAAGTTCGATTCAACCATGAGTTTGGCCAAACCTTCGCCTTTGATTAATTTTTCAGGCTTGATTTCAATGTCATATTATATTATTGTGTCAATCCATTTGCATCTCTTTCCATCAACCCCATCCTGAGTTAGAATGTCCTTTACAATTGATTTTGGAGCATATTGTATTATGTGAGATTTAGAATGTATACTCTGAAATCGTTTATGGCTTTCACTAAAGAAATATTTTGTTTTTCCATGGTATTATACTTTAGTGTTGCATCTCTCAAGGATTTACTGATGAAAGCAATTGGTTGTTCACAACCCTCATCGTTATTTTGCAACAAGACTGCTACAATGATGTGTTCCGAAGCAAATGAAAAAATTATGAAATCTCTGTTGAAATTAGGACTTATGAAGACATGTGTTTTAGTAAGGGATTCTTTGACTGCTTCAAAAAACTTCTTAGCCTCTACTGTCCACTTAAGTATTGAATCCTTTTTTAACATGCTATTCAAATTTCTAAGTATTTCTGCTAAGTTAGAGATGAATCCTCTAAGAAAAATTATTTTTCCTAAAAAATATTCTAAATATTTAATGTTTCTAAGATGACTAATATTTAGGATTTCTTCTATTCTAGATGGATCAATTCCAATACCCTCTTTTGAAATAATGTGTCCCAATATTTTTCCTTCTTCTAATCCAAAAAGTGACTTTTTATGATTTAAGGAAATGCCAAACTTTCTGCATTTTATGAATACTCTTATCAAATGATCTAGATGTTCATTATTTGATTTGGAAAACACTATGATATTGTCCAAGTAAATGACTAAAACATCATGGATTTCCTTTGAAAAGGAAATGTCCATGGCTCTTTGTAATGTTGCTCCAGCATTCATCAGTGCAAAGGGAATTTTCAAGTACATGAAAGTTCCCCAGGGAGTAGTGAATGCAGTCTTAGCTTGATCTTCAGGTTGGAATAGGATTTTGTTGTATCCAGAAAATCAATCAAGTACTGAAATTATGAATGACCCTACTACCCTCTGGAAAATGTGGTCCATTTTAGGGAGGGGATAGTTATCCTTCAGCGATACTTTGTTTAAGTTTCTGAAATCAACGCAGAGTCTAATTTCTCATTTTTTATTTCTAGTGGAGACTAAATTAGAGACCCAATCAGAATATCTGATGGGTGCTATGATTTGAGCATCGTACATCATTTTCAATTATTTTTATATTAATGGCATAATAACAGGGTTAATTCTCCTTAGATTTTGTTTCAACGGCTTCTAATTTTCTTTAATTGGTATCTTATGCTGGATAATGTCGGTATCATAAGATTTGAGGTCTTCATAATTCTAGGCAAATATGTCTTGGAACTCTTTAAAGAAGCTAATGTATTTCAACTTGTCAGTTGGAGGTAATTTCTTAGATATCTTGATAAGAAAAATCCCAAGCTTATCAAGATATCTAAGAAGTGACCTCCAACTGACAAGTTGAAATACATTAGCTTCTTTAAAGAGTTCCAAGACATCTTTGCCTGGAATTATGAAGACCTCAAATCTTATGATACCGACATTATCCAGCATAAGACATCCTATTGTTTCTAATTTTTCTATTTATAATTTAGTGAATTTAGTTGGTTTTATCTTATTTACATTATTTACATCTATTTAATTATTTATGGTATAATATAATGTACAATCAGTGTCTATATTACAGTTCTAAAATTCTCCTTCAAAATTCATAAAATCATAAATTTATGAGTCTTGTGAAAAGATTTTCCAATACTTCAAATTATTAGGTATGGTTGGCCTATGTCTTACCTCGGCCGTGTACTGATGATATGGCTTAAAGGGTAACCTTCATGTGCTGCAAAAGTGGCCAAGCTATGTGCTTGCATATTCTTCTTTCTTGAAATGACAACAAATTTAGTCTCAAGAAAACATCTTATTAACTCTAGGATGGTTTCTCTGTAACAACTAAGTCTAGGGTTATTAACAAGGTACTGTCCCTTGACTTATTTTATAATGAGTTATGAGTCTCTCACGATGGAAACTCTTTTAGCTCCAAGTTTTCTTATGATTTGAAGGCCTAGCACTAATGCTTCATATTCTACCATGTTAATAGTGCATTTGAAATTTAATTTGAAAGCATGTCCTTTTGGATAGTCATTTTCTAAATTGTATATCCATACTCCAGGTCCTGCTCCTAATCTATTCATAGAGCCATCAAAATATAGATGCCACAAATATTCATTTGTTATATTTTCAAAATCGACTTCTTTCTATTCTTCTTCTACAACTATGATTTTATCTTTGTCATTGTCGGAATTACATAAGATAAAGGAGTCTAGATCAGAATGCATAGAATAGAAAGGGAAATTTTGTGGGCTTTATAAACTACTTACCATGTGTTTCATCAAGTGTTCTCTATATATCTTCCTTTTATGGCGAAGCACATAAATGGTAGCATATGAAATGTCTAATTATAGTGATCCCTGTAATTTTTCTCACCATGAGCGAGATAATAACATACCATATTTGGGAGGGATATCAACAACTACTATGTCCATAATGATACTCTTTGCTTGGCACTGGACTAGACTTACACACAGATATTTTATCAGGCCAAGGAATTTGACTTGATTAGAATCCAAGGAGAAAAGGTCCTTGTAGGGTTTGGTGATTTCTAAGTTTAATTTTTCTACGATTGCTTTAGGCATTAAGTTATGAGATGCTCCTAAATCCAACATAGCATTATGTAAGATTTTATCATGAATGTTTAAGCTAATATAGAATGGAGGGACACCCCCTTGTTTATGTTTTACATCTACTTCAGGACCAAATAATAACTTAGGTTGTTCATCATTGAGGTTGATAGCATATTAAACTTCAATTATGCTTAATGTTTCAGTAATTTGTGCCTTGTATGAGTCATTTTCACTAGCTCTGTTGAAGGAACTGGTATTTTAAAATTTTCTATCTCAATTTTGATATTTAGTGGCATTTGAGTTTTGTCTGATTTAATCCTTTCATTTTTGCCAATTATGATTTGTGTGTCTTTTTCTTCTTTATCAACACTTCGTAATTCAGTTTCTCTGTCAACTGTTTTGTTTTCAACTTCCTTGTCTAGAATGGTTTGAGTAACAGTTTATGTGATGTCTACAATATTTGGAGTGGAATGTTTTTGAGTTTCTCTAGGGAGAGTTTGTAGAATTTTGGTCATAGGAGATTCTATTTTTTTCTTAATTTGAGTGTGGAATGATTTCTTAATAGGAACCTGTGTGTTCTTTTTTCTTCTAAGGCTATACTATTTATGAACTTCGTAGACAACAAATTCATAGCGTTGTTTGTACTCAAAGGACTCTCCAGGCTATAATTTTAATTGTTGTAACATGTACAACTCTTGTTATTCCTGGGTAAGAAAAATGGCATCTTCATTGTTTATCCCCATCAATTTTATTTGGGTGTCCTGATCTTCTTCATGATGTTGTGAAATTTCAGCATAATTTTCCTATAAAGGTGGTCTAATATGTTTATCGGGTACTACTTCTCTTGATTTACCAGTATTAGGATTTTTCCTAAAGTTGGGGTTTCTAATTTGGGGACCTTGTTGATTTTCCCACTGAGGTTTTCTTTCCATGTTTTCTAGTCTATCCATTATTCTTTCTACATTTTTAGCTAAACTATATGTCTTAACATCTGAAGTGGATGTTTCTTCCTTAATTTCCACTCTTCTCTCATTCCTCATCCTTGCTCTTTTAGATAGTAAGTTAGCTTCTACACTAACTGCATTACTCTGCATCTGTTCTAAAGTTTCAGGGTTTTTTTCTCTAAACTGATAGAGCATATCAGTTTCAAAACCATCTGGAAATTTAATTAGGGCTAAGTCTCATGGAGGTTTGATATTGATTGGAATTGCATTGTAAATGTTATTAAACCTAATATAGTAATCCTGAACAGATTCATTAGGAGCTCTTCTAATGTTCTCATATTCAAATAATATATGGAGAGGGTTTTTATTTCTTTCCCAACTACTAATAAACAATAGATGGAATGTAGCTAAATCAGCAATATGGCAGCACGTAAATATTTAAACCATTTTTTAACATCTCCTGTTAGTGTTTTTGCAAATAATCTCATTTGTACATCTACCTCATCAATTTCATGTAACTCAAAAAGTTCTTTCATTTTATCTACATGTTGTTGAGAAATATACTGACCAGTACCATCGAACTGAAATTTTTTACTATGGTAATCTTGTGGCATGGCTTGTAAAGGGGCCTGTAAGACCAAAGGGGAAAATCAAGCTGCCATGGCTAATATTTTAACTCAACTAGGAGGTAAGGCAGTGGTGCTTGAAGATGGACTTGAAACTCTTGAATATGAACTCAAAATCTTAGGTTGGAGAGGAAGTTTAGGTATGAATGGTTTTGTGGAATGAATTGTGGTGGAGATTATAGGTGAGGTGGAACTGAATAAATTTTTATTTACAGTTTCTGAAGATACTGTAGAGAGCTTAAAGATAGGAGAAGTTAGGGCAGCTAATTCAACTGACTGTTGAAAATACGCTTCATCTATGTCTTTTATCAAAGTTGAAGTTAAAGCATCAAGTTTTTCAAAAGTATCTAGAACCTGTTAATCTAATCAAGTTGTATAGTATCCTTCTTTGATTCAATAAGTTGAATAAAATTGGGGTCTATTACAGTATCATAGATTGAGTTTACAGATTTTGTATGAAATAAAGAATGCTAAAATGATAAATCAAATTGAATATCCTCTATGCTTGATAACTCTTTAGGAAGTGAATTTGTTTTGATTAGCTCACTACTACTTCCTTGACTTTCTACATTTTTAGGTTTTCTTAAAATTATGTCAGGATTGTCAACAATTGTATCAGGTTGTGGATTAGGATGAGCCCTAGTATAATATGTACTTTTAGAAGCCAAAATTTTAATTTTCTATGATAAATTCAAACAAAATTTTAAAACCTTAATGCAAAAAATGAGGAAAATTGTTTCTTTTAAGATTTGTTTAAACTAGGAACTGATTTTTCCCCAGTATGGTCGCCAATATGTTATCACTCTGAAATTTCCAAAGGTTGTTCAAAGCGTTAAAAATAAATATCAGAGGTAACTACAAACCACTTTTGGAGCTTAGGAACTAGCCCTCCTAAATTCAAAGAGGGCTCTCTATATCTGATTTAACTTTGTTTAATCAATCGATATTAGGCTAGTTATGTATGCTTAATTTGGATTGGTTTTGATTGGTTTTGGTTGGTTGGTGGAATTAATGATTTAGATGAATAGGTGCTTATCAACTTTCCATTGGGCTATGGAGTCAATGTGCTTTGAAATAGAACTGAATCAATTTATAAGGAAAGTGTTACAGGGAAAGATAGGTGAGCAATATCAGATCTGAAGGCTGAATGGTGAAGTGATTTTTCAATCGAGGTCAAGGAGAAATTAAGAATTCCTTAAACCAGATAATGAAGAAGGATGAAGGATTCAATTGGGATTAGAGGGAAATCAATACTTATTTTAACCGGATATCAGAAGAAAACATAGAAATGTATAATAGTTAAAAACAAAGTGTAATATTTAAACAAATTATGTGGTAAAAATCATGTTATAACATTCAAATTTAGAACACATATAAGTTTATGGAATACTTAGAAAGAACATGAACAATTGAAATTTTATACTTCACTAAGATAGCTCATCACATGAATCCTGTAAAGAATTTCCTTTATAACTTGTTCAGTCTGTCAACTGGAAATTGGTTCAATAACCCTCTAGGAAGAGATTAGTCATCTACTGAAATATTCAGAAATCCACACTTGACCGACCTTTGACACTTCAAATGATGACGTATTTATACAACATTTTACAAAAATATTTTTTCAACTGAATAGGATTTATTCTAGGAAAATAAAATATCTTTATGCAAAAATATAGTGTCACCTTTGAACTAACTGAAATATGGCCTTGATTCTTTGCTTGCTGTTACTTGTTTGTTTCTTTCATCTGTGCATTCTTTCACCGTTTATAGTAAATCACTCCATTTCTCTCAGGTTTTTGCATCTGGGATTTTTATCTTCATCATTTTGCGGTAAATCTCATCTTCCTATGTATATCTAGAAAATGTAGGTTTATTTACGAAAAGGTGATTTACCTCATGCTGGACGTAAAAGAAGTTTTCTAAAGTTTGAAGGAGCACCTTGCCTGTGGGAATGCCCTTCATTGATGAAATGTTGGAAGTTTATTTGGCTACTTTGTTACACCAATTTTTTTTCATCTAACCTGTTACTACTATATGGACCAAAGTACACTATGTAAGACAACTTTTACCCTTGTAAAATTGCTTTCACTATGAAAAATAACTTATTAATCCTTAATTTATTAAGTTGTTTATGGTCTGAACAGGAAACCCCATGAGGAATAATTGAATAAATCCTTATTTGTTTTATTTTACTCAAGGGATAATTAGTTAAAGAGCATTTTAATTAATATTCATGGTCATATTTAACCCAAAAAAGGAGAATTAATTAGATAAATCATTATTTATCTTATTGTTTTCTAGGAATAATTATTTACAACATTATTTAAATAATATATCTTGTTAAATTTGACTAAATCATTTAAAAATAATTGAATAAATCACTATTTATTTAATTATTACTCAACCACATTCTTAAAATAATAAATAAATCATTTATTTATTTATTATTTACAAATAAAGAGATTTGACCAAATTCAAATTCTTTTTCCCTCCAACAAAAATAATAAAATATTCCACAAAAGTTGGATCTAGATTTGGTTAATATTTTAATTATGCAACAATATCTAGACTAACTCAATATTTTGTTATAAATATAAGGGTTGTTTCATTCATTCACTAACTTTTTTTTCCTAAATATTGCTCTGGATCTATACTTTTGGTCTAACTTCGTTCCTCCATCATTGTCATATTTTGCTACCATTTTGCTTGTGAGCTCCCTTTGAGTTCCATTTTTGTGTGGGTTTTCTACACCATCAAGAGAGAGATATATTATATCTAAAGCACTGAGGACATACAAGAAACAAGAACCCATCCTATTGAGGGGGACTGGTAACATCTTTCTATGTTCCCTTCCCAGGTGTCATAAACACAAAAATTCTTTAAAAATATTCTTGTCTTGAATATTCGATGCATGGAGAAACTCTTGCTTTTATTTCTTGTTTAATATCTTTAATTGCATAGATATGGATTTTTTAGCATTTATTCTAGTCAAATAACTGCAGATATAAGGAAATTGACAACCATCTTTGATGTTAGAGTTGTTTTTTTATGCACAGCTAAAGTGAGATTTTTTCGTAAGCTTGCGATTATAATTCACCATAACAACTAGTGACTCCACAAGGGTTTATAATTACAACCACTATCATATTTCAAATCCCTGCATGACCAGCTGCTTCAACCCCTAGGGTTTCTCTTTAGCTCTTGTTTTGATTTTCTTGATGTTTTTTAAACCTTTAAAACCCTAAAACAGTAAAAATTCTAGCTTGTCTGTGTTTCTGGGCCTATTGCACAGGTGACAGGTATCAGCCACAACTGAGATGACAATTTTTTTCTGAAACCTACTCCCGAGAGTGTTGGAAGTGCAGGTCGTACTTTTTGCGCCAAAACCTGTGACCTCGACCTTCAAGGCACAACCAAAAAACTGCGACCTGTACTTTTTGTGGGAATTTTTCTATGGATTTTATGGGTTTGTCTGGGCTACTGTTCAAGATTGTCTGACCTCAGTCTCCACCCATTTTGGACCTGTACTTGCTCTCTTTTACTCATCGAAGTAGGAATCAATCCCCTCAAGGCTTCAATAAGCTTCCACCTTTTTAGGAGGAGTTTATCTAAAGCAGGTCGCCTGAGATTTAAGTGTGTTTAGCCATTTTTTAGATCTGATCCTATACTTTCAGATCCTTTTCAGATTGGTTATTCGTCCATACAAAACACCTCTTTTTAGTTTTTTTTGGTCATCCTCTAGGGCCCTCTCCATCTCCCTATAGGGTGTAGCCTTTCGCCACCTCATTTGCAACACTTTTCTTGTTGGTTTTTTGTTGTTTTTCTGCACATATTCCCAGCAGATATGACCTTTAGATCCCTCTCCCTCCTTAATTTAGATCCATTGGCCATTTCATGTGTTTTGACTAGATTTTACCCACCCATAGAATATTTGTTGGGAAGCCCTCCTCCTTGGGATTAAACTGATGCATCTTTAGATGTTTATTTTATGTCATATTTTAGTTTAATTCACTTTTATTTTCAGATTTATATACAGTTACATAACACCTTTTTTCTTTTATCTCTACACATATCTGGGTTTCAATTAAAGTTAACACACTTATCACATATAGCCTGGTTTACACTGCCAGGCCAATACTATAACATCATAATCAATTGATCATGCACTTCCCTGTCCTTGTTTCAACATTGTAATATTTTGATCCTACACCTCCTTGCCCTTATTGGTCTCTCTTCCTTCTAAGATCTATGTTTTTTTTTTCCATAATTATGTCGCTAAGGCGTTTATCTTGGAGAATTCTTGGCCTTCATCCTCAGTTACTGTTAGGAAGACTTACTCCTCCATGTAGGGTTCAAGTTAGTCCTCCACCAAGTCCTCATTCTGACTCTGCTTCTAGTTCATCGGGTTCCCCTTCTGGTTCTATCCCCGATTCTCCTCCTATCACCTTCACCATGTCTAGTTCAGGACCTAACGCTGGTGGTAGCCCCGACCCTAATGCTGGGAATACTACTAGTGGGAATGTAATATGGACTATCCTGGCTGATCCCTTGCTCCCTTATATGGCAGGCCTCAGTCTTCCCGATTTTAACCATTTGATCAATGACCCCATACACCATGATCCTAGTTGGCCTGCTATGCCAACCAAGCTCCCTTTAGACATCCTCAAGTTTGAAGGTCTTCCTGGAGAATATGCTACAAACCATGTTCAATATTTCCAAATGTGGTGTTCGTCTAACTCCATCATCAATGACTCTATCTGTCTTCGGTTGTTCCAACATACACTTACTAGAGAAGCTTCTAAGTGGTATGTCGACCAGGCCTCCTCCTCTCATACTACTTTTGCAACTATTTCCAAGGATTTTCTGTCTTACTTCCAACTTCCCCTTTGTTATGACATTGGTAGCGAACTTTTGACCTCTTTCTATCAATCATCTACGATCCGTCTATCTAATCATGTCCAGGAATGGCGAAGAATAAAGAGCCTATGTCGAGCCCCTACCTTCGAAGATTGTGTCTACATGCACTGGTTTCTAAGATCCCTTTTTTCTGCGATTGGAAAAGATGTCGCATCTCATTTCCCTCAGACCGAAGAAGCTGCCCTCCAGATTGCCTTGAAATATAACCTGATCTATGCACAATCTGGTTATGTTTATACCGTCTTACCTAATATCCCTATACCCAGCGGTGCCAATGCACTGGGGGCATCCCATGCCATCGATGGTATCATTGGAGCCCTTTCTCATCTGTACACTCATCCTCCCATGGGTTATGGTTTCCCTCAGGGAGGGGCCAACTCCTCCACCACTTTTCCCCTTCCTGGTAGCATGTATCTAGGAAACGACATGGCTCCTCATCTTGCCCCACCTACTTACCACAATGTTTCCCAACCTCCTTATTATCCATATCCACAGCCTAGTGCTCCAGCTCCTCTATCATTAGCACCTCAGCATCCCTTGCCTTCTCAACCCCTGCAACAGTAGCCACCACCCCCTCAATGTCAGGTGTATGCATAACAGGGTGTGACTAATCATCCTACTTCAAAAAGAAGAGGAAAAGCAACCAAAACCAATCTAACCCAAGTAATCCAGGACCCAATCCCCAAGGGAATACACGTAACACTGCTAAACAACAACAAGGAACTCAACCCAAGCAGGATAGGTCTGGTTGGATGAACAAAACTTGTTCTTGTTGTGGTGTCTATGGTCATTATACCCATGATTGTCCTCTTTTACCTTATATGCAGTAGATGTGGGAAGTTCAAGTAGCATCCCGAGGAAAATAAGCCTCCCGTTTGGTTCCTCCCCATGCTCCACTTATCCAACTGCCTGTGTTTACCAATCCTTTCCCCTAGCAAGAATTCGTGGCTACCTAAGCCCCTGAAGGTCAGGTAGCCACTCAACCTTTTCCATTTGGTACCTCTAATTACCAGATTCTCATGATGAACTCTGACCAACCCAATATTGTTGATCTCAACCTTAAGACTCGGTCCCATCAATACAACAAGCCCCCCGCTACGTCTGACTCCGAGCCCCCTTCTTTAGGTCCCACAGAGCCTATTTCAACGCCCAGTGGTCCTTTAAAGATCCCTCAGCCTAAGAAAGAGGTTCATACCAAGATCCCTAAGGCACCATTACGCTGAAACGATGCTTTCGGTAAAGCTGGCCATTCGTATAGTATAGTAGATGATTTGGCGGAATCCCTTGCTGCCATATGAACACTAGAACTCCTCTAGTCATTCTCTTCACAACGAAAATCTCTACTAACTGCCATGGGTGTTGTGGATCCTTCAAATGATCATTTGATGATCTTCAATGTTGACTAGTCAGATACTTAATGCCAATGTCTCATGTTGTATCATTGACGAGGGGGCATCCACCTATGTGATGTCCGCTTCGGTTTGGAGAAAACTCAGATTTCTTGAATTGGCCCCTTCCACTATCACCCTCTGAGCGTGGGATGGCTGCTCTTCCTACCCCATAGGCCTATTTCACAATTTTCCTATTACTCTTGCGGGAAAGACTGTTTGTGTTGACGTAGAAGTCATTGATGCCCCATTATGCTACAACATTATATTGGGTCGTAGCTACACTTATGTGATGTCAGCTATCCCATCTCTAGTTCACCGTAAGATGTGATTTCCTCACAATGGAAAGATTGTCACCATTGACCAGTTGAGATATTACGAACCGAAGTCTTAGACCTCCCCTAAGTCCATCATCTCTTTGGTGGCCAATAAACAAATAGTCGAACCTTTGACCAATGTTTCACCTAGAGTGTATAAAGACTCCTCTTTTCTTGGTTCATTCCCTGGTATTTCTCCTCCCATCTCTGATCCTAGCTCGTCGAATGTTTGCATGATGTAATCGTCTAGGTCCGAATTCAAATAAACTAGTTCGAATAGTTAGTAGCCCCGCCCTCTGCAACCTGCTCATAGCACCTTGACTCAGCCTTCAGGCCCCTCATCTGCAGATGGTATTCATGAGCCTATCTACCCTCCTGGAACAGTCACTCCTAGCCTTAACCATCTCGGAGTTGTCTCGCCTGGAAATTACCCCTCCGGTCAGATACCATTTCTAGCTCCCCCTCCTGGAGTATATTTGATACCTGCATTGGCTACCTTATCTCTCCCTAAGATGACCCTAGGGATCCCTATCTGGTACATTGATCCCCCAGTGACTATCATTCCTGGTTAGCCCAAACCTTTTACTGCTTTGACCTCCGTCCAACCGGTCGCCATGACCCCTCCCTTTGCTTATGTTCCTTAGCCACCTCAACATGAACCTACTCTTATGGCGAAAGCTTCAGGCTAGGGGGGGGGAAGATCGTAAGAAGGCATTTAAGGACAAGGCCACCTAGACAAACCATGCTCCTTCCCAGCCTCCAAAGCATACCCCCCCTGTGCATTGTGTGATGTTGTCGATCATGCCACCCATCGTTTTCATAAATTTCCTCGTATCAATCCCATGTTCAACGAACCATTTCCTGAGTCTAATATCCCATAGGTCCATGTCACCTTACCTGATTCAACCAAGAAACTCAAGAATTTACACACAAACCATCCTTGTGATTTCTATGATTTCCATGGCCACTACACCCACCTTCGTCCCTACCTTGACGACTACTGTGCCTCTTTAGAAGCAGTCTGCCAATTCGAGGCCAAATGCAACGAGTCCACCTCTCCCTTGTTTGCGAGTTTTTCTTTAGCAGAACCAGAGGTCTTGCCTGCTCCCATTGACATTCTGTCTCTTGATGTCAAGAGGACAGAGCCTTCAGCCACCTTTTTCTACGTACAATAATCTATAAGACACATGGTGGAAGAGCCCTCTAGGACTTCCCCTTCTGTTTCGCCTGACCTCCCTTTAGTGATCACCCTGGGCTCAACATCAGTGGATCCTTCATATACTTGTTGTTCGGTCACCCTCTGTGATGATGTGCATGTGAACCTTTCTTCTCATGTTAATGAGTCAGGTAGCTTCACCATGTTAGGTTGTCTTTCTTCCGCCATTCATCCCATATTTTATTACGATGACGACATTATGGAAGCATTTATCACACCTGAATTTATTTATCCCCCCTTACATCGAAACCATGCATTCAAACCACATACACCTTGTGGCCATTACATTGAAACCCAATATCTTGGTAAGGGGGCACCCATTTTTGAGAGTCTAGGAGAAGAAATTCTCCACAACACTCATAATACATCTTGTCGTGTTGACTCTAGTACCATCATTATTTCCCACTCAGAAGAGCCTCTAGAGTCCCATATCACTTCATATCACTCTAGGGATGATCTACCTTATCATTCCTTCCTCTTAAATCAGAAACCCAGTCCCCTAGACATTGTTTTTGACCAACCTGTGGGTTTTCTAGGAGAGCACCAGTTCATTATCTCAAAATCCATGCTTTGGGATAGTGACACCATGTATGCCAACCCAGAAACTTAGTCCATTTACTTCATATATGTAGTACCAAAATATATTGGTAATCCTCCATTCCCTTTCTCGAACTTCATAACCATAACAAAAACAAATGGCGCACCACATCATAAAAATGTGTTTAGACTCCCCTTTTCTAAATACATTTTGGCATGACTATAACATGCTTAGGGGCACCTATGCCCCTCAACCATAAAATTCCCAACTCTCATCCAAAAACAGCACTGAAACCCCCTTTCTTTGATAGGTCATACTTTTCAGGTCATTTCCTGGAACAAGTCGTAATTTTCTGCCTAGTACCTGCTACCCAGGTTGTAGAACAGACCCCAAAAAATGCAACCTAGCCTATTCCTGGGCTATGGGTGCCTAATCTAAAACTTTAATCCCCTAAATTGAAAGAGTATTGTTAGGAATCTTACCTGCAACTGACAGATCTCGATTCCAATAGTCAGTTTCTCTGCTACGATTTCCACAACATTTAGGGCCTTTTCTCCTCTCTACATTCACCACAACTACACTTGCAAATGAATCAAATTGGAGGGAGAATGCCTTATTAAAAGAGAAACCCCATATTTTTTTTTTGCTAGCTGCAACCAAATCATAGCTCGGTTTGACAAACTATCAGCACCTGTTGGGCCTCGTATATGCCCATGTTTTCATCATGAAGCATCATTGTTTATACCCTAAAACCCTAGGTTTTTAGCCTGTTATGTACCTTAATTCCATCACTTGCTGCCAAATAATCTCTATGGTTGATTATCATCAATTTTATTCACTTCTCTATTATTAAATATGATTACATCATGTTTTACTAATGAAAGTTTTGTTGAAGTTGATTTATCATAGGATTCCATCACTGAAATCCCTCAAAAGCTAGTTAAATATGGGAATGCCTACTTTGGGGATTTGGCACTTTCGGAAAAATTCTAGAGAATTCGAGAGATTTTATTATCAAAAGTTATATTATAATACCTCTCCACAAGTTGGATTCCACCCAGCTCACTCATATGATTCTCTAGAAGGAAATTACCCAATTTTTCCAAATCTACAAAAACTTTTAAACTGCCAACTTCCGCCTCAATTTCCATGTAGATGAAGGCGAAGGAAGAAATTTGGGAACATGGGTTTTAATCCTAGAATAGAAAATTTACTAACACTATAATAATTTTTTAAAATACCTTATTTTTTTGGAGATATTCAGGGGGACTTTAGGCTAATTTATGTAAAATTCAGAAATTTCCATAATTGTTAAAATCTCCCAAAACAACCTTGTTTTGGATTTTTGGTCAAACGTAGTTGAAACAACTACAGATCAGCACATAAAAGCTTTTAGAATCAATTTCATATTATCTCCATGGCTATGAATGGAGTGTTGTTGAGAAACAAAGCTTGGAATGAACAATGTAATCAAATTTAGATGAGTTAAGTAGCATAACGATTTTTTGGTCTGATCTGCATAGATCACTTTCGATTTGTAATTATAAGGTTGTGATTATTAAGCTTGAAACAAATACTTATTAAAACATAGACATCCAATGTGGGTATTGGAATTCGATTTTGTAATCAAGACTGAAAATTGTGATTTGGTCCTCTATAATGGAAGCCAAAGTTGTGATTTCACATGTTGGGTTATTAATTTGATTTTTGAGTGTTGTGGATTTTGTATGAGTTCCTAAAGTAAATTTGTTGAAGCATAGCCAGTCTCCGTAAGTCCTAAGCTTCCTTGGGTGTGGCAAGGGCCCACCACAACTGGATCAACTCCTGTAAAGATAACTAGAGGTAATCTGTATGTGTGTCGATTAATTTTCTATGCTTTTATAGTTGTGATTAGAAGATCATTTTTATTTTATGCATTCATGATTGTATTGTGTTTTTATAAATGATTTCATGTGTTGGCTCTTAGCTGGATAGATTGAGTGTTTGCATTGAAGAATTTCATAGTGCAGGTGTTGGGAAGTAGTGTTGTAGGTGTGTGTTTAATTATTTTTCAAAGTTCTTCTCCTAATCAATTGAATTCAAAATTTTCCAACGTTGTTTCTAGATAGGAATTCCAGTTGCAGATGTCAGTTACATGAATTACTTTTGAACTTGAATGAATCTTATTGTATTTCCTAGAAAATGAGTTGAATAAGAAAAGACCTTTGTGATCGATCAAGTGTGAATGAATAGAGTATGGTTGAACACATCAAGTTTAAAAGTTTCATTGATTATTCAGAAAAGGATGGAAGCAATTCAACGATAGACTCATAACTCCATCTTTCATGACATCTGAATTGAATTGAACATGAATCTAAATTGATGTTGAGAAGTATGTTTTTTTCTTGTTAATATCATTTCCTAAATTTTCACCAGAGGTAAGCATAAAAATCCGACCATAGGCATAATTATAAGATTAGATCAAAAATCCAAAACTACTATTCAAACTTGATCTTGGAATTGGTTTGCTGATTTGTTGAATTAGATTGGAATTTGAATTGTTTTAAAAATAGAGCGTGAACTGCAGGATTGAAAGATCTCTTCAATTGTTATAAAAACATAATATTCCATCATTTGTTGTGTGTAATTAAAGATAAGGTCAATAGGATCTGCTTTTGGTCACTTAAACCTAGTAGTCGAATTTCATTAGTTGCCAACAGTGAGCTTGCAAAAGGATTTCTAGGGAATTTTTTCAGTGTGTTAATTAAGTCAGAATATTTTGATTATTTCTCAGTGCCAGTGTTCATTTTCTTTATTAATAAAATCATTTATTCAATAGGAATTATAGCTTATGGTTTCATTCTGCAAGATTGTTGAACTGTGTGTTTGTGAGCAAGGTAATTTTTTAAGGTATTTTCTGAATTTGTAAAATAGATTAGAATTTTTAGCCTTCTATGCAATTTGGGAATTTCCAGTTCATAAGAGTGAAGTATGATGAGTGATTTTATCCTTTACAACTTATTTTAGAAGTGATTGTTGGTTTGAGACTCCAGAGCATTGTCAAAATTAGCTACATTGCAATTTGATTGGAATAGGTAAATGAGTGCCAGTTGTAATTTTCATTAGCCTGTTAATCAAAATCTTAGTTTCTAGGTTGAATTAGTTCTCATTATGATATCATAGAATAGGGTGTGTTCTTTCTTCGATTAGCATATCTTATCTTGTTGACTAGGAGAGTAGAGTGTTAATTATTGAAATATTTTTTAGTAAATTTTCCAGAGTTCTGTTTCATGATTTTACTGATGAAAATTATAATTGCAATTTGATTTCCTCAGTACAATTGTGTGCTTAAGTAGTGCAGGTTCATCTCAGTTGATTATAAAAGTGGAGCTAGGGTTTATTGAATGAATTGTCATAGAGTAGATCATAAATCCAACATGAGAGACACAGTTTTCCACTTTGGTTGATAAGTGTGTGAAATAAACATTTCAAACAGTTTTGATGTTGCAATCTCTTGTTTGATGTCAAAGTAGTGGAAATGGTATAAAGTGTCTTATCTTAAGGTTTAAGTAAATTCATCATCTGAGCATAAGGTTTGTAGGTGAATTTATATTAATCAGTTTCTTCTAAGTGTGGCTTATGAAAGTTAGAATTAGGATTTTGGAATTTTTGCAAGAAAGATTGAATTGTTAAATTAAAGTTTGTTGAAGACTAGGTATTTGATTTAGAGTAATTAGGTTTTGATTTCAGTTAAATCACGAGATAAATTAAATAAAGGGTTAAGTTCTCAAGTCAAATTCAATTATTGATCCTGCTTAGAATGATGAACTGATGTCTTTTCTACAATTTGTGTTTTTATAAGTATTTCTATGTCTTGACTCTTAATTAATTATCATAAGAAATCATTAAAACATTGACTTGCAAATTGAATCAAGAAGTGAAATGCAACTCATATTGACGAGCCTAGATTGACAAATTAAATATTAAGAGCTTTAATTCACCAATTAAAACTATCAACATTTTGGCATTGTTACAGGGGAGTTGCAATTTTTTATTCAGGTAACTATTATTAGAGTTTCAGGATCTTGTAGGGTTGTCGGAGGGCGGAGAGTGTACAGTAAGACATGAGTGAAGAGCCACACATCCATTTTTGTAGGGTTGCTCCAAAGTCTGATTGATTACTACTTTTTCTTGAGTTTTTATTTCCTTTTTTATGCATAGAATTAAAGGTAGATTTATTTCTAGTGCTATTTTTCTTGCAATTAGCAGTTTTTAATTCATTTAGATCAAAAATCCAAGCTTTGAATGATAAAATTTTTTTTGGGTGTTGTAAGAACCCTCTATTTGTACTAATCCATGTTGCGGACAGAGAACATCAACCAGCAAGATAAATTCAAGAATGAATGAGAGGTTGAATAATGTCCCTCGAAATACTTTCTCAAGTCCTAGCAATATATGGGATATCTGCCTCTCAGGAAGAGTTCATCTTCCCCATATTCAAGAAATTATATCCCTCTCCATAGCTAGAAAAGGATTTAGAAGTCTCCCTTTATTCCTATTTCCTATCTACGAAGGAGATCGATGAATCATATACCAAGTCTGATGGGGAACATCGAACTGAACCTGAGATTTCACCATGCCCAACAAAAAGGCTTGTGTGCATTCCAGAGACCGATTATCCAAGTTATTCTGGCATGAAAAGGGAGGACATTCAGAGTGGTCCAAATGAATAAATGAGCCAATACCACCAGGATTACATTAAGCGTTGGTTCTAGGTCACAATCCAGTCAAAATACCACTATCATCTTCAAATAATCTTGGTACCATATCAATTGAAGCAACTGGTTTCTCATACTCTAGTATGTATTGAAGCTTATTCTTTCAAACTAAGTGTGAGTATATTTAGCATGTTGTTACAAACATGGCTGCATTGGAAGTACTCCTACACTTGAAAGAGACCTTCCTCTCTCTAGATTAGGGTAGGGTATAAATGAATAAAAATTTTATATGAAATAAAATTGTTGTTATGACATCATTCTTGAAATTGCAATTTCTAAGGCATAACCATTGAAATTTTTGTCATTATGCATGCCTGTGGTAAGACTCGTCAGAAATAAGTCACTCTTAATGCCTCATATTTTATAAAGTGACTTTGATTATTGGCTGAGATTATTCATTGGGTTAGTTAGGGGAATTTTTATTGTTATACTTCCCATTCATAAGCTTAACATACTATCATACAAGAAATATTTTCAAGTCTCTCTTTCAAGGTGTTGATGAAAAGCCTCCTATGGTGGACCACTCCTATAAAACCTAATGAGCTCTCATAAGAACCCTATCATGACCAACTCGAGGAATATTTTAGTCATTATCTGAGTTATTTTCTTTTCTTGAGTCTTTAGGGTAGAAGGATCAACCAATAAATATTAGTAATTAAAAAATTTTCACGCTGTCCTACGCTCTTAAGGAGTAGATCTGTCTCCCCACTTATTAAGTAACTTCTAAGGTTAATCATAATCGAAGTCTAAAAAAATATTTAGGGGAGGATAGGAGGTCTCGTAATGAGCCTACATACCACGATCATGAGACCTAACATGCATGACATTACTACTCCTATTCACCAAGCTAGAGTAATGGCTTTCAACCCAAAAAGTTGGAAGAAAGGAGGTCCCATCATGAGCCAGCCTGTTCATCCATGTTACTTCTTGTGAGTGGCACTGCCATCATCTGTTTACCAAGCCAAGACAATGGCTTTTATCTAAAATTCAAATAAGCTAACTCTGAATCTATATCTAGTAAGTGGGACACAGACATTTCGTTAGGTTAAAAGGCATCCATGTCAAGGCTATAGACGCCTGCTGGCAGTAGGGCCATGCATGTGGTATCAATGTTAATTCTACACTATGACTTACTTGGTTGGTTTTGTCTTTTCCATGAACTCACTATCATATCTCTCTGATAATTTGTTTAATATCCTTCAGTAGTGTGCTTTGGAGTTCTATCTTTCAGGAATGATTTAGTTTTTATGGATGTGAGACCCTTAGTGTAGGTGATTCAGTCTGCTTGAATAAAGCTTTGACTATATGTTTGGGTAACGGTAGGACAATCATACTCGAAAGGTATCATTTTGTAATATTTATTTTTCCCTAATTTTGATCCATTTTAAGGCCTTATTTTTTAAATAAAGTCACTTTTACTTGTAATAATGAGGCTATTCAAAGTGGAGATATGCTACTTTGGATTACGCTTGAGATGCTTTGTGAAAACTCTTATGGTTAATCATTTTAGGATGACATTATCTCTACAGTAAAAGCATTTTTAAAGATTCCTTTAGTATTTGTAGCATTAGTTACTCTTTTAGAATAATAAAATTCAGTCTTAACGTCACTGGATCCCTGGTCACTAATTTTCTTATCTTATTGATGCAACTGATGATGACATCTGATGAAACTTACTTACATGCTCTCATCATTAGCCATATGGTTTAAGTCAATGAAGCATGAATCTAATATAGAAACCCTAGCCCTTCAGTCTTTGGTCTCTGTCAAAGTTTTTGCTTGCATGAGGACATACATGTTAATAGGAATGGGGGAGAGAGATGATTGGAATTTTAATGTTTGACTCACATTTTCACCCTATGCTTACTCTTATTTTTTTCACTATAATTTTGCACAATTGCTGGGCTTGGAGGATGATCAGATAATTGTTATTTAATTTAACATATTTTCTTTATTGCAATAAAGAGGATTATTGATGATGGTTATTGTGTTTTTTTTCAGGAAGTTGTATGGAATCACACATGCATCAACATTTTCAGGATAACATGGATATTGAGACCTTTTTTTTTCTCTTCAAAAATCACATCAGCTTAAGCCATTCCATCATTTAATTCATATTGCAACAACAAGGACATAGAAAACAAGGGTAAAAATTGAGGTAGAGGTGGCTTAATATTCTTTAATTGATTATATATTTAAGAAAGCTTTGATGATTAACCACCACATATTTTGTATATCTAGTTTTCCATATACCCTCCATTTTCATGCTACTATAGGTCATAATCATAATGGTTCATGTAAAAAAAAGTAGTAACTATAATGCCTTCCCCTCCTAAATTCACACATATTATCAGTTGAATCCAATAGAGGATGAATTCGTTGCTTCCTTTCATGAAGAAACCATCCATAAGCATTGGCCTTGTGAAAATAGAGCATGCAAACACATATGTTCCCATCTCCATCAACACCTCATATCATATACCATTTCCATTATCACCTATCATCCTATTTATCATTTTCCTCCTACCATATCTATTTTTTTTCCTCAATTTGTATCGCTCTTAAAATCAAGCCTATGACAATCAAATCTTCATGTTGAGTTGCTTCATAAGACCTAACACTAACTAAAAATCCATGATGCCATAAAAACCTAGATATGAGAAAAGGCTTTGTTTGCATGAGGACATGCAAAACCTCAGGCATGGGGGGATGTTGGGCCTCGTATATGCCCATGTTTTCATCATGAAACATCATTGTTTAGACCCTAAAACCGTAGGTTTTTAGCCCATTCTGTACATGAATTCCGTCACTTGCTGCCAAATACTCTCTCTAGTTGATTATCATTAGTTTTATTCACTTATATATGATTAAATATAATTACCTGATGTTTTACTCATGACATTTTTTCTGAAGTATATTTATCACAGGATTCCATCGTTGAAATCCCTCACAAGCCAGTTAAATATGGGAATGCCTAATTTGGAGCTTTGGCATTTTCGGCGTGCTTCCAGACAATCCAGGAGAGGTTATTATCAAAATTTATATTATGATACCTATCCATAAGTTTGATTCCACCCAACTCACTCATATGAGTCTCTATAAGGAAATTACCCAATTTTTCCAAATCTGCAAAAACTTATAAACAACCAACTTCCACCTTAATTTCTGTGCAGATGAAGGTGAAGGAAGAAATTTTTGCAAATGAGTTTTGATATTAGTATATATAATTTACTAAAAATTTAATGGTTTTGTAAAATAATTTATGGTTTTGGAGATATTCAGGGGGGCTTGAGGCTAATTTATGTAAAATTCAGAAATTTCCAGAATTGTTAAAATCTCCCAAAAGGACCTTGTTTTAGATTTTTGGTCAAAGGAAGTTGAAACTACTACATATCAGCACATCATAGCTTTTAGAATAAATTTCATATTATCTCCATGGCTATGAATGGAGAATTGTTGAGAAACAAAGCTTGGAATGGACAATGTAATCAAATTTAGATGAGTTAAGTAGCATAACGATCTTTTGATCTAATATGAATAGATCACTTTCTATTTGTAATAATAACGATGTGACTATAAAGCTTTCAATAGAGACTTATTAAAAAATAGAAATCCAGTGTGGCTATTGGAATTTTATTTTGTAATCAAGAGTGAAAACTGTGATTTGGTCCTCTTTAATGGAAACCGAAGTTGTGGTTTTACATGCTGGGTTATTAATTTGATTTGGAGTGTTGTGGATTTTGTATGAGTTCCTAAAGTAGATTTACTGAAGCGTAGCCAGCCTCTGTAAGTCCTAGCTTCTCCCATTGTGGCGAAGGGCCACCACAACGCGAACAGATCCTGTAAGCATAACTAGAGGTAATCTATATGTGTGTTGATTAATTTCCTATCTTTTTTATAGTTGTGATTAGAATATTGATTTTATTTTATGTGTTGATGATTGGATTGTGTTTTTAAGAATGATTTCATGTTTTGGCTCTTATCCATATAGATTAAGTGTTTGCGTTGAATAATTACATAGTGAAGGTTTCATAAATTATTGTTGTAGGTGTGTGTTTAATTCATTTTCAAAGTTCTGCTCCTAATCAATTGAATTCAAAATTTTCCAGCATTTCTTTTAGACAAGAATTCCACTTGCAGATCTTAGTTACTTGAATTAGTTCTGAACTTGAATTAATCTTCTTGTATTTCCCAGAAAATGAATTGAATAAGAACAAATATTTGTGATCGATCAAGTGTGAATGGACATAATATGGTTGAACGCATCAGGTTTAAAAGTATCATTGATTATTCAGAAAAGGATGGAAGAAATTTAATGATAGACTCATAACTTCATCTAGCATGAAATCTGAATTGAATTGAACATGAATCTAAATTGATGCTAAGAAGTGCATTTTTTTCTTGTTAATATCATTTCCAAAATTGTCACTAGAGGTAAGCATACAAATCCGACCATAGGCATAATTATAAGATTAGATCAAAAATCCAGAACTATTATTTGAACTTGATCTCGGAATTGGTTTGTTGATTTCTTGCATTAGATTTAAATTCAAATTGTTTTAAAAGTAGAGCATGAACTGAAGGATTTAAATATCTCTTCACTTGTTAAAAAAACAAAATATTCCATCATTTTCTGTGCATAATTCAAGATAAGGTTGATAGGATCTGCATTCGATCACTTAAACCTAGCAATTGAATTTCCTTAGTTTCCAACAGTGAGCTTGCAAAAGGATTTCTAGAGCATGTTTTCAGTCTATTAATTAAGTCAGAATATTTTGATTATTTCTTAGTTCCATTGTTCATTTTCGTTATCAGTAAAAGAATTGAGTCAATAGGAATGCTAGCTTAGGGTTTCTTTCTGCAAGATTGTTGAATTGTGTGTTTGTGAGCAAGGTAAGTTTTTAAGGTATTTTCTAAATTTGTAAAATAGATTATAATTTTTAGTCTTCTGTGCAATTTGGGAATTTCTAGTTCATAAGAGTGAAGTATGATGAGTGATTTTAGCGTTTACAACTTAGTTTAGAAGTGATTGTTGGTTTGAGACTCCAGAGCATTGTCTAAATTAGCTACATTGCAATTTTATTAGAATAGGTAAATGAGTTCCAGTTGTGATTTTCATTAGCTTGTTAATCAAAATCTTAGTTTCTAGGTTGAATTAGTTCTCATTAAAATATCATAGAATAGGGTGTGTGCTTTCTTCGATTAGCATACCTCATCTTGTTGAATAGGAGAGCAGAGTGTTAATTATTGAAATATTTTTGAGTAAATTTGCCAAAGTTCGGTTTCATGATTTGACTGATGACAACTGTAATTGAAATCTGATTTCTTGAGTACAGTTGTGTGATTAAGTAGTGTAGGTTCATCTCATTTGATTTTAAAAGTGGAACTAGGGTTTTCTTAATGAATTGTCATAGAGTAGATCATAAATACAACATGAGAGAAAGAGTTTTCTTCTTTGGTTGATAAGTGTGTGAAATAAACATTTCAAATAGTTTTGATGTTGCAATCTCTTGTTTGATGTCAAAGTAGTGGAATTGGATTGTGATTTTATGAATTATTTCATGTGTTGGCTCTTAGCTGGATAGATTGAGTGTTTGCGTTGAAGAACTACATAGTGAATGTTTCAAAAATTATTCTTGTATATGTGTGTTTAATTATTTCTCAAATTTATGCTCTTAATCAATTAAATTCACACTTTTCCAGCGTTATTTTTAGACAGTAATTCCACTTGCAAATCTTAGTTACTTGAATTAGTTCTGAACTTGAATGAATATTCTTGTATTTCCCAACAAATGAGTTGAATAATAATAAAACTTTGTGATCAATCAAGTGTGAATGGACAGAGTATGGTTGAATGCATCAGGTTTAAAAGTTTCATTGATTAATCAGAAAAGGGTGGAAGAAATTCAACGATAGACTCATAACTCCATCTGCCATGACATCTGAATTGAATTGAACATGAGTCTAAATTGATGCTGAGAATTGCATTTTTGTCTTGTTAATATAATTTCCTAACTTGTCACCAGAGGTAAGCATACAAATCCGACCATAGGCATAATTATAAGATTAGATCAAAAATCTAGAACTACTATTCGAACTTGATCTTATAATTGGTTTGTTGATTTCTTGAGTTAGATTGGAATTCAAATTGTTTTAAAAACAGAGCATGAACTGAAGGATCAAAATATCTCTTCACTTGTTATAAAAACATAATCTTACATAATTTTCTATCGTAATTCAAGATAAGGTTGATAAGATCTGCTTTTGGTCACTTAAACCTAGCAATCAAATTTCATTAGTTGCTAACAGTAAGGTTGCAAAAGAATTTCTAGAGCATTTTTTTAGTGTGTTAATTATGTCAGAATATTTTGATTATTTCTCAGTGCTAGTGTTCATTTTCTTTATTAGTAAAATAATTGAGTCAATAGAAATGCTAGCTTAGGGTTTCATTCTACAATATTGTTGAACTTTGTGTTTGCGAGTGTTACACAGTAATTTGTCACCATCCCTGCAATCCCCCGTCCCAAAAATTAGAGGACCTATTCCATGATCTGTGAGTAGTGACATGACCTAAAACCACTTTCATGGCATCCCCCTTGACAAGGACAATCATTCCCCTGAAGACAGTTTCCTGTGAAAAGCCTTAAAAATAGAACTTTTGGCCTTAGCGCGACTGGCCAGTTCAGCCCTCGCGCGAATGGGGGAAATCCACCAAAGAGGGCACGCGAACTGGCACTCTGTCCCAGTGTATTACTCATGCCAAGCTTAATAAGGATTGTTTTTTAAAAATAAATGGCAGAAGTTTGATTCCAACCAACTCCTGAACGAGTCTCTAAAATGAGTTGGGAGGTTTGGCTCCGAATCTCCATGTAGGGGAAGTGGTTTTCCACCTATCATGGAGGCTTCCTTGAGGATAGGGCCAATCCCACCATTGTAGGGATCCGAACTCCCCTTCCACCATCTATATAATCTTGTCATTTTCCCCTTGCAAGCTAGCCTGGATAGAGCTTAATCAGTAGTAAGAATATTATCATCATACAGCAGAAGAGAGAGAGCCTTGTCCCATCCCGACGAGCTTCATCGAGACATGCTCCGCTATTGACCCACCGAAGGAAGATCTAGCGTCAGAGTTTAGGTTGTATATTTATTTCATTGTGATTAATAATAAATGACTTTGATTATTGGTCCATTCATATGTTCATGTCTTATGTTACAAATAATATCTTCTCTCACTGATATATGGTTGCATGTATTAGGTTTTACGCTTGTGTGTTGTTGTTTCTTCGTGTACGTGCAGGTGTTCGAACATGTTAGGCGGGAGAATTGTGATCTACAAAAGTGAAGGATGGAAGTGCCATCTTCTCTGCAAGCAACAACATCGTAAGACTTAAGGTAGGCCTCTTGTAACATCTTGGTCTTTTGTAACTAGGAACCTGCATCTTAGCGTGACTCGATTGTTGCTAGACCCAATCTGGGCTAGTAGGGATCACCTCTGTCCGCAGAGGGGATTTACCTCTCCAACAGTGAGCAAGGTAAATTATTAAGGTATTTTATGAATTTGTAATATAGATTAGAATTTTTAGTCTTCTATGCAATTTGGGAATTTCCAGTTCATAAGAGTGAAGTATGATGAGTGATTTTAGTCTTTACAAATTAGCTTAGAAGTGATTGTTGGTTTGAGACTCCAGAGAATTATCTAAATTAGCTACATTGAAATTTTATTGGAATAGGTAAATGATTTCCATTTGTGATTTTCATTATCTTGTTAATCAAAATCTTAGTTTCTAGGTTGAATTAATTCTCATTGTGATATCATCGAATAGGGTGTGCGCTTGCTTCAATCAACATATCTCATCTTATTGACTAGGACAGAAGAATGTTAATTATTGAAATATTTTTGAGTCAATTTGGCAGAGTTCAGTTTCATGATTTGACTGATGAAAACTGTAATTGCAATCTGATTTCTTGAGTGTGGTTGTGTGCTTAAGTTGTGTAGGTTCATCTCAGTTGATTTTAAAAGTGGAACTAGGGTTTTTTGAATGAATTTTGATAGAGTAGATCATAAATCTAGCATGAGAGACAGAGTTTTCTACTTTGTTTGATAAGTGTGTGAAATAAACATTTCAAACAGTTTTGATATTGCAATCTGTTGTTTGATGTCAAAGTGGTGGAATTGGTATAAAGTGTATTATCCTAGGGTTTAATTAAATTCATCATGTCAGAATAAGGTGAATTTGTAGGTGAGTTTAGATTAATCAGTTTCTTCCAAGTGTGGCTTATGAAATTTAGAATTAGGGTTTTGGCATTTTTGCAAGAAATATTGAATTGTTAAATTGAAGTTTGTTGAAGACTAGGTATTTGCTTTAGATTAATTAGGTTTTGATTTTAGTTCAATCAGGAGATAAATTAAATAAAGGGTTAAGTGCTGAAGTCAAATTCAATTATTGATCTTGCTTGGAATGATCAACTGATCTCTTTTCTGCAATTTGCGTGTTTATGAGTATTTGCATGCCTTGAATCTTAATTAATTATCATAAGGAATCATTAAAACTCTGACCTACAAACTGAATCAAGAAGTTTAGTGCAGCTCATGTTTATAAGCTTGGATTGACAAATTAAATATTAAGAGCTTTAATTCACCGATTAAAACTCTCAACAACACCATTGGAAAGCTCTCATCGAGCTCTCAAATGGGTATCCTGTAGTTTTTTTTTATTGGATACTTCACCCAGACACATTTTTCCCAATAAGGGTCACTTCATCACTCCTTAAAATCAAATTTCTTCACTTGCAACACTTTTAATTGGGGTACCACTTTTCCTTCACACTTGTCCATGCTCGTGTCGATTTTCGTCATGAGTAAAGATCTTGTACTCATGTTTTTATGGTCCCCACTGGGCCTGTTCTGTGTGGTAGCATCATCGAGTCACCCTTGTTACAGCATCCGAGTCGAGTCATCATCATATCCATGGAGTCTATCCTGAGTTCCTTTGTATCCTGCTATAGTCCTCCAATCTTCATTTCTTTGTTCCTCTCTGATGTCGCACATTTTGGCCTTTAGTCATACTGTCCCCTATCCCCTCTGGTGTCGAGTCAGTATTTTCCAAGTGATCCATGCCCTTTATGCTCTAACAAGGGAATTTTTCAGTCCACTACTTAGTACCCCCCATTCCAACATTATCCCTGGTGTTAGTGTACCAATCGCTCTACTATTTTCCCTCATGCCTTAGTTGACAATCCCTTATTGCCTCACCTATGGCAGACCTCCTTCTGTTGACATGAGCTTATTCATTCCAGAAGACAGGTCTAGAGGGCGGTATACCTTGGTTCCAACTTCCACTCTTGTTCGGTGCCTCAGATCAGGCAAAGGGACCCTTTATTTCCCTTTGATTTGATTATTTCTTAGCTTCAGTTCATGGCATGATCGAGATCCGTATACTCGATGGTTCAATGATGCAGGAGATTGTACCGGTGATTCCCAGGTATGTGTGAGATGTTCTAGACCTTATGAGGGGGTGGCCCTTCAGATAGCCCCCTACATACCTGGATGAAATCTCTACTATAGCCATTGATGCAGCTGCATATATTTTATGGTTCTGGGCTCAGCCGCTTGTAGCGCCTTTTTAGTTTGCATGTATCATTTAGATTTTTAGAGCCCTTTCCTGTTTTATGGGGCCTCTTTGGTTGTACCTATATCTCATTTACTCAGATATTATTGTATAAGTCATGGTTGTTGTCCCAGGCATAGTATGTATGTGGGGTCAATTATCATGTTTTTATTTGGCCCATGTTTATGGCGGCATGTACTATGTAGTTTAGTCCCTGGTTTACTGGACACATTATTCTTTGTACTTTGTTATCTCGACGGGCACAGGTATGCCTCCCCCGCGTCATGTAGAAAAGTTACTCAAACATAAAAGGGACTTTTCGCACCTGTAGGTCTCACCTACTCAGGGTCTTGTCCTCTCGTGCTTTAGTATACCTTATATTTCTCTCTCTTTGACTCTCCCTTTGATGTCTAGTGATTGAGTACTTATAAGGTACTTAGGTCATATGATTTTCTCCTAATGCTCACACGCTGGGGGGAAAATGTTACACCATTTTTTGGTCATCTAACCTATTACTATTAGATGGACCAAAGTACACCATGTAAGACCAATTTTACACTTGTAAAAATTCTCTGACTGTGAAAAATAACTTATTAATCCTTAATTTATTAATTTTTTATGGTCTAAACAGGAAACCCCATGAAGAATAATTGAATAAATCCTTATTTGTTTGATTTTCTTCAAGGGATAATTAGTTAAAAAATAATTTAATTAATATTCCTGGTCATATTTAGCCCAAAACAGGAACATTAATTAGATAAATCATTATTATCTTATTGTTTTCTAGGAATAATTATTTAAAACATTATTTAAGTAATATTCCTTCTTAAATTTGACTAAATCATTTATAAATAATTGAATAAATCACTATTTATTTAATTATTATTTAGCCAAATTCTTAAAATAATAGATAAATTATTTATTTATTTATTATTTACAAATAAATGGATTTGACCAAATTCAAATTATTTTTCCCTCCAACAAAAATAATAAAATATTCCATAAAAGTTGGATCTAGATTTGGTTAATAATATTTTAATTATGCACCAATATCTAGACTAAATCAATATTTTGTTATAAATAGAAGGGTTGTTTCATTCATTCACTACCTTTTGTTGCCTAAAGATCGCTCTGGATTTATACTTTTGGTCTGACTTTGATCCTCCATCATTTTCATATTTTTCTACCATTTCGCTTGTGAGCTCCCTTTGAGTTCCATTTTTTTCTGGGTTTTCTACATCATCAAGAGAGGGAGAGAGATCTTAAATCTGAAGTGCTAAGGACATACAAGAACCCATCCCATTGAGGGGGACTTGTAATCTCTTTCTATGTTCCATTCCCAGGTGTCATAAATACAAAAATTATTTAAAAAAATTCTTGTCTTGTATATTGGATGCATGGAGCAACTCTTTGTTTTATTTATTGTTTAATGTCATTAACTACATAGATCTGGATTTTATAGCATTTATTTTGGTCAACTAACTCTATATTTAAGGAAATTTACAACCATGTTTGATGTTAGGGTTGTTTGTTATGCATAGCTAAAGTGAGTTTTTTCGTATGCTTACGATTAGAATTGACACTAACATACTTCCCTTAACTTCTTGTCATAATTCTCTTGTCTCATAATTTTGTCATTTATCACTAGAGTACTAGGTAGACTCTTCTATCTTATTACATCAAAATGATTGAAAAACCTGTTCACTGCGAGTTCCAATGTTTCACATTTCTCCTCAAGCTATAACATTAGATTTATTTTGGAAATCCCTTTCTTGACTTCTAGGATAGTCTTTGTTCTATCAGCTATCCCGAGCTCTTCTAATTCATATTTATTTTTGGAATTAAGGAATTTTTTTATTTTAGAGGCTTCCTCTGGTTTCTTTACAAGATCAAATATAATCTGTATAGAAGGCCAAATATCATTAAATGGGTTAATGATATTGGCCCACAATTGTTGTTTTGCTTGGGCTAAAGGCTCTTTTAGTGACAACTCCTTTTCTAGCTTATGGATTTTGTCAGTCAATATATTGGCTTTTTGTACTTCAGATTCATGCATTACTTCTACCAATTTCTTTCCATCTTCTAATATCTTTACCTGTTATTTGAGCTTATTAATATATGTTGTCTGAATGGACATATATTCCATTGCTTTGATTAATTTGTCGGCCTCATTAGTGGGATGGGATGTTGGTATTGTTGATGTTGTTGTTGATGTAGATATTGGTGCTCAGGTATATGTTGGTGTTGAGGTAGATGTTGGTGCTAAGGTAGATACTATGGGAATAGCAGTAATGGGAACTGCTTCCATGCTAACTTGTTTCTCATGTACATTTTTATCCATCTCTGTCTCCATCTCCTTTATTTGAGCTGTCAACTAGATAATGAGATTCATTCTCTAATCCTTTTGATTATTTATCTCCAAAACCTCTGTGGTTTTTGAGTTCTCAATAGTTGGTAGTTTTAACTATTTCTTCAGTGCAACTATGTCTGCATTTTTCTTTTTTACAAGTTCTTCTGCTGCTTTGATGTCATTTGGATTATAGCCAATCTCAATTACCAATTATTCCAATGACTTAATCCTGTTTTCCTTTGCTTGTGATGAGGCTCTCTCTAGCTGTAACTATGACCTTACATTTTCTATGGAATTATACAACTTATGGACACTTAGAGCTTTATGTGTCATGGTTGAGTATATAATTTCTCCTCCCTGCTTATGGAATTCAATTTGGTCAATTGGATGCACATCCTTGGTAGGAAATTCAAAGCTTGTTTTACTATAGTATTTTGAAGTTTTAGGGGCTTGTACCTTCATGTGTAGGAATGCCATCTGTATTTTCTTTGTCTTGAGGTCAAAACCTGAAAGTAACCTACTCTGAACATTGGGAGTTTTCTTCCAATATTGTTCATATGTAACATCCTTAAATGCTTCATTTTTTATTTTAATCTCTTTATATTTCTCAATAATATCCTTTTCTTTCTCAATTGGCTTTCTAGATGATGAAAACTCTACACTATTTTTCTTTTAAATGATTTGTGCACTGGAATTTGATGACAGAGGTGTTTCTTCTGATTGGGTTGTAGGTGTGTCATCCATGATAACAATATATGTTTCAATGGTTTCTTCCTGCTCTATCACTGGATTTAGCTTTGTTTCCATTCTATACATAAGCTTGAATTTATTATTCGATGTAGCTTCTGCTGAGTATGAGTCTTCTTCTCTTGACCTTTTTGAATTTCTATCCTCTGGATCTGGAGTATGTAGGATGGAACTAGTATCACACTGCTCCTCCATCTCCTTAAGAGTATTTCCCAACCACTCTGACTGATTGGAATATTTCTCTATCTCAGGCTTAAATTCATGAATGAAAGGGCATAGTTTAAACTTAATTCTTAATTTTATTATGACACCCAAGGGATCATATGACCATTTCAAGTTGCTACTAAACTTTAACTCTTCTAGGCATCTATCAGCTTCCTTTATAACATTCCTACTGTTGTATATGAAAGACCCTAGTTGGTTTTTTCTATCTTGAACTGAGTTTTCTTTTTGGCCAAAAGGAAATTTATCTCATCAGAATTCAAGATCTGCCTGATGTACTCTAAAGAAAATATCCTCATTGGGAAGTATTTGGGAAGCTTGTAAGGGACTGATTGGCTTCCATACACTCTTATTTATGTGTGATTCTGGTATAAATACCAGTCTCATGTATTTCTATGATCTGATAACTGTAGAAACTTTTTTATTTCATATATGATTCTGGGATAAATGCTATTTCTGACCATATTAACCACTAGATATACAAAAGAATCATTAAAGTCTTTGAAACTAAATTCAGTGGAATTATTTATGATCAAGGATGTCCAAAAGATAACAGACTGGGGATTACCCTCTATTTCCAGTTTTTGTAGGTTAACTGCAAACCCTTCTGATTGAGAATATATGAACAAATGAAATAATATCGAGGATTATTTGAACACTCTGTCTTTTGGTATTTGGATCAGTTGATCATGGATGGCATCTACCGAGAATTGGCAAAGTTTAAAGTTATAGCTGGAGACTGACCTCGATAAAAGATAGAGAGGAAACCAAGGATGGATTCATCTACATGCTCATCACTGAAATATCTTAAAATATAGGACAACATGGTCACAATTTGTTTTGTTCTTTCTATGAACATGGTAGCAGAGTACGGTGAGTTGTTCTTAGAATATTGAGCTGATTTAGGGAGAAAAGTCTTAAATATTTGAGACCTTTTAGGGAAATATAGCTTTAGGTAAAGCTCAGTAAGAGTTTCAATGGAGAAAGGCACTCCCTCTGGTTGTGATTGAATTTTCAGCATTCGATTAATGGATTGAGTAGTGATTGTAATCAGGATTTCTTAGTCAGGGGTGACTATGGCTCTTTTATTTGGAAAATAGCTAAGTTGGAATAGTTTGATGACTTTAGGGAATTGGTAGGTCTGTGGAAATGTGTATTTAGGCAAGTTAGAGTCCCACAGATGAATATCATCTGCATGATCAGAGAATTTGTCATGGCTCCAACAATGAAGCTCCAAAAAGTTGTTATCAGTCACAGTGTCATTTATTTTAAAGTCTTTATCAGCCAAAGGAGTGTCTTCGACATCTAACAAGGGTGGTTGCAAAGGGTTTACAGTCTGGACGCTTTGGGAAGCCATTAATTTGGTTCAATTATTAAATTAATAAGCTTATTTGATGGTGTTGGGTATTTAGAATTACCTAAAATACCAAAGATGTGGTTATAGAAGTGGTCCAAGTAGTAGCTGAGCTTCAATTTTGGTTGAAAATGGATTTTGGTCTCTTTCTCAAATCAATAGAGATAATGAAATAACGGTATTGTGGGGTTATTATATATTTTTTTAAATAGGGTTTATCACATGGTGCGGGGGTTCTATTATTTCAAATAGTGGTGGTTTGTCACATGCCTTGGAAGTGGTTTGGTGGTTTATCACAAAACGAAAGCTGGTTTAGTGGTTTGGGAATGGGGGGGGTGTGATAGAATGAGGAAATGCCATGCAGTAGGGGAGAGGGGGAATGAAAGCACCAATTTCACACCCCCCTCCTCTATTTTAAACTTCGAACAGCGGGGAGTTTGAAAGGGTTCAGAGGCTATTAGATCTGATCAATGGTGATTGGGTGGTAGGAGGAGTTGGGAGTTTTCAAAGGAAGGTGGGGTTGGGACATAGTTTAGGCGGAAGGTTTAAAGTAGGAGAGTGAAATGAAGTGGGGTCGAGGGAAGATGTTATGCGAAATGTTAAAATCAAATAGGGCTCATGAGATACATTAAGCAGGGTGGTTTAAGTCAAAGTGGGTCCCTATTATTATTTCACGTGTTAAACTATTGAAAAGTGGGTTTTCATGTTTCTATGGAAACATAAATTTTTAATGAAGGGGAAGGGGTTTTCAAAGGGGAAAAGGGTTTTGAGGAGGGAAAATTTTTTTTTGGAGGGAAAAGTTTAGGATAACGGGAAATGAAGAGGGGAACAGGGTATTTATCAAGGGGAATGGTTAAAAATATGTTTTTTGAAAGGATAAGCATAATGATGCTTATAAATATTTTGAAAAATATTCTACCTACCCTTTATTCATCCTAACATTTTTTCTTTCCTTTTTTGGGTGCATTTGAGCTTACTGACCCTTTTATTTTCCTTTGATAAGAAAACTAACATATTTCTAACCTTATATCTTCCAATGGCTCATATTAAGCTTATGAGCTCAATTTTATTCTCTACCTAACTACTGATTACCAAGATTAAATGGTTTGGTTAGCTATTTATTCACTAACTATCATGACATAAAATTTAATGGCATGAATGATCAAGATTAGATTGCATGATCATCATGAATTATGGAATTTTGGACAAGCTGCACACAATTTTATTTGCATAAAGTAAACTAAGAGTAGTGGCAATTGAATGTGCAATGCTTTCAGAATTTTTTTTTTCTTTTCATGGGGTTCATATATATATATATATATATATATATATATATATATATATATATATATATATATATATATATATATATATATATATATATCTTTCTTTTGGTCCTTTGATTATTATTTTAGGACATACCCTCTTTTCATTTTTTAAATATGGGAAAACATTTGCAGAAATGGAAAGGTATGTACAATATTACAAGACTTAACATAGCCAATTCAAAATCATGATCCCTATTATTATAGGACCCTAATTTCAAGATTCCAAATCATTTTCATATTCAATATCAGACACAAATGAAATATAGGCCTTCAGTCCCAGACAATCTTAAACATTGGCAGATATTTGAGGATGATGAACAAACAAAATCCTTCCTAAAAGTCATTGACATGTTTTCTGTATTGCAGATCGAGGAGGATAATTCAGACAGTAAAGAAGCTAACCAAGACAAATAAAATTCAAAACTAAAATCAAAGGTAGTTGATCATGATATAATTAAATTGACAAATAATTTTATCCCTAAGGGACTTGTTCATTTAGAAAAATTGTTTGACCAAAATGATGTTCCCAAAAACCAGTTCTCTGTCTTACCAAAAGATGACATAGAAGACAAATATTGGCATTGATGAGGAAATTAAAAATGTCAGACTTTGTGCATCATTAACCCCAAAACTCAAATATGAATATATGTCAAACTTATTAAAAATTATAGAGATGTCTTTGCCTACTCTTATGCTGATCTCAAATCTTATGATACATCATTAATTCAGCATAAAATTCCACTGAAACTAGATGTAAAGACTTATCAACAAAATTTAATAAGGATGAACCCATTTCTTCTTCCCACCATTGAAAAATAACTAAAGAAACTTTTATATGCCCAAATTATTGTCCCATTAAGACACTCCAGTTGGATGGAAAATTTAGTCCCTGTGAGGAAAAATAATAGTGAAATAAGACTCTGGGTAGATTTAAGGAACTTTAATAAAGCATCCTTAAAATATATTTATCCACTTCCAAAGATGGATCAACTACTTCAAAAAAGTGTTAGGTGCTAACATGCTCTCTATGTTAGATGGATTTTCTAGTTATAATCAAATATTGGTGAATTCAGAATACAGGGAGAAGACAACTTTTACCATGGGGTACATTCATGTATGACCGGATGCCATTTGGTTTATCAAACATAGGAGCAACATTTCAGAGAGCCGTGGACTTGGCTTTTGTTGGGAAGGTAAATAAATTCATTTTTATTTATCTTGATGATTTAACTGTTTTCTATGAATCTGAACCTAAACATCTTAAACATTTGATTTTTTTTTTTGAAAGATGCAGGAAGTTTGGAATTTCCTTGAATCCCAAAAAAGTATTATTTTCCATAAAAGAAGGTAAATTTCTAGGTCATATTATTTCTAAATATGGAGTAGTTATTGATTCCAAAAGGGTCTTTGTTATTCAATTATTATCATTACCTAGAAATAAAAAGAAAATTCAAGCTTTCTTAGGAAATATTAATTTTTTGAGAAGATTTATACCAAATTATGCAGAAATAATGAAGGATATAACTGACATGCTTAAAAAGAACCATGAATTTAAATGGACTATTTTTACAATATTTTCTTTTGACTAGATAAAGAAATCCATCTCTGAAGCCCAACATTAGCCAATCCAGACTACTCAAAACCTTTCAGCATGTTTTCTTTTTCCTCTGAAACAACCCTTGTAGCTATCCCTTTGCAAAAGAATGAGGATTACCATGATCAACCAATAGCACTATTTAGTACAGTCATGAGAGATGCTGAACTGAGATATGATATTATTGAAAAACAAGCCTATGCCTTATTTAAAGCCCTAAATTCTTTTAGAATGTATATTCTTCATTCGACTATCATTGCCTATGTGCCCAATAATGTTGTCAAAACAGTCCTCACACAGCCCGACACTGATGGTAGAAGGGGTAGATGGATAACTCAGATTCTTGAGTTTGATGATACCATAAAAACTCCCAAGTTATTTAAGGGGTAGGGTTTAGCCAATTTGTTAGCTAAATACAATTGTAAAGTCTTGGGCATAAAATCAGTTTTTGAAGTTTCAGAGAAGCAACCACAAGAAACTTCTTCGAATTTGGAAAGGGATAATACACAAGAACCTTCCTTGAATGTAGAAGGGGAGAATCCACAAGAACCTTCCCATGGAGTCCAAGGAAATAATACACAAGAACCTTCTCCTTCAACTCAAACAATCCCAATTCATATTGATGAGAAATTTGTTACATCAGATTGGTATGCAGACATTGTCCACTTTCTGATTCATTTTGAATGTCCAGCTCAGTTCTCAAAGAACCAGTACAAAACACTCAAGTTGAAATATATCAAGTACTATATTATCAATGCCAACCTATATTGGAAGGACCCTCTTAATATTTTATTACTTTTCCTAACATAATCATAAATTTAAGGAATCATTGATCAGTTTCATGCAAGAATTTGTGGAGGCCATTATTCTTGGAGATCAACAACATACAAGATATTGAGAGTAGGATTTTATTGGCCTACCTTGTTTTTATAGGTAGGATAAAAATTCATAGATTGTGTTCCAGGTCAGATGTTTGCTGGTAATAAAAAATTGGGAGCACTTCCACTAGTTCTAGTTGTTGTTTCAGCACCATTTCTTTAGTGGGGATTAGACTTTATAGGTGAAATTCATCCAGCCTCTAGTAGTCAACAGAGATGGATCTTGATTGTAACTGAATATTTCACCAAGTGGGTGGAAGCCATTCCAGTAAAAAATGCTACAAATTCTGTTGTGATAAAGTTCATTGAAGAGAATATTCTATCTAGATTTGGTTGCCCACAACAAATAGTCACTGATAATTCCACAACATTCAATAGCATAAAAATGATAGAATTCTATCAAAAATATCAAATTCTGCGACATCACTCAACTCCCTGTTATTCACAAGGAAATGGTCTTGCTGAGTCATCAAATAAGATTTTAGTTAAAGTAATCAAGAAAAATCTAGAATATCACAAGAAGAACTTGGACAGTTACTTGATTTATGCAGTCTGGGAAAAAATAATTTCCCCAAAAATATCAACAGGTAAATCCCCATTCTAATTAGCTTATGGAAAATATTTTATTTTTACTATAAATTTAGCTTTTCCTGTACTCAATTTTTTACAAGAATCTATTGATGAACCTAATGATTTATCTAGAAGTATTAATTAGATCATTTAGTTGAATGAAAAAAGAGATGAGATACAGTACGAACTAAAGAAATATCAGAATAAAATGAAGAATATCTTTGACAGAAAAGCAAGGGAAATAGATTTTAGAGAAGGGAATTTAGTCCTAAGATGGGATTCTACGAGAGAAGATAAAGGAAAACAATGAAAGTTTGACAATTTATGGTTTGGGCCACTCAGTATTGTAGAAGTGAAAGGAAACAACACATTTGTTATGCGGAATCTTGAAGGACAATTTTCAACACTGCCTGTCAATGGAAGATTTTTGAAACACTACATCCAATATTGAAAGAGATATCACATCATCATTTTACATAATAATTTTCTTTAATAATTTGAATTCAATGTTTTTTATACAACAAATACTCCATAGCCCAAGGAGAAGGCACATGGAACTGCATGTTCTTTACATCCCACAGGGAGAAGCAGTCCCCACCTGGAGCTGATGTTGTAACATTATTTGTGTTTGATAAGTGAGCATGGTAGTTTATATATATATATATATATATATATATATATATATATATATAATTCTAAGTTAGAACATGGATGGAAAAGAAATTGAAAAAATGTTAGAAAAAATATATTTATTACATCCATGTTAAGAAAAATGATAGAATAGTTTTCCCTAAATAAAGAAGGCACATAAAAAAAAATGTTAGGGAAGGCATAAAATAAATGTTAATGCTTTAGAAATCAAAATGATAAAATGGCTGCCTTTTTAAATGCACCACAATTTCAAAAAGTAAATTTTACTTCATGTATGTTTGGACCTTTGAAAAAGGGTTTATTATATTCATTAAATTAAATTTATTTATATGTGCGCATATTGATTTTATTGTAATGTCAGAAAACGACAAGTAGTGCAATCAAAGTATTAAAGGGTTTGCAGTTTCCGATGGTAGATCTTGAGCTTCCCTCATATCTACGACGGAGAATGACTTCACACTCCCTCCATCTATTTCTTGCTAACGTGAGGGGGGGGGCACGAAATATTATTTCAATTGCCACCCATTTTTGCGATGTGGTAGCATGAGGCGACTTCACACCCCCTTTGCCTAAAACAAGAAACCAGAGGGTACCCCCTGCGAAATCCACTTTTGGTTTCCATTTGCACTACCGTTCTTCTGTGCCATAACCGTCCATATGTCCATTACTCATGTCATTCCCGTTATCTGTGGTCCCTAACCCTCCATTATACTCATTAATCTTCCCGTTGGCTAATAAATTCACTCTAATTACACATTAATTTTACCGCTACGTAGTAAATTTTCTTGACTGTTAGCCATGACCGTTGAACCAAAACCACAATCTATAAAATTTCTCACATTTTCCCACTCAATACTTTAATTCTTCTTTCAATTCACCTTCATCCTCCATTACTTTTTTACTATGAATTATCTTTTGTGATTTCCCTTCATATTCTATAACCCTACCACTGTTTCTGTAACTGAAAGTTGTAATTCCCTGTACCATTTATTACAGTCAAGCATGGCACCTAAGGCCAAAACAAAGAAACAAACCACTCTGAAAGGTAAATGTAATAAAATTATGATAGAAGAAATTTCAAATGTTGACAGTGTTGCAAAGGTCACACTAGAGGTCGCTCATCCAAATTTCAAGGTCATTTTTGAAGCTACCAAAGTCGTTGCAGAAAACGTTCCTGCATATCCACAAATCAATGTCGACGTCACTCCCCTAGTCGATACCTATTTCAAAATTACTGATTGTCACAGCGAATTTGAATTCTATGAGCTAAAAATATGGCTTAAACAGAAGCATAAGGATAAGCGGCCCTATCAGGTTTTGGGAATCCATGTTACCTCTGTTTTCATTCCCTCAAACTCACCCATTCCCCGATTTAATTGTCTGGTGTCAGAAGAAGTATAACCCTATAACTAGGTCAGTGGTAGCTCATAACGGAAACATTTTGATAGGAATATCTCCTGAAACCATTAATCAAATTATTCTCATCCCTCCTTCTCAATCCTTATCTCATTTTTCCCCTACTTCCCTCATGGATCTTTATCACACATTATCCTTCCCACATAGAGCTCAGATATTTGAAATATTTCTACTTGAGGATGTTGATTTACTCAAGAAAAATCCCCCATATGCATCCTCCATATTCCCCATTGCTTCCATACATTGTATCTACCTCCTTTCTTATCTATTAGGATATCCCAATGATGAAACCGTTGATGAAATCATCCTAGGCTTCTTATCTATCTTCAACTTTGACAAACCACCATTGTTTATGTACAATTACAACAATTTTCTGGCTAATATTATACATGAAAAATTTATGAATTTCAACACTCAAGGAGTATTTACTTACTCTTTTGTAATAATTCACATGATTTTTTTTCAACAGGTAGATATGTTTCCCATTCATCTCAACAAGCAGGACACATAGGGAGTGAATCAATCAGTGATTCACTGAAAAGAATTGGCCAGATCGTCTTCAACAACTACTTCTTTCTTAGAATTCATAAACTCATGCATTCATCCAGTCAGAAAATTCCTTACTAGTTCACCAAAGCCTAGAATTGGAGAAGACATCAATATAATTATGCACCTCAGTGAACAAGCAAAGACAAGTGATTGTTATTTGTACAATAATTACACAGAGATCAGAGTGTATCGCTGTGAGCTTCCACCATACAAACTTTCAAAATATGTTCCTATGAGAATTTTCTCATTAGAATACATAAGATAGATGTTAAATATGGATGAATTGCATTTCAAATCAAGATGGAGGAAAGTCTAGTTTAAAATCAAAGCAAACATTGGATAATTCATTTGTAATACCAGATAAGTTAGTGTTGATGTATATGTAGTATTAAATAAGATGAGTTTTCATTAAAGTTTTACTTTGTCATATGACCCTTAGGGAATTATTTCTGCTTTGAGAGTTGAATCCAGGGAAACTTCTTACACTCACACCTCTAGAGAAGGATATAAAAGTACATGAATCAGGATGAATGGGTATAAGGTATTTTACAAGAAGGAGAGGAACAGGTCATTTATACTTCAAATGTGCAGACACCAGTTCCTGACAGTAAACATCAAAAGAGGGCTAGAGAAGAGACACCACATTCCAATGAACTTATGAAGGAATTCATCTTACAGAATAAGAAACCAAGGCTTCATTCGTTCTTTCTTTCAGAAGATAAACATCTAGAGATCATAGATTTGGGAGAAACAGAAGTCTCCACTTCTACAAATATTCCTCAAACTTCTTCATCAGCATCACCTGAAAGATAGCCCTTGGATATCATCCAACATACAGATGCCAAATATTTAGAATAGCATAATATCTTCTCCAAATTTCTACAAATCAAAGTCAGATGTTTACAGCCAATTTTGGAAACAGACATCTACTTCACAACACACACTTCTCACTGACTTTGGCAGTGAGAAGGGAAGAATGCAGATGGCCTTCCTGCAAGAAACAATGAAATTTCCAAAAACTCATGCAAACTACCAGAAGGCTATTGTCTCATTTAATGCAAGACAATTATATCCAATTGATCAGATGGATATGCATATGCAGTCAGGGGAAATGTTATTCTCAACCATGACTACAACATCTATGTCTCTTTAAAAATAAAAAGTAGCACTGTCAAATATGCAATCCCAATTGAAGATTGAGAAACTCTCTTGTTTAGCTAAAGAAAATAGGATAAATACATTGGAAGAACTGGTAGTAAAAGTAGGATATTATCCTGTTAACTACAAAGAAGATGAAGAAATAATCAAGAAGAAAAATGTAGATATTGCTGCCCTGTGAAAGCAACTTAAGATGCCTTCGACTGAAGACTCACAGACCAAATAAATGGCACAAAATGAATCTAATAAAGAGGAAATTATTAACATAATCATTGACCAAAATCTGCATATCAAAAAATGGAAGAACAGATTGAAGAACTACTGAAAGAGAAATCAACACTCCAGGTGATTACTGATCCTACCTCAACAACTCAAACATCTTTTGCAGGTGCAAAAACCTCAGCAACCTTGGACATCTGATCTAGTACAAATGTCTCTAGAATTAGCTACTCAGAAGCAAGAAAATGAAAATCTAAGTCAGAAGTTTCAACTTCTTGAGTCCCAAAAGGTTATAAATGATACTTTGTATCTAAATGAAATGCAAAAGACTCATCAGTTGGAGCTTAGAATCAAAGAATTGGAAATTGAAACTATAATGGCATCAAATTTAGGAGAAGATAAGTAGAGTATTTGGGAAAGTATCAATGAGTCCGTTACTGAAATTTGGCCAGCCATCCAGATCATCTTCAAGCAGAAGGAACTCATCAATAGATGCAAAATATCAATTTAGGAAGGGAAGGATCAAATCCAAGAGAAACCAAGTGAAGCTTCAGATATGATTAAATTTCTTAACTCAAAGAACAAGGAGGAGTTAGAAGAAATCAATATCTCAGACAGCACTACAACTATTCTGGAGATAAATAAAGTTTTGCAGAAGAGGAACTTGATCAACCAGTTGCAGACCAAGTGTGATGCATTAAATGTTATTGTCAAAATATTTCATACTAAATTTAATATTTTAAATCAAAAAGGTCTGCCACGTCTAGTTGGATTAGATGATAATTTGGTCAAGTTAGAATATTATTGCAAAAAGTTGTATACAATTGCAATAGACAAAACAAAATTTGCAGGTATTAAAGGTCACATCACATGCAAAGATTTTCTTGAAGCTTTACAGTTTGACTTAATTATTCAGCATCAAATCAAAGAGTTGTTCATCCACAAACCAACTTTTGACAAATTTACTAAAATGGATGAAGTTTTTAGGAAAAGGATGAATTGTGAAATTTCGAGTGAAGAACAGTGGGATACGTTTTGTGAAACTATCTAATGAAAATTAATTTTACAGCATGCCAACACACCCAATTTTGTAGAGTCGAGTCAATAACAAATTCTTGCGAAAGAGGACAAGTCAGCGACAATTTTCATCAAAAGAGGTCGAATCATCAACATCCTCCAGAATAACAGAGACACTTCATCATCTGTATCCTTATTTTATTCTTAATATTCTATTATTGTAAGAATAGTTAAGATATTTGCAAAGTTTTGTAAGTTAGTATAAATAACTCTCTGCATGAGTTATCAAGGGTTGCACCCTTGAATAAGGAGATTTTGTAAAAAAATACTGTACTAAGTTTTGTTGATCATCAATAATACAAATAAGGATTCCAAACTCATCTTGTGCAACTTTGTCTTCCTTGTGAGTTTTCCAGTTTTCTGTCATTATGTTTCTTCATATGTTTAACTATCATCAAAATAATTAGGTGAGGTTGACTGTGTTCAACAACCTTATAATTCCTCCTGAAGTTATAATTATTATAAAGAATGATTTTCTTGACAATTTGTTAATTTTAATCCCTTTTATAATAAATTGTTAGTATTTTGGTGATGTTAAATATATTTTGTTGAACTTTTAAACATTGTTTAAAAGTTTTCTAGATTATGGTTTATTGAATAGTTCAACTTGGATGTTTAATAATCATATCTTCTTATTATACTTAATTAAAATCAGGAAATCCTAATTACTATATGAGATGAACAAACAACCCTGAATTCAAATTATTGATATTATCAGTAAGATTTAAAAACTTAATTGTTTGATTAAAATCAATCTTGTGCATTGGTCCTCCAAAATATTTTAAAACACAAACAAACATTTTACATTCTTTGGCATGATTCTTGAAAAAAATAATCTCAAATGACAATAGGGTCATAATTCCAAACATCCCCTTGCTGAAAGTTCATTTGATGAATAAACGATTCAATAAAAGGGAAGGCATGTCGTGAGTTGATGATGAAAGGGCTTACCATATTTAGGAGTTTAAATATATAACCTTGATTTCCTGGCACAAAATGTGCTTGGTCTGAACTCAGGGATTTCCTCATACAATCAAGAGAAAAAATTCTCATAGGCATGAATACTGGCAATTGAAATGGGGAAGCTCAAAACCATGCACTCAAATTTCATTGTGATCTTCAAATAGATTGTAATATTCCTTTTTCGGGAATTTCTGCTATAGCGTCCTCAAGGACGCTATATAAGGAAGGCAGTGTAAAAAAAAGTTAAACTAGGACTAGGATCCCTTTTTTTACCCTTCATACATTACTCTCCTAGAAGATAAGCTCAAAGAAATAAGTGTAGAGGGCTTATACAGATCTCCCCAAACTAGATCTCTCAGCAATTGCTCAATGAGAGAGCTTACAACAATACATGAACACAATCATGAAACTCTTAAAATATGAATAAAAAATAAGATGAAATATAATATAGCCATAATTCTATTAATATATCAGCTACAATATATAGAAATATCTTGAGGGACAAACCACTCAAGCTATCAGAACAACCTCCAATGATCGAACTAGGAAATACACATGAGTTGCTGCACTGCGCAAAATGCCAGAGGCCAGTGATAGCATTTTCTATATTATGGTAGCTGCTGAAATAGGTAAAAAAACATGAAATATGGCTGAAATATATAAATAAATTCCCAACAATAGAAGAATGGGCTCCAATACAAAATTTCTAGCCAATCTAGGAGATATTGCTAGAGATGCCGAAAAATGTACAATGTGACAAATAACTTGTCACTGCAACTGAACCAAAATAAGAATGAGGATATGGCAGATCTTAAATACTCATGCCCTCCTTTGATAATTTTCTCAAGAAAAAAGGATGATCCCTTTCACTCAAAAATACTCCTCCTGCTAAGCACAAATGGCTCTCCTAGTAACTGCCTCTGAAAATAATGCAGTTTCTGCTCTAGAATACGCTGTGAGAGGTGGTGTGTATTTGGCTTGGTGAAAAATATCTGAATTGATTCCTGGGAGTCTCCTCTGCTACTCCTCCAAAGAATATGCAAGACCTCCACTAAAGAACAGGCCAAATAATGAATCTATGAGTTCCTCTGTTGCTACACCTAGCAACACAACATTTTCTGCTGCAAAAATAACGTTGTAGCTGAAGGGATAAGCTTGGCCAAATACCAGAATGAGGAAATGTAGCTCAAACCCTCTCCTTTCTTGAGGATGAGCTAGGGATTCCCGACCAGGAACACCCTTGGGTTCAAGAACCCTACAACCCTGCTAAATAGCATAGGGATCCAAGTCTTTGCAGACCCAACGAAAATAATAAGCTAATGCATAATGAAAATGGGCTTCCATCTCCTCCTTATAAAGCAAGTGAACTCTTCTCACCATGGATCCCATTCACACTTTCTTCTAGCTCAAGCAAGTGGAGCCTCCACTAAAACTGCGTTGTCCAAGTAGGTTCAATGTATCTAGATAGTTTTAGTTGACTTGGTCAAAATGACTAGATCAAGCATGATCCAATCATGTTCACACCATGTGGTGCTTAATTCAGATGATTTATTATTCCTCCTTTCACACAAGGAGTGTTATTTCTCCATCTAAAATGGGTTAAGGTGTCTCTTTACCCATTTTATTAATCAAAATGAAAATATGCAAACTATAATGTTCCTTTTAGCTTGAGGCTAAAAATTGGGAACATTACAGTCCTCCCCTCCCACATGTTGCTTTTCCTCAAGCAACTGCATAGAGAGAACATAATTCATCCCCCTTCATTTCTTGTGGCCTCCTCATAAGAAATCTCCACCACTTTTCAAGACATGCTGCAATAAATATGTCATCCATGTATCCCTCCAAATCTGTAAAACCAAGGTATACATCATGAGATAAGATAATATGCAAGTGGAAATCTCCTTGTGGTTCAATGGCCTCCTCAAGGTAGGAGTGATGAAAAACATGGGAAGTATTATTCCCAATGAGTGACTCCCTCACCCATTCAATCATCCAAATGAAATGAGCCATCCTAAGTAGCTCAAAAAAGTAGTTCTCAACCCTCAATCTATGCAACAGGTTGGGGCTGAATGGAGAGTTTAGATTTTTCCTCCAATAACGCATTCTCTCCCAATAGCTCCTCCTGCATTGAGAGAAAAGTAGTGACATGGCAATCATGGTGTTCCCATGGTTTCTACTAAAACATAAAACATGTGAAAAAGGGAGAATCATAATCCCAATAGGTATCTCCAACTCCAAGCTCACTCTCCAATCAAATCCTCCCATGAGTATACAAACATCAGCAACATATGGAAGAAAAATACAATGAAAACAAGCTGCCACATGGCAACTGAAGAGTGAATCATATTTCCACATGAGGAACCAGTGCAGTGCACCTTTTGCCTACATAAAAATATAAATTAACACGTTCTTTTCCAACCACTTTTTTTCTGCCACAAACATCTCATAAGGTGAAAACATGAGAGTAAAAATTGGTGCCAATGATTCACACCGAGAAATATGTGGCTTCCCCCACAAACCATCATGAAAATGGCCACTCCCATTGTTGCAATGGGCCACAAGTACATCATAATAAGGAGCATAAGGAGGTGTGATCATCCTTATCTCATCAAGCTTCTCATATAATGTAAAGAAAGGTGAACCAAAATGAAAACATATACCTCCTTTACCATGCACTCCGATCCTTGAGCTGAAATGGCTCATCTGAATGCTCTCCCTCAGCTTCAATGAGTAGGGAAATGTTTGTGCCAACCTCTATAAAATCATCCGAGCTATGCATATATCCATATGCTGATATAGATCATGCTGAATGCCCTCCCAAATGAACTCCTATAGCAAAGAAAAGTATGCATCAAAGTGCATAGCTAGGAAGCCCTCATGTGTTGCATGTAATAGTTTCTCCTCGAGACTAGAAAATCTAGTTAAGAAGATTCTACCATAACAATATATGACCATATCATCCACCATGTATCTCTCATCTCCCTTCGGGTCATCATGAATCATGCATGCACCTAGATCCTGGGAGTACTCTACCAAGAGCTGAGTCCTCCAACACAGATCAATCCTCCTCATAGACAACGCTGGTGATCTGCAATGTGATGCTCCCCTCATGATATTGCCTACTACTTTGACATCCCCCATGCCAAATTCATCCTCCAAAATGCTTCCATGCCCATCATGTAGCTTCTCATGCTCAAATAGTAATGGTGATCCTGGGAAGTTAGCCTCCCATGAGAAGCTATCATCCAATAGGAATCTCCCAAGCTGGGTCAAAGTAAGCATGAGTGGCCTCCATCCACTCCTACATATGAAAGAGTCCTCCCTCAAAGGAAGTATCCTCTTCCCCATCAAATCTGTGGAGTATTCATCCTGCATCGTGAAGATTCCATCCTCCATCCCTACAACAAACTTTGCCAGTGCAATATAACTGATGAGAGTGGGTGATGCTGAAAATGGGAGAGTGTATCCCTCCTCCTTGGGTTTATCCCAAACTCTCTGCACTGTGCTAAACTCCTCCAATGTCTTCACCTCTCTGGAATCCAAGAGTGGTGAACCAACTGACAAGATTCCTCTTATCAACTCCAGATTAGGTGGCCTCCTAGGTGGAATGCCTCCATATAGTGAGACATCAAGCTCAGAAATGGATTGTATGTATAAGAGGACTGATTTGTCCCTCTCTTCATTGCACTGTATAGTCTCTCTCCCTTGTGCAAAGACTCTATGGAATAGATAAGGGTGTATCAACCCTTGATGTTTATCCTTCTCTTCCTCCTCCATATCACAATCCCCAGAAGTTGCTGCAAATGACTCCAAAATTGTGCCATGGTTCCCACATGTTAAAATACTTGGAATCACTTGCATAGAAACAATGACTCCTCCCATGAAAGAAATGGCTCCCCTCTCATCTCTACGTGATGATGGATCTTCCTCCAATATGACAACATTGTGGGTCCTTTCATGCACATTCTCTTCATCAATATGTGAGTATGTCTCCCCTTCAATGAGAGACCATGGATTTTGGTCTTCTTCTAAAAGAGGGATCTCCATGTTCTCACAAATAGAAGAGTGCCCTTCATATAATAGGGGTCTTTCCTTTAGCAAGTCATCATACACATTTTCATTCCTTTCAGAAAGATGGAATGGAGTTTGTTTCATGGTTCTCTCCAATGCATGCAGAGTGTTTGATGTTCTGACACACAGAGATTCACAGTGATTTTCATCAAATTTTCTCACCAACCCTTTATTGAATCCATCTTATGATTCTAAATTTTCATGACAATATGAAACAGAACAATCATGAGCCATACCTTTGAGTTGAAGCTCTGCACCTCCAATGGCCTCATCTTCTTCCTCCGTCCTTCTAGCAGTGCAAGTGGGCAATCGATTGCGTTGTGGATCTTCATGTGTTTTTGAATGCTCACACCCATCATAAAAATAGCTAGGGCTTGCTTCATTTACAAACCCTCTCAGAAAATCTTCCCAATTTTCCCTTTCTTTCTCCTCAAGATCTTCAATGAAACCCTCGAGGGTCTAGAAAGAAGAAGGGAAACCTCCTCTTCCGTCATTACTCTTTTTTGATTTTTTTCTATACATATCCTCTTCCAAATGAGGAGCTTCTCCTTCTAATGGAATTTTATCTTGGGCTACACAGCTATAAATTTCCCTTCTCAAGAATATCAAAATTCTATTCCAGAGATTGACTGCAGGGGCATTTACTGGATATGTCACCTTTGAAAAAAGGATGAGATCCAAAGGCTACCTGGCCATCTACAAAATTATTCTATAGATATTTAAGTATTCCCCTTAAGGGATTCAGCACTATGGCTTGAAGCCACAGGCTGAGCCAAAGATCATGCTCTGATACCACTGTAATATTCCTTTTTCGGGAATTTCTGCTTTAGAGTCCTCAAGGATGCGATATAAGGAAGGAAGTGTAAAAAAAGTTAAAATAGCACTGGGATCCCTTTTTTTACCCTTCATAAATTACTCTCCTAGAATATAAGCTCAAATAAATAAGCCTAGAGGGCTTATACAGATCTCCCCAAACTAGATCTCTCAGCAATTTCTCCATGAGAGAGCTTATAGCAATACATGAGCATAATCCTGAAACTATGAAAATCTGAATAAAACATAAGATGAAATATAATACAGCCATAATTTTATTAATATATAAGCTAAAATATATATAAATATCTTGAGGGACAAGCCACTCAAGCTATCGAAACAACCTCCAATGGTAAAACTATGAAATACACATGAGTTGCTGCACTGCACAAAATGCCGAAGGCCAGTGACAGTGCTGCCTATATTATGGTAGCTACTGCAATAGATACAAAAACATGAAATATGGCTGAACTATATAAATAAATGCCCAAAAATAGAAGAATGGGCTCCAATACAAGATTTCTAGCCAATCTAGGAGAGATTGCTAGAGATGCTGGAAAATGTACAATGTGAAAATTAACTTGTCACTGCAGCTGAACCAAAATAATAATGAGGCTATGGCAGATCTTAAATACCCATTCCCTCCTCCGATAATGTTCTCAAGCAAAAAGGCTGACCCCTTTCACTCAAAAACACTCCTCCTACTAAGCACAAATGGCTCTCCCAGCATCTGCCTTTGAAAATAACGCAGTTTCTGCTCTAGACTATGCTGTGAGAGGTGGTGAGCATTTGGCCTAGTGCCAAAGATCTGAATTGATGCTTGGGATTATCCTTTGCTGCTCTTCCAAATAATATGCAAGACCTCCACTGAAGAATAGGCCAAAGAATGACTCTATGAGTTCCTTTGTTGCTACACCCAACAACACAACATTTTCTGCTACAGAAATAGCATTGTAGATGAAGGGATAAGCTTGGCCAAATTCTGAAATTCTGAAATGTATCTCAAACCCTCTCCTCCCTTAAGGATGAGGTAGGGATTCCTGACCGAGAACACCCTTGGGTTCGAGAACTCTACAACCCTGCTAAACAACCTAGGGATGGAAGTATTTGCAGACCCAACGAAAATAATAATCTAATTCATAATGAAAATGGGTTACCATCTCCTCCTTATAAAGCAAATGAACTCTTCTCACCGTTGGTCCCATTCACATTTGCTTCTAGCTCAAGCAAGTGGAGCCTCCACTAAAACTACGTTGTCCAAGTAGGTTCAATGTATCTAGACAATTTTAGTTGACTTGGTCACAATGACTAGATCAAGCATGATCCAATCCTATTCACACCATGTGGTGCTTAATTCAACTTCTTTATTATTCCTCCTTTCATACAAGGAGTGTTATTTCTTCATCTAAAAGGGGTTAAGGTGTCTACTTACCCATTTTATTAAACAAAATGAAAATATGCAAACTATAATGTTCCTTTTAGCTTGAGGCTAGAAATTGGGAACATTACATAGATACCAATCCCCTACAGAATATTCCTCATTGAATTGGAGCAGCTCTCTTTGTTCAGTAAAAATCCTGGGTGGGGGTGTCACATGTTTTATTTCATAGGCTCTAGACATGAATTCTGATATAAATTTTGAATAACTTTCACCTCTAGAATTCTGGCGAACAAAGGTGGTCCAGTCAAACAAGATTTTCATTATGTCCCTCTCTTAGAGAATTTATCTAGGCCTACACCTTCAAATTTCTCAGCGTGCATGACCAAGAATAGATAAAACACCAGTGAATAATACCTGAAAGAAATTGAAGTTTATAGTTGCTAAAATTGGGCTTTTATGGTGGAGGCTAAAAAGTAGGGAATGTCAAGAAGGGTCTCCAGTTGCATCATACCTAAAAAAAATAGACAGGAATTGTTCACTCGACTGGTGTTATCCTCCCCAAACATACCTGAGATTGTTTGAGGATAGGTTTGGGTTGATGAACATCGAAAAAGGAAATTTACCAGAGGGAGGTAAGTTTGGAATCTTAGAAACTGTAATCATCTAAAGGAGGGATTTCTGTTTTTTGGTGGGATTTTTTGTGAAACAAAACATTATGGTTACCTTGGTGAAGTCTAGACCATCTGAGGGACAAGGATAACACAGAGCTTTGTGGATGCGTTGGGGGGTAATTTCCAATATTTTATTCCCCTCAGAGGAGAAAAAATACCCCTTTTGTTCAATTTAGGCTTTAGAAAGCCATGAGATGAATTCATGAAAATGGTGGACATAAGGGGAAATATGGTAATATAATCCTTATTCAACTACCCTAAATATATCCTCTATGTAATATTCCTAAATTACCATGTAGCTAATTGGAATATTAATATTTGATTTTTCTTCTTAATTAGAAGAATCAGATGGCACGGAGACCCATAAATCTCATTAGTAGGAATAAAACCACTACAAATGTGAATGGAGGGCATCAAAAGAGCTGGATAAAGCTCCCATATGTGTCAACAAGGGATCAAGCATGTGGACTAGGTCAAATTTGACCAAATCAATACCGCTAGTATGGAGACAGTGGACGTTCAATGAGGCACAATGCAGTTTTGGAAGGAGATCCTTTGCATGTAAGTAGTGCCTTTAATGAGTGGTGCCAAGGGTGAGGAAGCTCACAAAGAATATAAGGAAGGGGATGGAAAACATTGAGGAGATATTTCTTATTATTATTTTAATATGGTCTATTAAGACTTGTTTTCTCTCTTCGGCTATTTAACTAAGACTGTAGTGTTGTTTAGCACAGGGTGTTCCCGAGCGGGAATCCAACCCTCACCCTCAGGGGACTTCGAGTGCCTACACAGGAGAAGTTCTTGAGAATCATTTCCACATTCCAGCATTTTTCCCAGCTACAGCTTCTTCTACAGCACATATTCTATTTATATATGTGCTAAGTTTCAGGGTGCAGTAATGGAGGATTTCTTTGGTCCATTTATGAGCTTGTGTTTCAGTGGAGGATGGTTTCTTTCCATTTGGAGATCAGTGAGGAAGTTCACTATGCTTAATAACATATTTTAGCATCAGGCCAAGGTAGCATCGTCTCCTACAACACAGTATCACTCCCTAACTACATTATTTTAGTGAGTAGATCGAAAGGGGTGCTTTTAGTACACCATTTGGGGAGAAGGTTTTCCATTGTAGTGATCAGACCTTCATTAAGAGATTCTATTGGAGGAGTGCCATTCAGATCCACATTAGTTTCAGCCACCTCCTCTATGTGCTTTAGTTGCATTGATTCTTCAGCCCTAGGGCCTTAAATTCACCATTTGTATTTTGTATATTTCTAGAAACCCTTCCTAGGTTATCTAGGAAAAGTGTTGAGGAGTATAGATCTCCATTTTTGGCCTTGTATGAGCATGCTATCATTAGATCCATATATATATATATTTCCCAGCAGTAGTATTATTCATTAAAAATGCATTTTACTTGATTTATTATTTTGTGGAGTAGTGTATTACATGTTTTGGGTGCTTTTAGGCTTTGAAGGTTTCTCTTGCCTAGCTTGAGGGACTTGATCCCAAAGATATTGTACTTATTTGTTTCTTCTATGCTTAATAACATGGATATATCTTTGTGCTCATATGTAATGTGTTTAAATTTTCTGTTTCTTTCCACTTTTATGTGCTATATTCCTGTCTTCCCCATTTTGGAATATTACAGTGGTATCCAAGCATAATATTGGCTCAGCTTGTGAAGGTATTGCATCTATGTTATCAAAAGAAGAATAATCTTATCACAAAAAGGAGAAGGCTTATAGAAGAGAGAAAGGCAAGACTCCATTATTTGGATAAATGGAGGGAAATAAGTTTTCAAAACTTCTTCTCCAAACTATGCATGAGCTTAACAGAGAAATCGAGGAATGAGGAGGGAAAGACATGAAGATCCCTCTAAAGGATTTTCACATGAATAAAGCTCCAGTTCTTCATATTATGGGTGTGAGAATTCAACCACACAATCAAATCTACAATCCTCTACCATGCCTAAATTCATAGCAAGAGAGATGGAGGAAGGAGATGCACCAAAGGAGGAGACTCTTGGTGGCTATCTTCAAGAGTATGAATCTCAATCTTAGAGGCTCAAATATCATCTAAAATTCCAAGGGTTTTTCAAGATCAAGGAGGATATAAGGCCTAGCAATCATAATAGAAGCAAGAGGTGCAAGAAGCATGACTTGGGTAGATTATTTCTACATACTTTTGATTGGTCACCTAAATATATAGCTAGGGCTTGGGTGAAGAAGCTAGACACCTATTTGCAGCAGCACCAAGTTTCAAAAGATGAACCCATTAAAGTAGTAGCGCTGCATCTTGAAGTTAAGGCTTATGCTTGGTGGTTTTATGAAACTTATTCCTTGAATCATCTAAATGTATCTACTTATGCAAAGTTCACTAGGAGGTTAGTGAAAATATTTGATGAAAAACATTTTGAAACATCATTGGATGAGCTAGCCAAGCCTAAAAAAACAAAACCTTTGCATGAGTTGGAAGGACCCATAAACCCAATTCCATTCCAGAATGCTATTGAGGGGGTTATAAACTTAAAGAATACTTTTCTAAAGGAAAGATCTACACTTTAGGAATATATTTTTTCTCAAAAGGAATACATGGAGTTCTTTTTTTCAAAAGAGGATCAAAACAAAGAGCCTCTTAATGTTGATGAGGTAACCTCCATCAATGATGAAGGGGAAGAGAAATCAAGAGGTAACATCGTTGTCACATTAGGAGAAGATATAGTACCCCATGGATAGGGAGGTGGAGAAATTGCTCCAATTAGAGGATCCCTTGTATGTTTGCAGGGAGTTCCAAAGAATCTCACGTGTGGAGATCAGGGCATATTCCATGAGCAACATGTACCATCATTGTTGTATTGTGAGATCTTGCAGATGAAAGGGGAATATAGTTAATATAGACAACATCCGATGATTAGGAGCATACACCCCCATCTATTCTAAGAGGTTGATACACAAAAGAGACAGACTGATTTATGTAGTGAGAGAAGGGATAAATAAATCCACTCTTATATGTAGTCTACTCTTGACATTGATGTCTCATTACATGGAGGCATTCCACCTATGAGACCACCAGACCAGGAGTTGATGAGAGATGCCTCACATCATGTGGCACTACTCATAGATCTTGGAGGGGTGAGAACCTTGGAAGGACTTGCCACAGTGCAGAGAGTATGTGGTAGGATCAAGGAGGAGGAATACATTCTCCCAATATCAGTATTACCCACTCTCACCAAATATCTTGCACTGAGAGAAAATATTTTCGGGATGGGTGGCACCATCATGGTGCAAGGAGACCACTCCCTGGCTTTGGAGAATCAGAAGATACTTCCACATAGGGAGGACTCTTCCATATTTTCTATAGGTTGGTGGCCACTCATGCTTGCATTGGCCACAATCATAAATTTTTTGATAGGTGATAGCTTCCCATGGAATGCTAGACTCCAAAAACTTCCACCTTCACTAGAGCATGAGCAGTTGTAGGAGGAGCAGCAGAGGAAATATTGTAGCATCCCAGTGTATGGCTTTGGAATGGGTGATGTCAAAGAAGAAGGAAAAAATATCACATGTGCTTCATATGATAGATTAACAACGTTGTCATTATTGAGTATTGACCCTTATTGGATATCCCTGCTGTTGGTGGAATACTCCAAGGATATCTTTTCATGCAGAATACTTGATGACCAGCTATCAGATGGTATATATGTAGTGAGAGATGGGGTAATATATTTTCAGAGTAGGATATTCTTGACTAGAGCCTATAATCTCAAGGAGAAGCCACTACATGTAGGATATGCGGGTTTTCTCTCAAACCCCGCTGGTTTTATAAGAACATACCGTACTATCATAGAGGGATTCATTTGGGAAGGCTTTGAAGAGGAGATGCATCAACATATGAGGAGATGCATGTATTTTTTGGAGGTTGAGGAGATACATAACCCTTTGTTAGAGTTATCACATCCACTTCCTTTCTCATTGGTAGTGAGAGGAGGCCCATCTATGAGCCACCTTACTAGCTTGAACCAAGTACATGGTAAAGGTTGTGTTTTTGTACATCATGATTCACTTAATATGTATTTGTATTTCTTTACCATTCATGTGCAAGGCATTTCTCCAAGAGGGGGCACTCTTTCTTATAGACTCCATGGTCTACTTGGGTCCATAAGTAGTATTGATGATGACCACTCCCTAGAAGATGTTGGGGAAATGATATCTTATTCAGGGTGTGATCAATTTGCACCACACAACATATACCTTCTCCAAACATGTGAGAAGATTGGGGAAACAAGAAAGTAGTTGGAAAACCATTCATCATGCCACATTATGATGCACTTAGGATTCAAACTGCGCTGGTTTCACTTGAGGGGCCATTGTCCTTATCCAGTACTACACATGGCAGCTAGCATGAATTTTATTGTGATCCCATATGTTGATGATGTTATTATTATTGGGGACATGATTGGAGGGATGAAACATAGGTTGGATGTGTCCATTGGGAATGAAACTTCACATACTTCTTCATGCTTCAGGGGGAGCATGAGACATTATATGGCTGCTACAGTATATCACTTGTTTCGTTATGAGGTGAGCCATATGGTTGACTTGAAATTTCGGGAGATGCCTCTCATGAAAATTTGGGAGGATTTTTTCTATGAATTACCATTTTGGAGGGTGATTCATTTTATATGGATGATGACTTCGGCATTGGAGCTCCACATAGGAATAGAGGTTCCCTACACTTTTTAGTTCTATCCTTGTAGTTGCTTGAGGACAAGAAGCATTTGGGAGGGGAGGACTGTAGTATTCCTAAATTAGCATGCAACTAATTGGAATATTAATTTTTTATTTTTCTTCTTAATTAGAAGAATAATAGGGTAGGGAGACCCATAAATCTCCTTAGTAGGAATAAAACCACTCAAAATGTGAATGGAGGGCATTAAAACAACTAGATAAAGCTCCCCTATGTGTGAACAAGTGATTAAGCATGTGGACTAGGTCAACCTTGACCAAATCGATAGTGTTGGTATGGAGAGAGTGGACATTCAATGAGGGACAACGCAATTTTGGAGGGAAATACTTTGCATGGAAGTAGTGCCTTTAATGAGTGGGGCCAAGGGTGAGGAATCTCACCAAGAATATAAGGAAGGGGATGATAGCCAGTGAGGAGATTTTTTTTATTGTTATTTTGATATGGTCTGTTAAGACTTGTTTTCTCTCTTTAGTTGTTTAGCTAAGACTACCGTGCTATTTAGCATAAGGTGTTCCCAAGCAGCAATCCCACCTTCATCCTTGGGGGAATTTGAGTGCCTACTTAGGATAAGTTATTGAGCATTATTTCCACATTCTGGCATTTTTCCAAGCTACAACTTCTTCTACAGAATAGATTATATTTAGATATGTGATGAGTTGCAAGGAATAGCAGTGGAGGATTTCTTTGGACCATTTCTGAGCTTGTGTTTTAGTGGAGGAAGGCTTCTTTCCATTGGTATATCAGTGAGGAAGGTCCCTATGCTTCATAACATATTTTGGCATCAGGCCAAGTCATCATCATCTCCTACAGCGTAGTCTTACTCCCTAACTATGTTATTTTAGTGAGCAGAACCAAAGCAGTGGTTTTAGTACACCATTTGGGGATAAGGTTTTCCATTAAGGGGATCAACTCTTCATTGATTCTATTCAAGGATTTCCATTCAGATCTACATCATTTTCAACCACCACGTCTATGTGATTTAGTTGCAGTGATTATTCAGCCCTAGGGCTTTAGATTCACCATTTGTATTTTGTGTATTTCCAGAAACCCTTCCTGGGTTATCTAGGAAAAATGTTGGGGAGCATAGATATCCATTTTTGGCCTTGTATGATCATGCTATCATTATATCCAACTATATATATTTCCCATCTATATTATTAGTTATTAAAACTACATTTTACTTGCTTTCGTATTTTTTGTAGTAGTGTATTACATGTTTTGGGTGCTTTTAGGGATTGGAGGTTTCTCTTGCCTAGCTTGAGGGACTTGATCCCCAAGATATTGTACTTATTTTTTGCTGCTAAGCTTAATAACATGGATCTATCTTTTGGCTCATATGTAATGTGTTGACATTTTCTACTACTTTCTACTTTTATTTGCTATATTCATGGCATCTCCATTTTGTAATATTACACTCTCCCCTCCAATTGTATCCCATTAGGTCATGGTGCTCTATCACAACATGAAAAGGATAATTATGGTCACATATTTGAGCTTGGGAATCCATGAGAGGTTAAGGACTAGAGGTGATTCTGACCTCTCAAGCCTGTGGGGTTTTTGGCTTAAGGGGCCTTGACCTAGGTTCGAAGTAATTTCACACTCAAAAAAACCCTCTAACTACTAGCCCTTTCGGTAGTGATCTACTTAAGCAGGAAAAATTCTCACCTGACGTAGTATGGGGGGTTATTGGAACTTGATTTCCACACCTTGATGGAGCTTTTGATGTGGTATATCTTAATCCTTCGTGACAGATTTAACAATTCACAGAAACCATATCTACTTATAGATAAACCTTAAACAATAAAGTAATTTCATGGAACCATATAATAATAAACAGACTTAACCCTTGCACATTCACAGATAATTACATAATCAACCCTTACCTCAATATAAAATTTCACAGAACAGATCAATATACTTAATTCAGATCTAACAGTTAAAGAAGAATAATACTTGTGCACAGATGAAATATAATTCAACATATCATTTACTGAAATAAATACACATTCAATAATGCAGATAAAGATCTAGAATTACAGTAAGAAATACATAGAGCACATAAAAAATATAATACAATTAACCATAGAAATCATATAAAATTATGAGTTCCCAAAAATTTCCTTCTTTATTAAAAGATCCCCAATTCAGTACAATATTTCCACCTATGCACACAACAGTAGGGTCTTTGGACACAACTCAGGACTAAGGTCTTTGCACACACAACCAGTAGGAGCCTTTTGACCCAGACAAAATCCATATAAAAAATTCATACACACTACATTCAAGATCAAAATATATTTATCCTTCTCGACTCTTACATATTTATATATTTCCAAACACACACATATCATGGTCTCAAACCATGGTTTGAGACTCATGGTTTTCTCTTTTTCCCATTACAATAATTAACGGACTTTGACCGGCTCAAAATCCCCTTTAAATATACGCAAAACATGTACAAACAAAAAACTAACCAAAAATACTGAAATTGCTTTACCCCAGGGAATCCTACTCCAACAGGCCCCCAACACAATCTAGTGACTCATCCCGAGACACTCTAGTCCATCTTCCTGCATTTTGTCTTTGAGCACCTACATGGAACCTTGAAATGGAAAGAGGACTTCAATACTCTATTCTGCATCACTTTGTGCTTCTTCAACCAATTTTTCTATGGTGTTCCTTCAACGTCCAATTTGATGTTTCTCTAGGTCTCTTGCAGATTTTTGAGGGCTCCATCAATGTTTTGCGAGATCTGCAAGGCCTCATCTTCCCATGGCTTCATTCATTCCTCCATAAAGTTATCTCATCAGTGACGTGTGTCTACTTCCATGTTAATGGCGTGAATCTCTTGCAATCTAGCGAGTCTTTCGGATGGCGCGAGGGTCGGTGCAACAACTCGAATTTCATCGAACTGCTACTCTTTGGCCCTCAACTCTAATTCTAGTTTCTACATGACAAGTTCATCTTGGAAGGAGGTTCAAAGTCCCATGGCATCCTCAAATATCTTACTGTAATCATCCACAATAGCGGTGATTCTAGTAGTTGATTCCTGTATGACTGCGACGTGTTATGCGCACACCTACAGGGGCATCTTTGGCTACAACTTCATCTGGAGGTTTGTGATATTTTGTTCGAGCTCGGTGCAAACGGTTGTTATCTCTGAATGTGAGGCCTTCAATGTTGCTATCAAGATTTACAATTTAAATTTAGGCACAATGGTGGTAGGTATTTTGAGTTCGGGGAGGTCACCGCACAATTGGTTGATCATGGATTCTAACTCAGCGTGTTGATCTTTGGCAACCATACGAGCCTCTTCTGCATTTTTCTATCCCTTATGCATCATGATCACCTATTTTTGTTTCTCCATAGTAACCTTTGAGGCATGGAACTCCTGATACTGCAACTTGCCCATGATCATAGTATGCATTTCATGTAGTTTTCCACCGGGAAGCATGGCCAAGTCAATACCTACCTATTGTAGCTGCTACAAGACCCTCCAAAATTTTTCCCCATCTAAAATTTCTAAGCCCTTGACCTTTCAGTAAAGATGGAGTTTGATCTTGATCTATTTTTTAATTTCCAACTACAGATTCGCGCATCACATTAAATCCAAAAATTTGCAACCATGCGACCTTGCGACCCTCCCAGGTCGCTAGGTCGCAAGGTTGCATATTGATCTAAAACCGAAGAATTGTGACTATGCGGCCGTGCGACATTGCGACCTCCACGTCGCAAGCTCACATGACCCTCAACCAGCTTTAATTTGCGACCTTGCGACCCCATTAATTTACCACGCGTGCGACCCCTTTATAAATAAAAGGGTCACGTAGGTCGCATTCGACCTACGTGATGGAGCAAGTAACACCTTTGACAAGCCAGCTGGAGTGAATTTTTTCCAGGTAAGTTGCCTAATATTCCTGTTTTTTTTCCTTTTTGATTAATTTTTACCAATCCTGCCCTTGCCCCTGGCCTACTTATCCTTGCCTTGGCCTCGTTCAAGCTCCTTGACAGCCCTGTGCAAGATCTACCTTCTCCCTAATGACATGTACTTTTTTATTTTCCTCTAAAGCCACTCTTCTCCAATATCTGTCCCAAACACCTTTCCTAAAAGCCTCAAGGCCTAGGTGTGTTATTTCACCTTTTTTCCCTCGGTGGGCCTTAATCACTGCATAACCCATAAGAAGGCCCTAGCGCGACCCTATGACTAGGCGACCCCGTGACCCTACGACTTAGTCGCTGAGTCGTGATGTCACCAAGTTGCTCACCACCTAACATCAGCTCACCCCACGACCCCGCGACTTAGCGACCTTGTGACCTAGTCGGAAGTCGCCAAGTCATGTTTCTTTGAGAGTTCTCATCGACGCGACCTAGTGACCTAGCAACCTAGTCGCAAGTCGCTAAGTCGTGGAATCGCAGTTCCTTGAAAGTTCACATCGACGCAAGCTAGCGACCCAACGACCTAGTCATAAGGTCGCCAAGTCGTAGGTCCATCCATTTCCTTGGATAATAGCTAGAAAAGGTAGCAGCAAACTGAATATTTATCATTATGACATTTGTCTCATCGTGGGAATGTTTCTTGAATATTTTAGGGAGCATCGAAGACGAGATCAAGTGTGTGTCCATCTCGTTGGCCTCTAGCAACATGGGGCCCCCAGCAGTGGAAAAGAGAAACAAGAGTCCAGAAGTGGAGATCTCAAAAGAATGCGTGTCCTTTTCCCCACCCCCATCTATGGAGACATTGCTTATGTGCTCAGAAAAGGAGACAATATGATTTGGTACCAGGTATATCAAGAGTTCAAAAAGCCTGAGTTCCTAGAATATCTTCTAGATCGACAGGTGTACGTCCAGGTCAAGAGGTCCAAACTCCGCTATGTAGGCGCCCACCCGCCTATATTTCCATGTGCACAGATTGTTGAATGGATCCTCCAAAAGGTCGACTCCAGGATGTGGGTTATTTGCGATCACTTGGGGAAAATATTTGCTAACCTAAGGGGGCAAGATGTGGAAGTATACTATGCACTCCCCACCTAAGAACAAACTTTCAACACTGATTGGGCGACCACTCATGTAGTACCCATAGCAGAAAATTTGAAGCGGTGGTGGGAGGACCCCGAAAAGTTCAGGTTTATGAAAGATCAAGAATATAAGACAAAGGGTCTGAAGAAAGTTTACAAGCTGGTGGCAAAAATGTTGTACAAGATGTACAGCTGACCAGATACCACTATGTTCAATGGTGCTTGGATGCACCTCATGTACGCAGTCACTACATATGGTACCTATTTCAACTTGGGCAACCTGATAATAGCGGCCCTTAGGTCAAACATTGATGCAGCACAAGCACCCGATGAGGGATGCGCATCTGATTTTTATATGGATTCTTACCTTTTGGATGCAATATGGGCAAGGTGTAATTTTGAAGGATGGGCGCACACCTGGGATGCAAAGCATGGCAGACGAATCCATAAGGAGTTACAGGTGTTCTAGGAATCCAAGTACAAACAAGATATATATTCAATCTTGCACAAATTCATTGCTGTGCTCTACAAATTTTTTTTTTGCAAGGATGCCCCGTGCATGTCCAGGCAAGCCATGGAGACAATAACCTAAGTGGCCAACTGGTTTCACGTTACAAATAGTACTTTCATTAGGGCCTTCAAGTCGTACAAGGTGCCCAACATGCTGCCTCAGTTCATCACTGATAAATTTCTCTTGAAAGAAGTGTGCTACAAGATGACGAACGGGATTTCCAAGGTTCTCACCAAGCGCAAGAATAAACCATGGCCAAATATCCCGCTTACTAGCGGTGCCTACACGGTCAGAGATCTCAGAGAAGTAGAAGTAGAGGCTGAGGAAACCAAGGGTTTTCATTTACCACCCGTATCACACCGGTCATATGATCCTAAAATAATCTTCCCTTCGCATTGCAAACGGGCCAAATTCAAATGGAGTTACCATCACACAGAATTCCCTACCAAAGATCGAATCAAGAACTGGTACAACAAGGACTGGGAGGCTTCACTAGAAGAATCAACTGATCAAGGGGAATAGGATGATCGAACTTCAGAGGAAAGAATAAACACGTTGGGAGGAGCCTCATCTTCCAAATACAAGAAACCAAGGATGGATACAAGCAATAGTCTCTCTAAACAGCAACAGGAACGAAGAGACAAAGAGGCTAAGGCACAACAAGAAACCGAGGAGAGGGAAAAATAAGAGGAAATCAAAACGACCCAAGATGCCCTAGCACAATAGAAATAAGAGGATAAGCAAAATAAACAACTAAGGGAAGAGCAGAAGAAGAAGCAGATAGAAGAAGCCTATAGGAAAAAGGAGGAAGAGGAACAAAAGAAGAAAGAAGAGGAAGAGCGGAAAGAAGATGAGCGCAATCTAAATGAAGAGACAGACAAGGTAGAGGTTGAGAGCCAACTAAAAGAAAAATAGTAAAAGGAAGAGGCTGAAGAAAGAAGGAAGAAAGAAGAAAGTAAGAAGTCACAGGAAGATCCCTCCAAAGAAGCAGGGGGAAGAAAAACTCCACCCCCATAGACCGGGGAACAGACATAACTACCACACATTGATGTACCTCAGAAAACCCCTATGAAAAGTGTGCATTTTCCTCTCTCTGAACTTGGCACCTCTGAGGAACAGGAAGATGAAGTCTTGGATCTGACAAGGCTAGCCTATGACCAGTTCACGCATGAGATCAGGTAAGAAAAGAGAAGATGTATAGTGTGGAACCTTGCCGCACCTCTCGCAGCCACAATGGAAAAGGACATAGTCTTGGATACCAGGACCAATCCAATTATGATTAGATCATTTGGTACCACATTTGCAGTGGCCATAGAAGAAAACGTTAGTAGGATGAGTAGATAGATTATCTATTTACAAAAAAAGATGCAAATTTTTTAGCAGAAAGCAGCTCAGGTGGAACACGATAATATGGGGTTGGAGGAAGAAATTCAGAGGCTACATTTCTCAACCGCCCAAGCCAACGAATTACCACTCACCATGAAAGAGGTGTATGAAGAGATTTTCACAATAAAACAGACAGTCACTCCATTACTGAAAGCAGAAGAGGAAACCAAAAGGAGGACTGCACAACTAAAGGAGGTCTCCATTACTTTGGATAATATGCTAGAATGGTCAAGCATATATCTGCAGCCTCCTGACACTCTGCCTAGGAAGGACTTGTTCTGCACCTAGAATGACAAGGTTTAGATTCGAATGAAGATACAGTTCGAAGATAAGCTAGTCAAATATCTAGAGAAAGTAACGTCTGCATATGAACATATGATCAGTGGAAGCGATAAAATGGCCGAAATTCACCACGTCCCAACTCTGGGTACATTGACACTGAGAAAACGAGAGAAGAGGTTGTGCAGGACATTCAAAGATTCCTGCAACCCATGAAAAAAAGAGCTACCTCTTAGGACCTTGGGGCCTCATAGGAAAATCTCATTCAATTTTTCATCACTCCGGTCTGAATCTACACTAAGCTAGCTTTGCTATCCAATCAGATTGCAGTGAAAAGGTGCACCTTGATCCCGGATGCTCTTGAGTGCTTCCATAGACTAAAAGAAGATACACCCCAAGTAACTTAGGTTGCTGCATATTATCAAGAATGGAAAAATTACCTTAAATATCAGCAACAAGTAAACATATTGGACCTTGCAACCACCATGTTTCTTCCTTAACCAAGGAAAAGGCACAAGTCGCAGGTTGCAACAGGCAGGAAGTCGCGGGTCGCAACGGACAAGGGGTCGCATGTCGCATTAGGAGTTGGGTTGCAAGTCACAAATGTCTCTCAAGTCACAGAGCATGTAAATAGTAAGGAATGTGAAGAGTTAGGGACACCCAAGGGTCACTTTTGTTCTATAAATACTCCCTCTGGGGAATTGTAAAAGGATCTCTTTTTTTTTTTTCGAGACTCCAAAGGAGAAAAGATAATTGTATAGGATTGAATGCATATTTCTAAGAATGAATACAAACAAATTTTTTTATTCCACTATTGGATCTGATGAGGACTCATGTGTTAACATTACGAATATTTCTGTCTCATGTATCAGATATCTTTTCTGATTAACTGATTTGTGTTTTTTTCTTACATAATTTATACGTTTCAGCTCACTTAATGTGTTAATGGTATGGGTTTATTTAATTGAGAGATTTTAGCATCTTTGTTATTAACATTATCTTATATTTGTAATGCTTAAGGAATTGAAGGGTGTTTTGACCATAAAGAACTATTTCTTTCATGGTTTGAACAACTTTTACAAGCATGACCCTAATGATATGCTGCTAACAACATTTCCTTTAGCTACATTCTTTAACTCGCTTTGTTATTTGTAGTGTTTTATGTTCATTAAGACTCATAAAAAATTTGTATTGTATTGTTCAAATAATTGTGTGTTCATAGTTATGCAGGGCTCATTTGTGTCTGAGAAAAGGAATATTTAGCAGTAGCTAGACCCACACCTCGGATGGGATCCCTATATAAATGGTTTAGAGTCTAATTGGGACTTTATACCAAGGAGATCCCTTACTTTTGGCCAGAAATTTTTTCCCATCAACAGATTTGGCGCTAGAAGGAGGGCCTGATGGTAGGCTCCCAGCACACAAGTAACATCCCATTTCAAACCCCACAAGGGGAGGTCATGTATGAAAATACCGGTCCTCCACCCATTGAGAATTCCCTGGAGGATGAACATCATTATTATGAGATCACCTCAGACTAGCTGAGGGCCATGTGCCCGATCTCCTGTGATCTCATCAGAGGCTTACAAAATGTTCCGGCCACCAGTTCCCTAGCCAACCCTCGGAATCCCGCAGCTAATCAAACTCACTAGGGAGTCCTACTCAATTCCATACCTGAGCTGATAGGTCTTATGAGAAAACATTATGCAGACGTGGTTGAGTGTAATTCAACAGACCCCCCCCAACAGTCCTCGAGGGATTGAATGAGGTGGCCCAGAAATTACTGAAACCAAACCTGACATCGGCCCACAACCCGACCAACCTTTGAACGATAACACTCAAGAAAATAACCAGCCTAGAGGAGGAACTAGGAAGGGCCAGGGAAATGGGGCCCGTGAGACAGAGGTCATGGAAAAGGTCGAAATATTGGTCACCACCACCACAATCGAAACCAAAATAGATTCCCCTTCCTTTATAACTGGAGAAATATTAGGAATTTAGGAATCCTTGGAGGAAATCAAGACATGTACTCTCACCATGAGGGCGAAGCCTCCGGGTCTGGCATGGGAAGTGATTCCCAGAATTAAATGGGACATTGCTTTAGGGTAAACTGCTTGGGTGGTTGGTTTTCGTATATCCCTCTCAGGGCTTTCCGGTGCCCGAGGCAGACAGTCAGATTAGCTATGCTGTTCACAAAGATGGCATGAGCATGTTCATATTAGCCTGAAATAACTTGAAAGAATAAAACAGATAATTACCTCTTTGACAACTTTAGAATCCTTTGGAGAGCGCTATGTAGAAAAGCAAGAGTCCTTCCTCCACCGGCTCCAAATCTGAATCCTGCAATCAGTCAAAGCACCCGCGTAACTTCTGATATAACAAGTATTCTATCAATTAAATCAACAATAAACATCTAGATTATACACATCTGAGCCATTCATATCATACTAAGCAAATATTGAAACAACAATATAACATTAAGCATCGAATGGACAAAACGAACATAGTTCTATTGATTTTGAAAGAAGGAGGATTACAACCATCAGTTGTACCAAGCCCTCCTCAGTCTCCCAATCTCTCTTCTCTACCAAGTGAAGAAGTCCAAGCCAAAAAGCTCTCTAGGAGCCTCTTTGACTCTTGGCCTTCACGATGTCACACTATTCTCTATTCCACAAGTATGCAAGAACTTTTGAGCAATCCTTCGACCTCTAATTAAGAGCCTTCAGCTCCTTCTTATAGGAGAGGGAGAAAGCCATTGTTGCCCTTCTCTTTCCACTAGTTTGGAATGGAAAAGGCTTAGATGTTTCCTTGATCTCCATGCTTTTGCCTCTCTTGGAGTTCAGTCTTCCATGGCAATGACCAATAATGAACTGGTGCTTCTGCAGTTTCCTTTGTGAACTGACTCCTTCGTGAGGGAAAGTCGGAGATTCAAATCTTTCTCCGCGCTCTTTTCCCAATTCAAACTTAAAACACGGGTAACGCGTCCCTCCAGTGTAAACAGAGCGTTGCCCTAGCCACTAACGTGGCCAATGTATTGCTTGACTGCGTTATAACGCTCTTGTTCTGTTCTATATATGCGTTATCCTGGCAGAAATAGGTTTAATTTAGGTCTTTGTACTTCTTCCATATTTGTCTTCCCCTCTGAGCTGATGAGGAGGTATTTTGACCTGTAACAGATGCCCCCTAAAGTGTGAGGTCATAGACGAAGACGATGGCCGAAATACTTTATAATTTGTAGAGAGAGAGAGATTGAAAGACTGAGGAAAACCTGAAACAACAACATATGTCAGAAAATATAGTATTTGCCAAGAGTCGGGCATGTCCCATGCTCAGTAGCTTTAAAAAACATGATTTCTCTAGAATAGAGATATGAAGAATGTATCCACCAATAGGCACAATGTGGAAGTGTCTGTCATAACAGGATCAGGTTGAAGAAGCTGTCTCCATAAACAATATCGCAGCTTGGGGAAGGGAACACAACTTTAATGGTGTAGCCCGTTGCCCCAAGGTCTTGACCACCGATTCACTTAAACTGCATATTTCTCAACATGTGAATGAGGGAGTTGTCGTCGAACATGTGAGAAATCGTCTGATTACCAGTTAATAATGAAAACTGTTAACAGACGCGAAGGTGGCCACCGATAATGATGATGGTCCCTAAGATGCCCAGTACAATCTAGTGAGTGTGAATAAAAGGAGTTGAAGTCGAGCACTCGTAGAATCATTCAACCGAGAGCCAATGATGAAGACTCTTGATCAAACACAAGACTACCTACCACTGATGTCTGCAAGTATCTGGGTACTGATGCGTTTCTGGATCAACTTCCTAGATAAGGTGTTGAAGTCGATAGGAAGTGATCTGTTGAGAGGTAGGCACTGAGGCGTCCTACATCAGTCAACACGAAACGGAAACCAACTGATTTTGTTTATGATTTGAGATAAGGAAGAGTAATGGGAACGCGACGACAACACCGGTATACGAACGGGTTTGCTGATAACAGGAGCAGTAGATAGCGAGATCTGCTTGAACAATAGAAGGCACTCTAGCAGGGTACTAGGCAGCTGAAGCGTGTCGAACACCAAAGAGTGTGTTAGGATTTTACCGGTGCAGGGACACTGGGAAATGAAGGCTAATACTCATAGATGGTAGGGTTCGGCTAACTGCGAAAGAGTTTTTTGGGAAGTGCCATGTTCAAGAATTTTGCTGCCAAATCGACCTTTTTGAAAATGTAACAGAGGTAATATCCATTTTGTCCAAATTTTTCCCCGTCTGATTAAGTTTAATGAGTCCAAACGAGTAAACTCGGTGAATTTTTCATGTTTAGAGAGTCTGAAAAATGTCAGGAAAGACAATTCTGTGCCCCATCTGATTAGGTTTAACGAGTCCAGATGAGCAAACTCGGTGAATTTTTCATGTTTAGAGAGTGTGAAAAATGTCATAAAAGACAACTCCATGTCCTTTCTGATTAAGTTTAACGAGTCCAGATGAGTAAACTCGGTGAATTTTTCATGTTTAGGGAGTCTGAAAAATGTCGTAAAAGACGGCTCCATTAGGGTACCTTTGTCATGTCTTGATAACCGGGCACGGCAAAGGGGTAATAGTAAGCACGAAACAGTTCATTTTCCGTTAGTTAGTCCATCGAGTCCGGAAAAGTGAGAAATCTATGTTCAATGGACGTCTACCTCATTTTGTTATGAGTACGAGGAGACGAAGTAAACTCAATATTCCTTGTGAAAATTTAACGAGTCCAAAAAAGAAAACTCGGTACCTCCGTGAAATTTTAACAAGTCACGCGGAGAAAACTCGATACCTCCGTGAAATTTTAACGAGTCACACGGAGAAAACTCGATACCTCCGTGAAATTTTAACGAGTCACACGGAGAAAACTCGATACACTTTTTCTGTTTAAAGAGCTTTGAAAAAGAGGAAAAGAATGGCTCCTTGTTCTTTGTCTCAGTAGTTTAACGAGGCTGACAAAGGTGACTCGGGATTTTTTCGGTTTTATGAGCGAGAAAAAGATGCCTAAAAAGAATGCTCAGAGCTTCTTCATGGTTTGGACAAGTCTGAAGAAGAAAACTCTAGGTTTTCGGATCAACGAGCAAGAAAAGACCATAAAAATAACGCTCGATGCCAACTTCGTGTAAGTTTAACGAGTCCGAAGAAGAGAACTCGAGGTTTTTCGGATTAACGAGCAAGAAAAATACAGTAAAAAGAATGCTCGGTGCCAACTTCGTGTAAGTTTAACGAGTTCGAAGAAGAGAACTCGAGGTTTTTCGGATTAACGAGCAAGAAAAATACCGTAAAAATAATGCTCAGAATTTCTTGATCTCTTTCTCGTCAATAGAAGGATCTATGTCGGGAATTCTCTTGTGAGACCAAGCAAACACATCGCGGAATTCTTTGAAAATGGATGTGAAGTGTGCAATTTCCTCAGGATTGCAATCTTCTCAAATCTGAATATTTTCCACGATACCCGTTTTGACCGAGATATCAATGAGCAGTGTCTTGGAAAGATTACCCATGTTCCCTTCTGAATCGATAGTGTGGATAGTCGTATAAGAGGAGGGAACTATCTCAGGTTGGTCGAAAGACGGGATTTCAGTTTTTATCGCCTCCAAATCAATCGTCGAAGCGCGATGGTGGAACTCTCCCCAAGGTCGTTCTTCTAATGACATGATCTCTCGAATAGCTTCGTCTGTAGGCCAGACTTCATTGAGGAGATCCTTAGAGAGAAATGTTATGGGAGAGAGGGTTGTACCTGTAGTTGAAACCATATCAGTGGAGGGTTTAGATGCAACTTGGATGGCTTGGTAAGCCAACTCGACCGGCGAAAGCGGCATCTGATCTCCATAGGAATCAATTTCTGAAGGTGCCGGAATGATCCATGGGTCGATAGAGCCATCCGAAGAGGTGGATATCATTGCAACCGTGTTTGGGATCTGAGGCGGCGGAAGAGGAAAACAACCCAGTAGGGAAGATGCCTTCAGAAGACCGGTACGGATACTGACGTAAGCGTCAGGGACACCTCCTATTAAGGGTACAGAGCTACTTGGTAAAGTGGAATAATCAGGGGTGCAGAAGGATAGATAATCGACCGTGACTATTTTCTCATCCAATGGAAATAGGATGAGTCGGAAGACCGAAGACATGATGGCGGTCATAGCATAAGACCAACTGCGACCGAGAAAAAGATTATAGTCGAGATGATGCTCTATGACTTCAACGTCCACGTTTACCGTTTTCCCACCCAGAGTGACGGGAAAGCTAGCAAGGTATCCTTTGGGTAGGGACGTGTGGCCATCGAAAGCTTTCAGGGAATTCGATGGCGGGGTTAGAGTAGGAGAACCTAAATTCAGCCAGCAAGCTTGTGACATAACGCAGGTCGAAGCACCTTCGTCTATGATAGTGTGATGGATGGGTCTCCCTTTCGACACAACCTGCACCTGGAATGCGAGTTGATGCGAGAGGCGAGGTTTAGCCTTTTCCATATCAAAGACTGCTAGCATGGAATCCTGGGGATCTATTCCGCCAATGGCCGAAAGCAAGGCTTTCCTGTGTGCTGGACAGGTTTGTAATACTTCAAGTGCAGACATGGCTGACGGTGCCTGCGCCAAATCTTCTACAATATTGTAGTTTTGGGCTGCACGTGCAGAGGTATTATGAGTCGTGCGTCGAAGTGTCCCTTTGGGGGGACGAATTACAGGTTCAGCAGTAGGCCTTTCGATATGCAAATCGTTGGGCGGCGGCGGATTGGAACTAGTTCCAGGTTCCTGAGCATCTATGGTAGGAGTTCCATAAAGCTTGGCGCGAGTTTGAAGGTCAATACTCTCAATGCCATAAATGGCAGATGGTCCTTCGCCAGAAGGATACGAACCACCATTGCCCCGTTGATGGGGTTGTGGTGGGTTTTCAACCATATGTTGATGTTGCTGCTATTGATTGGGGAAAGGATTGTGAAGAACGGTAGGTGTTCTCCCAGAATCCTTGTTAGCAATAAAATCGGTGCATTCCTGCAACCGAGGACATTTGTATGTCAAGTGGTCCTCCACACAGATTTTACAAGGAAATCTCATGGGTTTATCCTTTCCTTTTTCATTAGCAGCATTTTTCTGATTAGAGTTATTCTGATTATTTGACTGCTCTTCCGAAGAAGATTTTTTCTTCTTATTCTTCCTATTTTTCCCGTTGGGTTTTTGTGAGGTTTGCACCGAATTTACCTCAGCAGAAGGGAGAGGAGTCGTTTGATGGGGGGCGGTGGCAGTCGAGGATGGCTGGGAGGTTTTCCCCCGAGACTGATTGGTGGCTACACCAGAGATCGCGCCAACGAGACCATCGGCATGAGCTCTGGTTTTCTTAGTAGCCGGAGGGTTCGGGTTACCAGGGGCATGGGGGAGCAGATCGTAAAGCGTGCCGGATTGTGAATAGATTAAATCCAGGTGCTGGGCATGACGAATACATTGATCTTCTGTCACCGCACCAGAAAGGCCAATGTCTTTAGAGATATGGGGTAAAAG